>CAWVOI010000113.1:198777-544772 GCA_963930915.1 Forcipomyia taiwana
AGCAGTGGTATCAACGCAGAGTACTTTCTTATACTTGATCTTCGATTTTGTAATTTAATTTGATTTGATTTGATTTGATTTGATTTAATTTAATTTATTTAATTTTTTATTTGCTTTGATTTAATTTAATTTTTTTTCTATTCCACCTTAGTTGATGAGAGCATACTATGGGAATGTTTTTTGCTCGATTAAATGCCCTCTAAGAGTTACCAAAGTTACAGCTCAAACGGACGATTTTGAAATTTCGCCCTTGTGTCCTGCCTACATAATAGAGATATAATACTATAGAGGGAGCATACATGGCTCCCCCATATAACCAGAAAATATCCCAGCTACCTCGGTTTTGATGGTAGAGTAAACCCCGAAATGACACTTGACGCATTCCCAATCGACACAATGACCTATTTTAATCGATTATTAATCGAGTATATTTCTTGTAAAACAACCTAGAGATAATCGATTATTCTCGATTACGCTGCCTTGGTAAAAAGGTGCCAATTGTCCGGCTTATATAAGCTAGCAAATAATCTCTTAATAAGCTATTGAATTTCCTCCTTGAATGCTCTCCGCCAGATGGCAATTTGATTTAAAATTTACGTTCCTTCTCCAACTGCTTGTTTAGTTACGAAAATACCTTTTTGAGTTATAATTGTTTATTTAATCGTCATCAATGTAATGACGTCTACAATAAATTCTGACTTGAAGTAATTCGAATTGAAAGAGAGAATTTTTAATAATTTAAGGTCAAACAAAGACCGTAGAGGCTTACGTATTTCTCGAGGTAGAGAGCTGAGTTGTCCAGAAGGGCCCGCACCATCCTCATAAGGTAGATCAGAAGTGCCAGGTTGTTCTGGACCACCTTTACCTTATCGCCCTCTGCGATGAATGTGCACATGCAAGGCAGCATCAAGGGGGATCTCAGGGGGTCCTCTTGGCCTCTTGCTATCACGTCGTTGAGGTCGAACTTCTTCTCCTCGGTGAAGTTGAGCTCGCGGCGGCCCCCCGGAGGCGAACCGGAAGGGGATGGAGTCGGGCGTCACGAACCCGTACTGGGGCCGATGTTGCGTATTTTCAGGGAGTTGTCGATGTCGTCCAAGAAGAGCTTCAGCCTCTTGCTGTGGTGCATGAACTTGGCGACATACTGGACCATCTGCTTGAGCTTGAAGCTCACGTCGTCGGTGAGCTCCTTCTCTGCGTCCCGATGCTCTCGGCAATCAAATATTGATCGACTCGCCGGAAATCTGGCTAATGTCTTCGATCACCTCTATTCAGTTTCGAATATCTATAAGCAGGGAGCGAAGTTTTATATCTACTTAACTAATTATTAGGTTATAAAGACTACTCCTATTAAATTCTTACCTCGCTATATGTCCACAGGTTTTCCTTACTTAAAATCCATAAAATTTCACTGGGAACACTCTCGGGAACAATTAAAATAGCACCAATGAAAATTATTGCGTCGATGATCTGCGAAGTAGATTTTTAAACAAATGCAGCGAATTCACAATTCACGCGCGCTTGTCAAAATCTGTCCACATACGCTCACGTATAAAAATTGTATAGTCGTACAAATCAATAGATTAGGCTTGTGGACCATTGGGTTTGTTGTGAAAATTGTTAATAATTTTTATAATTTTTAAATTCGCCTATTTCAGCCTAATTCAACGCAGGAAGTCCCGAAATTTGCAAGAAAAAGGGTCCGGAGGACGACTTGAAGCCTCTCAACGAGAAATCAGGCGATGGCAAACCCTGCAACTTGGAATTTGGAGCCAAAATAGGAAAAATTGCTTTGGAGGTAAGTTAGAAATTCGGGCTTTTTGCGCTACAAAAGGCCATGCCAGGTTCAAAAAGCATTCAGGGAGTCCTGAAAAGAAGCTAAAAGGACCTAAGAACAACTGGAGCAGCCTTGAAAGCCCCCCCGGTTCTCAGGCCCAGGAGGAGTCCGGGGAGGGCGCTCTTTAACGTTTGGAAGCCCGAGGGTAGCGGCAAAGGCCGGCCTCCCTGCCTTCCTTGAGGCTTTATTAGCCTCAGGAAGTGCCTGCCAAGTCTTGGCAAGCACTCTAGGAGGGCCGGGGAGGGCGCTCACAACTGTATGAGGCAGAACCTTAAGCTTCCTAACGTAAAACAGCCCCCCAGCTCTCCTCTTTCACTTACAAGCCGCCTTGCAAGTCGGAAAATGGAGAACCGGGGGGGCTTTCAAGCTGCTCCAGTTGTTCTTAAGGTCCTTTTAGCTACTTTTCAGGACTCCCTGAATGCTTTTTGAACCTGGCATGGCCTTTTGTAGCGCAAAAAGCCCGAATTTCTAACTTACCTCAAAGCAATTTTTCCTATTTTGGCTCCAAATTCCAAGTTGCAGGTTTGCCATCGCCTGATTTCGTCGTTGAGAGGCTTCAGGTCGTCCTCCGGACCCTTTTTCTTGCAAATTTCGGGACTTCCTGCGTTGAATTAGGCTGAAATAGGCGAATTTAAAAATTATAAAAATTATCAACAATTTTCACAACAATGCGTCAAGTGTCATTTCGGGGTTTACTCTACCATCAAAACCGAGGTAGCTGGGATATTTTCTGGTTATATGGGGAGCCATGTATGCTCCCTCTATAGTATTATATCTCTATTGCCTACATAGAGCGGTCATGAGATTTTACTCACAAGTCTCCAGTTCGATATTCTACGTTTTGATACCTTTGTAGTTAGCAAAAGTTTCTTAAAATGTAATTTTACGAGCCTATTTTGAATTTCAGCTCAACTAAAGTTTTCCCCAATACAAAATTTGGGGGTCTCCCACTCAGCCCCCTTAAGAGATAGGGGCTACATGTGTTCTATGATTTGCTAGATTATTGATGTGAACTATAACATATCCATAATTCAGCTCAATCGGACGAAGTATAAGGAACTTTCATACAACGGGTTTATCCCCCTCTCTCCCCCCCTAGGGGAAATGGGGGTCTAAGATATCTAACCTTCCACCCTACAGACCATGTCCTTACATGATACAGAAAACCGCAGGTCTCTATCTTTTCTGGTTCTTGAGTTATAAAGTTTCGGACGGACAGACGGACAGACGGACGGACGGACGGACCTAGCAGATGCAATAGTGCATTTTTTCTCCATTTGAGGGAAAATGCACTAAAAATCAAATCAAATACAAAATCGAAGATCAAGTATAAGAAGTGCATTTTCCCGGGTTCATATTTTGAGAGAATCTAATTGTAAATTGTTTAAGAATTCAGAATTTTTGTTTTTATGAATTTAAATAAGATTCCCTCAAAATATAAACCTGGGAAAATGCACTTCTTAAGGTCGATTCACATACTTGGACAAAATGGTCCTGGACAAAATGTCCAACTGACTCTAGCTCTGTCCCCTTAAGTGCTAGGACCACGACGTGAAGTGATTGTTGTAGCCGCCGTTAAGACGCTTCTTTTGACACCCCTCCCAGGTCCATAGCCCTTAAAATGGCTGAGCTATAGCGGTTGTCCAGGTTGTCCTGAAGCCCTCGAAATTCTGTCCAGATGTCCTAACGCCAAATAAGCCATCTGCTTGTCGCGGCGGGTGTCAAACCAGATCTACATTTGATTTTTAGATAGCACGCAAGTTTCAGCCTCTTAGCTGCTGTTTTGGTCGAGTTAGGTCACTTGGACACTTTTTGAAGGGTCATTTTTTCGATATTTATTTTTTTCTGAGCCATTCGAAGCATTTAAGGGTGTTAAGTGCTATTTTTCAAAAAAAACAAACTTATTGTGAGCATACACACAAAAATTTAGCTCGCTAGGTACATTCACTAGTGTTTTATTAGTGAATGAGTGAAGCTAGAATAGGGCAAAATTAGCGTATTTTTCTGTCCAGGGTCTGTCCAGGGGGGATTAATTCAAACATTTGGGCTGAAACTATTTTTCCTGAATAGCCTAGACCATAAAGTTTTCAGACAAGACCAAAACGAGCTCCGTAGGTTGACTCTACGATTTGTGACCGGTCTTTGAGTTGCCCGAGTCATACATGCCTATGCAGAGAAGGGAGCAAAAATATAAAAATCGATAAAAAATTAAGTTTCAAGCTAGAGAAGTGGTTTTGGGCATTTTGGAAAGCAAAAATTAAAATACAGAGGAAAAAGGGAGGGGTGTCAAAAGAAGCGTCTTAACGGCGGCTACAACAATCACTTTACGCCGTGGTCCTAGCACTTAAGGGGACAGAGCTAGAGTCAGTTGGACATTTTGTCCAGGACCATTTTGTCCAAGTATGTGAATCGACCTTTATACTTGATCTTCGATTTTGTATTTTGATTTGATTTAATTTAATTTGATTTGATTTATTTAATTTAATTTAATTTATTTTACTTTTAAGTTCTACTCATAAATTTTTACTTCTTAACTTAAATAACTTTTTAGAAAGTTTATTTAAATAATTTAAATTTCAGCCCAAAAGGCAAATCCACATGAATTTGCTTCCCAAACAAATTTCGGTAGTTCCCCTCTCCACCCCCTTAATTGATAGAAGCATACTATAGGAATGTTTTTTACTCAAATAAAAGCTATCTTAGAGTTACCAAAGTTTGAGCTCAATCGGACGATCTTGAAAATTCGCCAATTTGTCTTCCAAGGGGAGCCACAAGATTATATTCAAAAGTTTCCTGATGCATTGTTTTATGTTTTTGAGACCATGTGTTGAAGCAAATGTTTCTAATAATGTAATTTTACGTGCCTATTTTGAGTTTCAGCTCAATCGGAACAACTTAAGTTTTCCCCGATACAATCTTCGGGGGTCTCCCAGTCAGCCCCCTTAAGTGATAGGGGCATATATGTATTCTATGATTTACTAGATTTAATGTGAACTACAACATATCCAAAATTCAGCTCAATCGAACGAAGTATAAGAAATTTTCATACAACGGGTTTACCCCCCTCACTCCCCCCCCCCCTAGGGGTAATGGGAGTCTAAGATGTCTATCTTTCCAATCTACAGACCATGTCCTACACGACACAGAAAACCGCAGGTCTCCATCTCTTCTGGTTCTTGAGTTATAAGGCTTCGGACGGACAGACGGACATAGCAGATGCAATAGTGCATTTTTTCTCCATTTGAGGGAAAATGCACTAAAAATTTTCACCTCATACTAACTTTGGGAGCCCTTAGCTCCTCACCCTTGGGTCATAGAGACTTACTGTAGAACTGCTTTTTGCTGGATTTAATACCATCTAACAGTTGCCAAAGTTTCAGCTCAATCGATTGAATTTGAAATTTTGCCTCTCTGTTCGCCAGGGGAAGCCGAGGGTGGCAACTTATTTACCCTCCAGGTCCATTTCTTTACATTTTTGAGACCATGACTCGAAACAAAAGTTGCTTATTTTGTCATTTTACATGATCATTCTGAATTTCAGCTAAATCGGAGCAACTAAATTTTTCCCCCCTTCGGATGCTTCTCACCCCACCCCCTTAAGTGATAGGGTCAAACATGTGCTCTATGATTTGCTAGATTTGACGTGATGTATAACATATCCAAAATTCAGCTCAATCAGACGAAGTATATGTAACTTTCATACAACAGGAAAACCCCCTTAACTACCCCCTAGGCAGTTTTTCGGAAAAACCAAACCGGACCGGAATCCGGAAAAACCAAACCGGATCGGAACCTTTCAAGGTTCCACCACCCTTCAGATCATACATGACAACATGCAAAAAACCGCAGGTCTCTAGCTCTTGTAGTTTCGGAGCCTTTGCGACTCAGACGGACGGACGGACGGACAAATCGGACACATAAGTGCATTTTTTTCAAAATTGATGAAAATGTACTAAAAAGCGACATTGGCCACTTCAAAAACTTGGTGACATACAGACAGCCACCACCCACCAGTGCAATCATCGTGAAAACGCGTTTTCAATCGAGAAGCATATTTAATATTAAGTTTTCTTATGAAGGACACACGAAATTAGGAAAACTTGACTTAGGAAGCTGAAACTTGGCAAAAATCATCTTCATTTACTCCTTCACTCTTAATTTTCGAGGGCACTACGGGAACTTAACCCAGAAATCTCTTGTTAGAAAGTACTGAAATGCATTATTTCACATTTTTGGCCATAGGTCACGACCGACGGCCAAGTATTCGGAGATTCGAAAGTCGATCAGAGAGAGACACAATTAACACGTTATATCGCCTCTATTTAAAACTCGATTTTTAAATAAAAATATATGAACAATTGAAATAAAAAGTGAATAGAATGCAGTGGCAGTGAGCTCTTTACGCGAAGTGATTAAAGACCAATAAGAAAATGCAATTTTAAACCTAAAACATGTTTAAAGCTTAGTCGGGGACGAACGCATTTGAGTGCATTTTCAATTCGCTTTGTTGCAAAAGTTGGGTCGAAGAGAATATATTTTGTCCAGAATTCCGTCACTGCAGAAACTTATTGGACCCCTGACTTCGATCCCGCAGATCATATAGAGCCTTAATGTATAATAGAAGGATATTTTGCTAAATTTAATGTCATCTAACATTTGCCCAAGTTTAAGCTCAATTGGAGTTAGAAAATTTTTGCCTCATACTGACTTTGGGAGCCCTTAACTCCACACTCTTAGGTCATAGAGACTTACTGTAGAACTAGTTTTTGCTGAATTTAATGCCTTCTAACAGTTGTCAAAGTTTCAGCTCAGTCGGTTGAATTTGAAATTTTGCCCTTCTGTTCGCCAAGGGGAAGTCTTGGGTGGCCACTTATTGACCCCCAGAGTCCGTTATTTTACATTTTTGAGACCATGACCCGAAACAAAAGTTGCTTATTTTGTCATTTTACATGACCATTCTGAATTTCAGCTCAATCGGAGCAACTAAATTTTTCCCCCCTTCGGAGGCCTCTCACCCCACCCCCTTAAGTGATAGGGGCAAACATGTGTTCTATAATTTGCTAGATTTGACATAATGTATAACATATCCAAAATTCAGCTCAATCGAACGAAGTATGTAGAACTTTCATACAACGGGAAAACCCCCTTAATTACCCCCCAGGCAGTTTTTCGGAAAAACCAAATCGTTTCGCCCACCCTCCAGACCATACATGACATCATGCAAAAAACCGCAGGTCTCCAGCTCTTGTAGTTTCGGAGCCTTTGCGACTCAGACGGACGGACGGACGGACGGACGGACGGACGGACGGACGGACGGACGGACATATCGGACACATAAGTGCATTTTTTTCAAAATTGATGAAAATGCACTAAAAAAGGAAAAAAAAAGAAATAAGATTTTCAACTTTGATTCTACTGCGAGAGCGTGATAATACGCTGATAACACTGATAACGGAGCTGCGGCAGGTCACCGTGAGAGTTTTCCTGCATCATTGTTAAATTAAATCAATTCGAGATGGATGAGCAGGCTCGAGAAGAATTCAGCATTGACCCCGCCAAGGAAGTCAACGCCAACCTGCAGCAGCTGTTGAATGCAATTAACTCTATGCGTGGAGAGCTTCATGGAGAGGCGAAGGTGGCATTGGAGCGGCATCAGGAGTTGAAAAGCACATTTGACGGCATGACACAGAAGTTTACGACACTGCAAGCTGAGCATAAACAACTGAAGGCTAAAAACAAGAGGATGGAAGCCGAAATACTCCAGCTCAAAGCCGATGTGAGTAAAATTAACCACATGGCCGTACAGAATAATATTCTCATTAATGAGCTGCCAGAGAGAGAGACGAATCAACCGGAGCTTTCAGGCCTTGTAGCAGCCAGCCTCCTTGCTATTGGCATACCCCTCGAAGCCATCAATTTTACCGAAGCAATGCGTCTTGGAAAAGCTTCAGAGGAGCGCATCAGACCAGTGCTCGTAAAGTTATCAAGTACCGCCCTGAAAGAGGAGATTATGAAAGCCAAGCGAGCCACCAAACTGGATTGCTCGATGATTCTGCAAAATGACCAGGCAATCGGTGAGAAGAAGCAGCAGGTTTACATCAAAGAACAACTCTCAAGCTACAACATGCTCTTATACTACGAGGCACGCAAGCTCAGAGACAAGGGGGCCATTCAATTCGCGTGGACTAGCAACGGAGACGTGCTTGTACGCGAAGAAGAAGGCGGAAAGGTCGAGCGTATCACACACGAGGGTCAGCTCCTGAAATGGCTCCCCGCCAACGAGCCTGAGTCTGCAGTGGATGTATCAGAAACGTCATTTGAGGAAGTTAAGGCCCCGGGAGGGAACCAGAAGAGGCGTAGGAAGGACAAAGGCGGGCGTGGCGCCCCGGAGACAGGGAAGCAGATGTCCCAGATGAGACTTAGGAGCGCACAGAGCAGTGTTGGACAACAGCAAAAGCAGAAGGAGAAGGGAGGCTAGAGAGGGATATGAGTTTATAATGATTTTTCTCTTTTTGTCATGATTTTGAGTATTACGATTTTCCTTTTTTTTCTTTTTCTTTCGCGCTTAGAAATTGTTTTGAACTTATTATTCTGGATTTGATGATTGTAATTGTTTTTCTTTTGGTTTGAGTTTTGATTTTGAAATTAGAGTTTAGAGTAAACTGAACTGCATTCTTGCATTCACGGATGTACAAATGGCTGATGTCATAGATTTAGATTTAGATTTAGATATTAATTTTGGGTGCAGTGATATGGGGGAATTAGGGAGGCTTTTGAGGGGGGTGGATGCGGAGAGGGCGCCATCTTTTTTCCACATGAATGTGCAGAGGGCTTGCGATCTGAGAAAGTTTGAGGACTTCGTGTCGTATCTGTCCGGCATGATCGTGCGGCCGTGGGTGGTTTCGATTGTGGAGACGTGGTTTTTACCTCATGAGACTGGGGAGCAGAGCGCTTCCAGGAACCCGATTTCCCTGTTCAATATCGAGGGCTACAAGGGGTACTTTTGTTCGAGGCCAGGGAGGGACGCTGGGGGGCGGCAGATTCGGAGTGGCGGGGTCGCTGTGTATGTGCGAGAGGACTTTGATTTCGAAGTCCTGCGTCGAGAGGACGGGGACGCACTGTGTCTGCACGGTTTTCTGACTGGAGGGCTGTTGAGTGAGGGGATTTTTTTCACGTCTGTGTACTTGCCGAGGGCAGCAGATAGTCACTTGCTGCTGGGGGTGCTCGAGGATGTGTTCATTGGGGTGGATTGCAGGCCACACGTGGTGATGGGGGATGTGAATTTGGACGTTAGTAGGCAATCCGGGCCAACGGATGGGTACGGAGATCTGGTGCTTTCGTACGGGTACAGGATCTCGAACAGTGTGGTTACTAGGCCAGCCAGCAGCTCAGTCATCGACCACGTCCTGACAAATCTTGGGGGCACCAGGAACTACACGACAGAGAACGACTTGAGCGACCACTCTTCGGTTCTGACTCTGGGACCAGAGTCCTTGTGTGCGCTTTCTTCTGGGGATTTGGGGAGCGTGGGGCGGACGGTGAGGGTGACTGATTACGCGGAGGTTTCAAGGCTGCTGGAGAGTGATTTTGATTTTTCCCACATGAGAGCTCTTGGCCCACAGCAGGCGCTAGAATTTCTCATCGAGAGACTGCAGGCTTATGTGAGGAGCTCAACAACTGAGAAGAGGATTGGAGGATCTGGGAAGAAGGTTCTCCCCTGGCTCAGGAGTCGGCAGTTCTGGTCGTTAAGTAGGCATAAAAAGACGCTACTGAGGAAGAGACGTGCAAACCCAGCTGACGAGACAATCACGAGATCCCTCCAGGAGGTGACAGCGAGGCTTAAGAGGCTTAAATTCGACCTGAAGGCCAGCTACTTCAGACGGAAGTTCGCAAGTACCGAGGATAGTAGGGCCAAATGGCGGGAGTTGAACCGGATTTTGGGTTGAACAAAAGCCACCGCGGCAGTGAAGAGACTCAGACGCAGAGACGGCGAGGTAGAGACTGGAGAAAAGGGGATTGCGAATGCATTCAACGAGTACTTTGCCAGCGTCGGGGAGAGAATGCGAGAAAGATTCCCTCGGACGAATGGGACTACCACTTCTCACTCGACAGAGCCCTCTACTTTCTTCCTGTTCCCAGTGGAGATCACGGAGATCCTGCAAAGCATGACGAGACTTAAGCAGAACAAGTCGACAGGGCTGGACGAGATCCCAAACAAGCTCCTTATAGCATGCCAAGAAGCGCTCGCACCGATTCTCCTGGAAATACTACAGAAAATCTTCGACCTCAGAGAGTACCCAGAGATCCTCAAAGTGGCTAGAGTCACTCCCATTTACAAGGGAGCTGAGAAGGACGTCTGCAGCAACTACCGGCCCGTTTCTATACTCGGGGGTCTGAACAGGGTCTTCGAGCACGTAATTAACGAGCGGATGAAGAGCTTCCTGGGTCGCTGCAGAACTCTGGCGCCCCGCCAATTCGGCTTTCGGAAGGGCTCAAACACCTCCGTGGCAATTTCGGAAGTGATGGACTTCATTTGTGGGAACCTCGACAGGAACGCGACAAAATTAGTCTCAGGCCTCTTTTTGGACCTCAGTAAGGCTTTCGACTGCGTGGATCACTCTCTGCTGCTTCGGAAACTGGGCTTGGCGGGTTTTCGCGGGGTTTTTCAGGACCTTATGGCATCCTATCTGGCCGGACGTGCACAAGTGGTGCGTGTGGGAGAGAGCCTGAGCGATAGAGCGGCGGTTCGTGCCGGAGTCCCCCAGGGTTCGGTGCTTGGTCCGACACTGTTTTTGGTATACGTGAACGACTTGTTTGAGGTGGGCCTGCATGGTGAGCTCTTCATGTACGCGGACGATATGTCGTTGTTTTACCCTGGGCGGTCGTGCTCTGAGACTTGTAGTCTGGCGGAACGGGACTTGGAGGTGCTTGTGGATTACTTTGGGAGGAACTTCCTGTGCTTGAACCGTGGGAAGACCAAGGTGGTTCACTTCCACTCGAGTTGGCAGGGGATTCGCGACGTGGCACCAGTCATGGTGGGGGATTGTGTGGTGGAGCGGGTGAGCGAGATCAAGTTTCTTGGGCTGGTGCTGGACGAGAACCTCACTTGGTCCCGACATGTGGAGAGTGTGGTGAAGAGAGTGGCGTCTGGTATTTCAGCCCTGTTCGCAGCCCGGAGATTCGTGCCTCGGTCCGTCTTGCTGGACCTGTACTACTCCTTCGTGCATTCACACCTGTGCTACGGGATCTGTGTGTGGGGTGGTGCGAAAGGGACACACGTGAGGAGACTGCAGGTGCAGCAGAACCGGGCTCTGAAGCTGGTGTATGGCTTGGAGCGCAGGACTCACACAGTGGACTTGTACGCCGTTCACGCCCCCGGCGTCTTGCCCGTGAGGGGTCTGTACCGGGTTGCAGTTCTGAGGCAGTTGGGGGGCGCGCTTTCTGGGGGTGGTTTTGGGAACTTGGCGTACGATTTTGATGGGAGCGTGTCGCGGCTGAGGGACGACTGCAGGCTCGTGATGAGAGCAGCGAGGACAGATTTGGGGAGACTTGCGATGGGGGTTTGTGGTCCTGCCGTGTTCAACAGCCTCCCGATCGGGGTGCGAAGGGTGTGGGACTCGCGTGGGTTCTTGGGGAAGGTGAGGGAGCATTTGTCAAGCCCACAGCAGGTTGCGGAATTGTTACGGTGAGGTTCAGGTTTCGATTCGTTCTCTCGGATTCCATTCCACTTTCACGACCAATCTCATGTTGCAAGCATGTGACAAGACCGAGCACCTATAGACGGTGTGAAGACAGTTGGGAGTGGACGTTGAGAGGAAAACCGAGCACCTATAGACGGTGTAAAGACGTTGGAGAATGAATGGAGGGGAACCGAGCACCTATAGACGGTGTAAAGACGTTGGAGAATGAATGGAGGAAAACCGAGCACCTATAGACGGTGTAAGGACAGTTGAGAGTGGATGCTGAAGACTCTGACCGACAGACAAAACAATGGATGAGAGGACAATCAGTTGGGCTTCCGTAACCCAACTGGGCCTCACCAACTTTCGTGACCTGCTTGGGCTGACTGTGTTGCTTGCGATGCTTTCCTGGGGATGTGTTTTTTGATTTTATTTGTTTTGTTTTTTGAGGAGGCTCTTGACTGCGGCAGAGTGAGAAACTGATGGCGAACCCCCCTCTCCATACTCCATTCATCACCTCTCCATTGGCTCCTTTTATTCACTTCACATCACTGCACATTTTTCTGTTTTTTCTATTGTTGAGATATTTTTTAAGTTAGTGTTACAGATTATAATTGAGATAGCCGACTCCTTAAAGGGCAACAGCCACTGGAGCGGCAGCAGGTCGCAAGATTGTTTGGAGATAGTAGGAATGGATACAGAGGCGATTTGCAAATAAAATGAAATGAAATGAAATGAAAATTCAAATGTTTTACTATTCATTTAGACATTTGAATGTGTTGCCATTCGTTTAAACATTCGAATGTTTTGCTATTCGTTTAACATTCGAATGTTTTTATATGGGACATATTTTTAAAACATTCGAATGTTTTTTCACGGATGTGAACGAATAATTTTGCCAAAATATTCTTTCACATTCGTATTAGCTCGGGGACAACGGGAAAACCCTCTTAGTTACTTGCCGGGAATTTTCCAGGAAAATCAAAGTGTTTTAACTACCCTTAAGACCATACAGACAACATGCAACAAAAAACCGCAGGTCTCTAAGTCTTACAGTTTCTGGGCGTTAGTGAACGGATGGAAGGGCAGACGGAAAGACATATGGGACAGATAACATAAGTGAATGTTTTCAAAATGTTCAAAATGGACTAAAAACTGTTATAATTTTCAAAAATTGCCTTTAATAAACTTTTTTGAATTTTTTATCACCTTCGTTTCAGTTACGTGCCTGAGCGGGTGAAAGAAAAAAAAATTAAATTAAATCAAATCAAATCAAATTAAATTAAATCAAATCAAAATACAAAATCGAAGATCAAGTATTAGAAGTGCATTTACCCGGGTTTATATTTTAAGGGAATCTAATTTGAATTCATAATACTTAATTTCTGGATTCTTGAACAAATTACAATTTACCCAATAAGTCGGGAATTCTGAAATTGAGTATTCTGAATTCAAATAAGATTCCCTCAAAATATAAACCCGGGTAAATGCACTTCTTATACTTGATCTTCGATTTTGTATATTGATTTGATTTAATTTAATTTGATTTGATTTGATTTAATTTAATTTAATTTTTTTAAAAATTTTACTCATAAATTTTTACTTCTAAGCTGAACCAACCTTTTTCGGTAATTTAGATAAATAATTTAAATTTCAGCCCAAAAGGCAAATCTACATGAATTTGCTTCCCATACAAATTCCGGGAGTTCCTCTCTCCGCCCCCTTAGTTGATAGGAGCATACTATAGAAATGTTTTTTGTTCAAATAAAAGCCCTCTAAGATTTACCAAAGTTTGAGCTCAATCGGACGATATTCAAAATTCGCCCATTTGTCTTCCAAGGGGAGCCACAAAATTATATTCAAAAATTTCCTGATGCATTATTTTACGTTTTTGAGACCATGTTTTCAAGCAAATGTCTCTAATAATGTAATTTTACGTGCCTATTTTGAGTTTCAGCTCAATCGAAGCAACTAAAGTTTTCCCCGATACAATCTTCGGGGGTCTCCCAGTCAGCCCCCTTAAGTGCTAGGGGCATACATGTGTTCTATGATTTGCTAGATTTAATGTGAACTACAACATATCCAAAATTCAGCTCAATCGAACGAAGTATAAGGAACTTTCAAACAACGGCTTTACCCCCCTCACTCCCCCCAAGAGAAATTGGGGTCTAAGATGTCTAACCTTCCACCTTACAGACCATGTCCTACACGATACAGAAAACTACAGGTCTCTATCTCTTCTGGTTCTTGAGTTATAAAGTTTCGGACGGACGGACGGACAGACATAGCAGATGCAATAGTGCATTTTTTCTCGATTTGAGGGAAAATGCACTAAAAATTCAAACGTACCTGTGTGAACAAGTCTTTCGATTGCCAGTATAAAAACAAAGACTTGCGACAGACTTGAAGTCTTTTGTCACTTGACTCAAAGTCTGTCGCAAACGGCCACTTCTGTTTGCAAGTCTGTCAGTGACGGAAGACTTGTGAAAGGCCGGTGCAATTCTGGCCCGGATGTAAAAATTTTAAGCAGAAATGCTTTTTATTTTTCTAAATTTTACTACAAAACATACAAATTCGACGGGACAAAGATGTAAACATTTGAAAATTCCAATTCAGCAAATTTTTTCACACAGGGGTGATATTTGCAACATAAACACAGACAAGTTATCGTTAAAACTTGAAAATTTCATTTTGTATTATATTATTTAGGGTTTAATATATCATTTTGAATGTTTGATTTACCTTAAATACAAGGACTATACGATTAAGTCTCTTGAGTATTTCCAAAGTTCTTGACTCTTCGATTATTTCAACATTGAATAGATCTCGGATTGAGTCGAGCTCAAAAATAATTTGCTTGAACCAAAGCTCGTATGCTAAAAAGTTAAATTTAAAATTATTATTACAAAATAAAATATCTTCTTATAGATTGATGGGCAATTTTATAAAGTTGACACTTAACGGTCGCAACCAACTTGAATCTATCCCGGAATATACTCAGACTCGATTATGATCGGCTTTGCATAAATATATCAGGTTATGGAAATTACAATAGGACTCGAATAAATATTTTACGATGTTAGGACTTAAGCTCTAACCAAGACAACGGAAAGAGCATTCTAGCTCCTCACTAGGAGCTCCCAGTGCCAAACCTTGTTGCTTGAGTATCACAGCCACAGCAGGCTCCCATATGATTTTCTGGAATTTCTATGGAATTTATATATTTTGATATGGGAGCTACCAGAGCACTCTGGATGGTTGCAGCGAGCTCGTTGACCACTCAAAAAATTAGAAAAAATTTGAACTAAATTATGAATAAGGTTTTAGGCCCGAAAAGCCGAACAAAAAAATTTTTCCATCGAAAACTAAGCCCACCTACCCCATCAGCTAACTAATATGATACTAATATGGCTCCCCCTCCCCAGAGGCTCATGGTAAAAATTCAAATTGGCACTTTTTGAAAGTCCACAAGTGTCTTGTTTCTTTTGGTTATTCGGTTGGTTCGCACAAAAATCCAATTCCGGAGATTTGGGACTTCAAATGGGTCAAGGTCTGAAAATGACGTATAAATGACCATCGTTCTTGCAAGCTTTAAAGCTATCTCCTCCTCAGATATACATCGGAGAAATATGGTTGAGCACTTTTTGGGCTTGTAAAAAACGTGGCTAAAATTAATTAGAGCGTTTTTTTTTTAATTTCTAAGCAAAGTTATAGGTCAAAACGTGTCTTGATTGAGAACTTGAATTTTCAAAAATCTGTATCTCCGCTTTCGGTTCATCGATTGACCTCGGTATAATTTCACAAAACGGCTAAATTCAGTCCCTTTCCAAACAAAAAAAGTTTTTTGAGCTGCAGCTAGCCATTAAAAAATCAAAAACTGAAAAACTTTAGCCCCTTCTAGCGACGCTCTGGTAAAACATAAAAAAGTTTCCTTGAAAACGTTTTCTAGATTTTTTTTCCTTTCAAATAAGATGATGGAAAGTTTTCTAGGTTCAGTGGTTCAGAAAAAAGTAGCCCGAAATCACGAAAATAGATTTTCAAAAGTCATGGCTATCGTGAAATTTGACGGACAATTTTTTCAGAAAAACTCAAAAAACATGTTTAAAGCTTAGTCGGGGACGAACGCATTTGAGTGCATTTTCCTTTCGCTTTGTTGTGAAAGTTGAGTCGAAGTGAAAATATTTTATTCCCAATTCCGTCACTGGACCCCTGACTTTGATCCCAAAGGTCATAGAGCCTTAACGTAGAAGGATATTTTGGTAAATTTAATGTCATCTAACATTTGCCCAAGTTTCAGTTCGATTGGAGTTACAAAATTTTCGCCTCAGCTCACAGCTCCTCACCCTTAGGTTAAATAAACTTACTCTAGAACTGTTTTTTGCTGGGTTTAATACTATTTAACAGTTGCCAAAGTTTCAGCTCAATCGGTTGAATTTGAAATTTTACCCTACTGTTCGCCAAGGGAAGTCTTGGGTGACCTATTCTTGACCCCCAAGGTCAATTATTTTACATTTTTGAGACCATGACTCGAAACAAAAGTTGCTTATTTTGTCATTTCACATGACCATTCTGAGTTTCAGCTCAATCGGAGCAACTAAATTTTTTCCCCCTTTAGGGGTCACTCACCCCAGCCCCTTAAGTGATAGGGTCAAACATGTGCTCTATGATTTGCTAGATTTGACGTGATGTATAACATATCCAAAATTCAGCTCAATCAGACGAAGTCTATGGAATTTTCATTCAACGGGAAAACCCCCTTAACTACCCCTCAGGCAGTTTTTCGGAAGAACCAAAGTGGTTCCACCACCCTCCAGACCATACATGACAACATGCAAAAAACCGCAGGTCTCTGGCTCTTATAGTTTCGGAGCCTTTGCGACTCGGACGGACGGAGAGACGGACAGACATATCGGACACATAAGTGCATTTTTTTCAAAATTGATGAAAATGCACTAAAAATAGAAGGAGCCCCCGAAGATAGGGCTTTCCGTGGCAAAGTGACCTTTATTTTTCACGTGCTATCTGGAAAACATGTTTAAAGCTTAGTCGGGGACGAACGCATTTGAGTGCATTTTCAATTCGCTTTGTTGCAAAAGTTGGGTCGAAGTGAAAATATTTTGTCCCAAATTCCGTCACTGCAGAAACTTGTTGGACCCCTGACTTTGATCTCACAGGTCATAGAGCCTTAATGTAGAAGGATATTTTGCTAAATTTAATGTCATCTAACATTTGCCCAAGTTTAAGCTCAATTGGAGTTAGAAAATTTTTATCTCATGCAAACTTTGGGAGCCCTCAGCTTCACACCCTTAGGTCATAGAGGCTTACTGTAGAACTGTTTATTGCTGGATTTAACACCATCTAATAATTGGCAAAGTTTCAGCTCAATCGGTCGACTTTTGAATTTTGCCCTTCAGTTCGCCAGGGGAAGTCTTGGATGGCCACTTATTGACCCCCAGGTCCATTTCTTTACATTTTTAAGACCATTATTCGGAACAAAAGTTGCTTATTTTGTCATTTTACATGACCATTCTGAATTTCAGCTCAATCGGAGCAACTAAAATTTTCCCCCCTTTGGTGCCCTCTCACCCCTTCCCCTTAAGTGATAGGGTCATACATGTGTTCTATGGTTTGCTAGATTTTTTGTGATGTATAACATATCCAAAATTCAGCTCAATCGGACAAAGTATATAGAACTTTCATACAATGGGAAAACCCCCCTGGTTACGTCCCTGGGGGGTTTTCTTGGAAACCAACAAAAATGGCCCACCCTCTAGACCATACCTTACATCATGCAAAAAACCGCAGGTCTCTGGCTCTTATAGTTTCGGAGCCTTTGCGACTCGGACAGACGGACAGACGGACAGACGGACATATCGGACACATAAGTGCATTTTTTTCAAAATTGATGAAAATGCACTAAAAAAATATAATATCTGGGGGTCCGGAGGGAAATAGTGGAGAACGGGCCTATTTGATAAGCCTCCAGGGGAACTCCCAGAAACCCCTTAAAATCCAGGACCAAACTATAGCTCGTGCAGCCTTTGAAGAGTGTGCGCATCTGTAGTCATCATTCGCTTTTTTACGTGCCCTGGGAGCTGAGATCAACCGTCGGAAAGTTGTCCCATAAAACTCTTGACTACTCCTAATGCAACTTTAGGCTTAATTGTGTTCTTAGTGCAACTTTAGCCCTCGAGGGCTAATGTTGAAATAAGAATGAGACTGCTATAGCGTGCATAGTAGTATAAAATGGAGGGCACTGATAGATCAAGGGGGTGGGGCAAAAACCTAATACAATCTATCCATCTAACCATAAGGTTTTGCTTGAACTAGAAATTCTGGCTTATTCCCATAAATAATAAAAAGACAAACGTGTAAAAGAAGCGACTTCACCACCGACAAATATTTAAAAAGTATGTATCTGTTTTTGAAGAAGAGCCCGAAAGCAGTTTTCTTACTTCTCATGGCTTAGAGCCTTGCCGGTACTCTTTCTGGTCAAAGTGTACATAGATTTTTGGATTGCAAATTTAATACAAATTTCAAAAATTTTATGGATCAGGGTTTATTAGAAGTTTTTACTAAGAAATCCCAATTCTATTGCCACAAATTGTGACAATAGAGAAACAATATTTATGTATAAAGGGAACATAATTCGGTTTCCCATATAACCAGAAATTTTGCCAGCTACCACGATTTTGGTGGTGGAGGGCGGTGCCAAAATTGTCACTTGGGGCAAAGTTGTGAAAATTGTGCAAATAATTGGGCAAAATAATGTTCTAGTCGTAGCTAGAACTCTTTAAGATGTATCTGAGGCTGAACTTTTTTTTGACCTGGAAGATCTTGGTAAGAAGCTAGAGGGCTTTCAAGGCCGATTTTGGAGGGTCCAGGCATAGGAAAAATTCGGTGAAAAAATTTTTTTTTGGAAAACCTGATTTTCTTGGCCAGATTCTCTTTTCGGATGCATGCGGCCTCAAAATTGGAATTTTCAACAAAAAGATTTTTTTTTTTTAATTTTTCTTATGCCTGGACCCCACAAAATCGGCCGAAAAAGCCCTCTAGCTACTCACCAAGAGCTTCCGGGGTCAAAATTTGGGCACCATCTTTAGTGTCTTAAAAAGTTGAGGGGACCTCCCAAAGACTATTGTGAGATCAGAGCCCTCGTTTGGGAGCTACGGGGGTAGACCCCAACTCAAAACTTCACAAAAACGACGAGATACCTGTATCATATGCTATTATTGGGCACAAAATAAAATTTTTCGAGCTATTTTTGCATTTTTTGTCTGGATAACTGTGAAATGCATCTGATATAGTTAAATTAAGTTCATTGAATCAATTTTAGGTCGATAACTAATGGAAAGAAATTTCACTTTCATTGAAATTTCATAAATCACACACTTAATCCCAATTTTCTCGAGAAGTGCACTAGATCGAGTAAAACCCTTTGTACCTCAGATACCTTGACTTAACCTCCACATAAAATACTAGAGACCAGCTCATTGTAACGCAGCGGCTCTACGCTATTTTATGAGAAAGGTGAATTTTTGGTAAAAATTCAAAAAAAAATTTTTCAATGGAATTTTAGATTTCTACCCCAAAGATAAAAAAAAATTAGCCCGAAAGCTTGAATTATAAGCTAGTAATGGTCGTTCGAAGTTGACCTCTTCAACAGACGATGCCAAAAAGTACAACTTTGAAGGCCAATATCTCGGGAACGATAGGTTTGAGGAAAAAAGTTACCATATTAAGGTTTTCACATTTTCAAAGGAGAGTCCGACGGTACGCGACTTAATCCATTTTACGAACAAAATTTACATACTTTTGCGATCTGGGTGTCTAGGTACTTTAGTAGTCTGTGTGTATAACATATTCAAAATTCAGCTCAATTGGACGAAGTATATGGAACTTTCATAAAACGGAAAAACCCCCTTAAGAGCACTTTTCATATCATTGACTTTTTGAAATTCAAAAAAAACAAGCGTTTTTTCGACTTTGCTATTTGGGCTTCCGAGGGGCTTAAATAGGTTCCAAATCCTTCATTTGGGCCCCAAAAGAGGAAACCAGCATTTAACCGCATCAAAATCGGTCCAGAAATAGCATTTCTGGCCAATTTTAGTTTTGACAGATCGTGCCTCTGATTTTTGCGAAAATCGTTTTTGGGGAAAAAAAATTTTTTACGCCGCCCAGGGGTCGAAAATCGAAAAAAAGGCTTTGAGCGTCTCTTTGAAATTTAATTGGCTATCCGTATAAAAAAAACCAGCCCTTGAAAATTCCCCTGGAAGGCCCTGATACAATTTTAGTGGAGTAAGGTCGAATATCGATGAAACTCGACCTCGCGGGAAAAAAAATAAAACTTTCCTTAAAGGTTGAATTTCGGAAAAAAAAGTATGAGGCTCGCTCAGAAATTTTAAGGGCTTTCCGAAATGGTGCAATTTGTGGTGTAAAAAGTGCAATTGGAAGCCCCGACTAGATTTTAGTGCGGCAAAGTCGGTTTTCATTGAAAATTGACCTGGCGGAAAAAAAATTCATATCTCGCCTTACAGGTCAAAAATCGAAAAAAGGGCCATGAGCGTCTCTTTGAAATTTCAAGAGCTATCCAAAATGGTGCTTTTTGTCACTCAAGAAGCCTAAATGGAAGCCCTGATACAAATTTAGTGGAGCAAGGTCGAGTGTCACTGAAACTGGACCTTGCGGAAGAAGAGTCCAGAACTCCCCTTAAGGGTCAAAAATCGAAAAACTGACTCTGGCAGTCTTGTTGAAATTTCAAGAGCTATCCGAAATGGTGCTTTTTGTCGCTCAAATTCGATAAAAATTTTTTGGTCCATTTTTTTGAATTTCAAAAAGTCAATGATATGAAAAGTGGGCTTAATTACCCCCCAGGCAGTTTATCAAAAAAACCAAAATCTTTTGCCCACCCTTCAAACCATACATGACAACATGCAAAAAACCGCAGGTCTCTAGCTCTTGTAGTTTCGGAGCCTTTGCGACTCGGACGGACGGACAGACGGACATATCGGACACATAAGTGAATTTTTTTTCAAGATTGATGGTTTTTCGAAGTTGACCCCTCCCACAGAGGATGCCAAAAGGTCCAACTTTGAAGGCCAACATATCGAGAACAGCAGGTCTGACGACGAAAATTAACCATAACCTTTTCACATTTTTAAAGGAATAATCAACGGTACCCAACCTAACCCACTTTTCGAACAGATCTCATCAAATTTTGCGATTTGGGTGTCTAGGTACAGAATAACTGATTTTGTAGAAAACTCGTCCTGGGCTATTGTGGCAGAGATAACAGAGCATTCTGGCCGGTCCATTATACCCCGAGGTATTTTAGGGTTGTATTGATAGTTATTTGGACAGGTAAAAACTAATGCAGCTTAGAGAAAGTTTTTCGGATATCATAGACCGCCAAGAAAATTTATAATAATATATAAATAATTGGGCTTGGAAAAGCCCAATTAGCCTATATTCCTGATCAAATTTCCTATCTATCTATTCTAATTATCTACCTATCTATCTATCTTTCTATCTTAAGAGTGTATCAATATTCCAGAAATATAAGATCTGTAAAATTTAGTGTTTTCGAGAAAAAATCAAACGGTCCTATATTAATGTCGCACAGTGTAGCAAATGCAATAGTACATACTTTCTCTATTTGAGGGAAAGTGCACTAAAGTTATTTTTAATAAAATTATATTGAGACCCTCTGTGTCGCATTTCGAAAAAATTTTTAATGACCAAGTATGGACTGTAACATTTTAAAATCTTCCTGGTAACGCACCTCAAGGTTTTTTTAAACCAAAGCAATAAACCCTCGTTCCAAACCACATTACAACATGCAAAATACCGTTGTTCTGTAGTTCTTATAGTTTCGAAATACTTGTGACTTGGACGTACATATAGATGGACCAACAGACAGACAGACGGACATCCTTACGGAATAACAGATGAAAAGAGAGACGGACGGACGGACGGACGGACGAATCGGACCTAAATATAAAAGCAAGTGAAAATACACTGAAGGCGAATTTTCATGGCTATTTAGAACGCGATAATATTGGAGTTTCAAGAATTAAGAAACTTAAGTGCCAACTCCTAGTCTGTTCCTAGTCAGAATTGCATGCAAATGCTTAAAATATCATTAAGGCCGATTCACATACTTGGACAAAATGGTCCTGGACAAAATGTCCAACCGGCTCTAGCTCTGCTCCCTTAAGAGCTAGAGCCACAGTGTAAAATGATTGTTGTAGCCCTTGTCAAGACGCTTCTTTTGATACCCCTCCCAGGTCCGTAGCTCTCAAAATGGCTGAGCTAAAGCATTTGTCCAGGATGTCCAGAAGCTCTCGAAATTCTGTCCAGATGTCCTATAGCTAAATAAGCCATCTAACTGTCGCAGCGGGTATCAAATCGTGATTTACATTTGATTTTGAGATAGTCTGCAAGTTTTCAGCTTCTTAGCTGCTGTTTTGGCCGAGTAAGACCACTTGGACACTTTTTGAGGGGGTCATTTTTGACGATATTTATTTTTTTCTGAGCCATTCGAAGCATTTAAGGGTTGTTAAGTGCTATTTTTCAAAAGAACAACTTATTGTGAGTATACACACAAAAATTTAGCTCGCTAGGTACATTCACTAGTGTTTTATTAGTGAATGAGTGAAGCTAGAATAGGGCAAAATTAGCGTATTTTTCTGTCCAGGGTCTGTCCAGGGGGTTTAGTTTAAATCTTTGGGCTTAAACTATTTTTCTTGAATAGCCTAGACTATAAAATTTCAGACAAGACCAAAACGAGCCCTGTAGGTTGAGTCTACGATTTATTTATTTATTTATTAGCTTTTTAAGCCTCCCCAGTGACTGTAGTCGTTGAAGGGGTCGGCTTTTGACGGTCAAGTTACCACTGCTTTACAAAATAAATTTCAAGTACATACCAAAAATATAAGTCAGAAAATTATTCACAACAAAAATCAAACTTGAAAAACAATTCAAATAAAGTTGTAGCATGAGTAGTTTAATCGTAAGGGCACAGGAAGACGCAAACGCAATAGCGGAGGTGAAAAGGAAAAGCAGCAAAACACGAAAACGACACAAGAAGTTTGCCACCCAGACTCCCAGGGGCTGAGACCAGCGGGTCAGCTGGAGGTTGTCATTGTACCAAGAAAGACCAGTCCATGCATTCCCAAACCTCAGTCAAACCGTCTATAGGTGCTCGGTTTCTCTCCCTCATCCATTCCCAACGTCACCACACCGTCTATAGGTGCTCGGTCCTTCGCTTCCACTCCCAGCGTCCACACACCGTCTATAGGTGCTCGGCTTTTCTGTTCCACCCAAGAGCACGCAACATGGGGTTGTTGGGTAAAGGGCCACAACACCAGCTGACCCCGATATCTCAGCTCAGAGGAGTCCTTCGGCTCAGCAACCGCACCGTTTCGATGGCCTCAGAGAAAAGCACCAAGTTGATCGGCTGACAGGAAATACTCCTTGACTTTTCTGACGAACCCACTTGTAGAATCAATCATCCTCAAATCCCTGGGTAGGCTGTTGAAGAAGGACGGACCACGGACTGCCAACTGGCACCTCCCCAACTCAGTACGGACAGACGGAACCCACAGCCGAAGATCATCCCTCAGGTGCCCAATCTCCCCCCTCAATTCAAACCCTGCATTACTGTAAACCTCTGAATTCCTAGTCCTCTTGACATGTTTCAGAACGTCCAACACATGAAGGGCACGCACGGGCAGGATCGTCTTCGCATAGACACTATATAGCTCGAAAGTACCCGTGAGTCGTGGGAGGCCAAACACCATCTTCAGCGCGCGATTCTGAAGCACCTGCAGTGGCCGAACAACACTCTTCACAGCCCCACCCCAGAGGCCCACCATATGGCTCAGGTGCACGTGCACAAAACTGTGGTACATCTGCAGGAGCACTCGCTGCGGCAAAAACCCCCTGCACTGAAACAAGGCACCGATGCCGCTGGAAACCCGCTTCGCAACCCCACGCAAATGAGAGTGCCAGTTCAGGTGCTCATCTAGGGTCAGACCCAAGAATGTGACTTGTTCTGACCTCTCCACCACCACACCTCCAACCATGACAGGCGGCGCCACGTCCAGATCCTGCCTCCTGCCCCGGAAATGCACATACCTGGTCTTCCTCGCGTTGAGGACAAGCCCATTCGCTGCAAAATACCCCTCAAGAGTCTCCAGGTCCCGAATCATCCGCGCACAATTCTCCGCACAGCTCGCCCCTGGGTAAAACAGGGATGAGTCGTCCGCATACATGAAGGGCGTGCCCTCAAGGGGCAAGGATGCAAGGTCGTTAACATACACCAAAAAAAGCGTCGGCCCCAGAACAGACCCCTGTGGGACTCCAATCGAAACCCGCCTCAGTCCACTCAAGCCCTCACCAACCCTGCAACACTGATTCCTCTCCGAAAGATAGGAACCTAGCAGGTCCAGAACGGGGCCTCTCAATCCCGCATCCTCACACTTCGCCAGCAAGACCGAGTGATCGACCAGATCAAAGGCCTTGGACAGGTCAAGAAACAGTCCAGAGACCACTCTCACATCCCTCTTGTCCAGGTTCCCCAAGATCACATCCAAAGCGTCATAAGCGGCTGTCGCAGTGCCAGAGAGCTTCCGAAACCCGTACTGTGTTGGGGCCAGAAAGCGTGAGTCCCTCAGAAAGGAGGTGATGCGATTGTTGATGGCTGCCTCGAAAATCCTGTTCACCCCAGTGAGAACTGAAATTGGACGGTAATTCGCGCAGTCCTCCCGACTCCCTGCCTTGAATATCGGTGTCACCCTGGCCGTCTTCAGACAGTCCGGATAACTCCCTTCCCCAAAAATCCGTTCAAGCAAACAGCAAAGGACGTCGGACAAGGGGGCCGCCAAGCACTTCAGCACGCCATTTGAAATCCCGTCAAGCCCAGGGGATTTGGTGCCGTCCAAACCCCCAATCAGCCCAATAACCTCAGCTGGAGTGGGAGGAAACAAAAAACAGCTCGAACCCCGTCCCTGACTTCCCACCCGTGTGCCCGGAATATCTCCCATTGAATCCCTCAACTCCTGTCCAATCCCACAAAAATACCCATTAAACTCCTCCGCGATCTCCCGATGGTCGGAGACGACCCCAGATCCGTCCCTCCTCAGCAACCTCCCCACGGCTGGTGCACCCCGTCCCCGGCCCAAAACACGATTGATCTCCCTCCATCTGGTCCTCGCGTCCACGGAGCATTGGAATCTCCGCAAAAAATAATCCCTATTCAATTGCCGCTTCAGAGACACGATCTCGCGAGACACTTGGGTCAGCGAGTCCCGCAGCCGCTCGTCATCTGGCCTCAAAGCTCTCTTCCGCAACAGCCTCCGCTTGTGCCGACTCAACGCCCCGAGTGCTCGATCCTGCAGCCATGGTCTCGACTCATCCACCCTCCGCAATCTCCTCACTCTCGTGTGACTCACAACAAGAGATGAAATGCTCCTGACGAGCTCCTCCACTGCAGCATTCAAAGAAAGCGATGCGAGTCGCTCCTTCAGATCTGAGACCCCTGCTGAAAAATCTGCCACCACACCAGAATAATTCACACGCTTCACAGTCCTCACAGGCCCACGAGTCCTGTTCGCACTCCCATCAGCACAAAATGGCTCAGGTAGCACCGAATACACGCCACAGTGGTCACTCAAGTCGTTCTCAACCGTGATATTCACAACCTCTCCAAAATTCACAACCACATGGTCGATCAGTGAGCCACTCGCGGGTCGCGTGACACGATCGTTCGCGACGAAGTACCCAAATGATAGCAGCAGCTCCTCGTACCTGGAGCTCAGTGGGCCTCCCCTCAGCAAGTCAATATTCATGTCACCCTGCACAATATGTGCTCTCCCCCGAACACCTGCAAAAATCTCCTCCATCCTCTCAAACAGGCTCCCACTGTCGCTCAACCTCGGCATGTAAAAAGACGTGTAGAAAACATCGCGCTTCAATGGCGCCCCGAAGAGTCTCACATGCACAAAGGAGGCACAACCGTTGTCCCTCGACAGCACTTCAAATCCGAGATCCTTCCGCACAAACACAGCCACGCCTCCGCTACGTACCCTCCTGGACGTTCCAACAACAATCTCCCCCTCCCTAGAACAAAAAACACCCACATAATCCCTCAAAGCAAAAAGGCAAGGAGCCCTCCCGTCAGCCGCCAGTTCTCCCGTCTCCTCAGGCAAGAACCAAGTCTCAACAATACTAATAACCACGGGTTTGACAGCACAGGCATCAAGGTGTCCAGCAAGATCGTCAAACTTCTCCTGATTTGAAACTCTCTGCGCGTTGAGATGAAAGCAAAAAGGCGATCCCGAAAAATCTGAAATGCTACATAACGAATTAAAACTACTCATGCTACAGCAAGATATGTTAATCCTAGACTTCTGCATATAAATTTCTTGAAATAATAACAGTTAGTGAATCAAGTATTGACAAATTTGAAAAAAAAAATCCAGCAAAGCAAAGAATAGTGAGAAAAATTGATACAAAAAATAAACTAAACAGTGGTAACTTCAAAGGCAACATACTGACAACTGCCTCTCCTGTAGAGCGCCTCCTCCTAGGTTTCCATGTCCAAGGGGATGACTGGTGACGGTGCTTCTAAGCGCTGTTTTCGAGATCGGGTTTGATAGGTGAGCGGGTACCTTGGGGAACTGGGTTGCGCTTTTTTGACTTCTTCATTCCTACTTCAGCTCCACCTTCAGCCTCGCTGTTTATTGACGAAGCATCTTCACCCCCCGCAGCAACCACCCATTTCTTCAGGTCACCTTCATGCCGGATACGCTGAACTGGTTGGCCCTCTGCTACTCGTACTAGCACATCACCACTACTAACCCAGGTGTACTGAATAATTCCGGCTTTCTTTAGTCTCCTCGTAGTATGATAAAGCCCAGCGTTGTAGGTAGTCAGCTGCTCAGCAACGAAAACTTCTTCCTTTGCGCCACCCAGGCTCTTATTCTTGAAGGTTATCAGGCTGCAGTTCAAGTGCCTCTTTTTCTTTGCTCCTATGACAGCTTGCATGCTCGTGACTTCGTTCAGACGGACAAGAATAGTCCTTGGCTTACTCTCTTCTTGTCTTCCGAGCTTCGAGCATGGAAATTTTTTTGGTCGGTCGCTCCTCTCATGGAGTAGACAAACAGAGCAAAATTTTCAGCCAATTTCCGTGGTAGTAGGGGTTTCAAACCTACTTTGATCGAAAAAAAAAATCTCCCAAAGTACTTAAGTCTGGAGGCTCATCTCTTGGTGGTTGTTTCTAGGGGTCCCTTTAAGGATCGTCACAAAAGATGGGAGCTCTAGCCCCGTACTTTGGGAGCTAGAGAAAATCGAATTTTCGTGAAATTTGTATGGGAAAACCGAAATTCCACTTTTCTCTCGAAAAAATTAAATCTTCGAGGCAATTCTTCGTTGGGGGACCTGTGGTCGTCCCTAGAGCCGATTCTAATCCTTCCTGACCCTCGTTGTCAAGTTTTCAAGAGAAAAGTGGAATTTCGGTTTTCCCATACAAAATTTCACGAAAATTCGATTTTCTCTAGCTCCCAAAGTACGGGGGCTAGAGCTCCCATCTTTTGTGACGATCCTTAAAGGGACCCCTAGAAACAACCACCAAGAGATGAGCCTCCAGACTTAAGTACTTTGGGAGATTTTTTTTTTCGATCAAAGTAGGTTTGAAACCCCTACTACCAACGGAAATTGGCTGAAAATTTTGCTCTGTTTGTCTACTCCATGAGAGGAGCGACCGACCAAAAAAATTTCCATGCTCGAAGCTTCCGAGTCTCAGAGCCGATGAAAAGCTGATCGTGTTAATCGGAAGGCCAAGGGCTACAAAAAACTGCCTGAACCAACTGTGGTAGCTCTTCTTGGTTGGCCTCTTTTTCCGGAACACCCTGTATGATGATGTTGCGGGCCAGATGACGCTGCTCAACTTTGCTCAGACCTGCTTTGAGGTCCTGCACATCCTCTTGTAGTAGGTCATACTTTTGGTGGAGATCACTGTAATCTTGCTTCAGATTTTCGTATTTGATTTGCAGACCTCCGATGGAATCTTTTAGCTCCGCGTGGTTCTGGCTGGTGCTCTCAGTTAATTTAACAAGCATGTCAAAGATTGACTGGAGCTTATTATCCACACTAGCACTGGGATCAAATGCATCAAAATTCTTATTGTTTGGCATGGTGATTTCGCAGATTTTCACGATTCCAGATCCAAATCCGTGTGAAGAAGCTCGCAGAACGGTTCAGCGTGTTTGATTAAACTCGTATTTCGGCAGCACCACTCGATTTTCAAGTTGCCTTCGACCACAATCCACTTCAGGTCTCTCTAAACTTCACTTTTCCTTAGTTTTCAAGGGTTCATATGAGATTACACCAGGTAAATCAATCAAAAAATGCCGGATCGAAAAAATGTGGTCTTGTCACTGTTATCTCTCTCTCTGTTATCTTTGTGACCGGTCTTTGAGTTTCCCGAGTCATGACATGCCTATGCGGAGAAGGGAGCAACTATATACAAATCGATTAAATTAAATTAAAATTAAGTTTTCAAGCTAGAGAAGTGGTTTTGGACATTTTGGAAAGCAAAAATTAAAACACAGAGGAAAAAAATGTTATAAGTCTTATTGACCTTATTATAATTATATTATATATATTATTTATGTTATGTATATTGATTATTGTTTTAAAAAAATTTTTTCGATGTATTTTAATTTTTGCTTTCCAAAATGTCCAAAACCATTTCTCTAGCTTGAAAACTTAATTTTTTATCGATTTTAATATTTTTGCTCCCTTCTCTGCATAGGCATGTGATGACTCGGGCAACTCAAAGACCGGTCACAAATCGTAGACTCAACCTACAGGGCTCGTTTTGGTCTTGTCTGAAATTTTATAGTCTAGGCTATTCAGGAAAAATAGTTTAAGCCCAAAGATTTAAACTAAACTCCCTGGACAGACCCTGGACAGAAAAATACGCTAATTTTGCCCTATTCTAGCTTCACTCATTCACTAATAAAACACTAGTGAATGTACCTAACGAGCTAAATTTTTGTGTGTATACTCACAATAAGTTGTTCTTTTGAAAAATAGCACTTAACAACCTTTAAATGCTTCGAATGGCTCAGAAAAAAATAAATATCGACAAAAATGACCCACTCAAAAAGTGTCCAAGTGGTCTAACTCGGCCAAAACAGCAGCTAAGAAGCTGAAAACTTGCAGGCTATCTCAAAATCAAATGTAAATCACGATTTGATACCCGCCGCGACAGTCAGATGGCTTATTTCGCTATAAGACATCTGGACAGAATTTCGAGAGCTTCTGGACAGCCTGGACAAATACTCTAGCTCAGCCATTTTGAGAGCTACGGACCTGGGAGGGGTATCAAAAGAAGCGTCTTGACAAGGGCTACAACAATCATTTTACGCCGTGGCTCTAGCTCTTAAGGGAGCAGACCTAGAGCCGGTTGGACATTTTGTCCAGGACCATTTTGTCCAAGTATGTGAATCGGCTTTAGTGGTCTCTGCCTAAGTTTCACATTTTTTATTTCACTACAAATATGTTACCTTGATGAGATACAATGAATAAATGTTCATCGTGAACAGGTTTTTTTCCTTCATTTGAAAGCATCCGTTGAGAGCTGAGAAGTTTTTCCAACATCAAATACTCGCCATAAAGCATACCTGCTTCTGTTCCCAAAACTTCTTCGTTGTGAGAATCGAAGGAACTGAAAAATTTAATGCAAACAAGACTTAACTCCGGCTAACATATACACAATGGAAACTTTTGACAGATTACGGGGCCAAAATTCAAAGAAAGTTTCGATCGAGCTGAAAAATGGTTTCTGGGGTTTTTTGGGGTCCAGAAATTTTAATTTACAAAAGATTGAAAATTCAACAGGCTCCCTTGTAAAATTTTGGAAACATTATAAATTTTTCTTGAAAGTTCTTTTTAGTGCATTTTCATCAATTTTGAAAAAAAATGCACTTATGTGTCCGATATGTCCGTCCGTCCGAGTCGCAAAAGCTTCGAAACTACAAGAGCTAGAGACCTGCGGTTTTTGCATGTTGTCATGTATGGTCTGGAGGGTGGTGGAACCACTTTGGTTTTTCCGGAAAACTGCCTGGGGTGGTAATTAAGGGGTTTTTCCCGTTGTATGAAAGTTCCATTTACTTCGTTCGATTGAGTTGAATTTTGAATATGTTATACATCATGTCAAATCTAGCAAAACATAGAACACATGTTTGAGAGGCCTTCGAAGGGGGGAAAAATTTAGTTGCTCCGATTGAGCTGAAATTCAGAATGGTCATGTAAAATTACAATTTAAGCAACTTTTGTTGCGGGTCATGGTCTCAAAAATGTAAAATAATGGACCTGGGGGGTCAATAAGTGGCCATCCAAGACTTCCCCCGGCGAACTGAAGGGCGAAATTTCAAAGTCAACCGATTGAGCTGAAACTTTGGCAACTGTTAGATGGCATTAAATCCAGCAAAAAACAGTTCTACAGTAAGTCTCTATGACCTAAGGGGGAGGAGCTGTGAGCTCCCAAAGTTTGCATGAGGTGAAAATTTTCTAACTCCAATTGAGCTTAAACTTGGGCAAATGTTAGATGACATTAAATTCAGCAAAATACCCTTCTACATTAAGGCTCTATGACCTGTGAGATCAAAGTCAGGGGTCCAACAAGTTTCTGCAGTGACGGAATTCGGGACAAAATACTTATTTTCACTACGACCCAACTTTTGCAACAAAGCGAATTGAAAATGCACTCAAATGCGTTCGTCCCCGACTAAGCTTTAAACATGTTTCTTGAAATATACTAAATAAATAGCTTCATCAGGGTAAACTGGGTGAGTATACATCAACCTTATTTTAGAAGCGATGATGTTTTGCTTTTTGAGCTCCTCTTCGACTTCTTCCGGCTTCATGGGATAAAGCCCGTAAAGACAGACACGGGTGTGGAGTTCGTCCTTTGGAGTGTGGGTGTAGCCGGGTAGCTTTTCCTTTTTTACGAATTCCAGCACTTTTTTATGTGTTTCACTGTCACTGGTGAGAATTTTAATTCCCCCACGTGTGATACGGAATGTTATTTTGTTTTTATTGTTATCAGTTATCACTCTCATCTTTTCGGAGAGCTGCTGCATACGTAAACCCAATATGGTAATAGGTGGTGTGGTTTTGGACTTTTTGGTGTCTCGTGTAGAAGCTGATGTAGGTGTAGTAGTGGAGGTTGACGTGGCCCTTTGGGACATTTTTCTTGGAAGATTTCTTTTATGCACAGATTGATTTAATGGCGTGTCACTTTCTAGTTCACTCAGGGATTCATAATAATTGTCGTAACTAGTCCCCTGGGTCGGGGGTCCTGGCACGATCTTAGAACGTTTGAATTTAACCGACTTCCTGCCATGTGGCAAGCTGGTTAAAAGAGGCCTTTTCGGCGCTATTTTGATAACTTTTAACCCGTTATATGCACTAATTATAAGATATATTTCAATGGTATATTTATAAATCACTTGAATTTATGGTAAACAACTCCAGAAGAGAGAGTGAAAATTTGGTAGGATGGTATTAGATAATTTATTCGCGAGACAAAGTTTAAAGCGTCTATACAGCACGGATGCTACGTAGGAACTGTTAGGTTTAGGCCCCGTAATCTGCCAAAAGTTCTGATTGTGTTACAGGTTAAAACACCGTCTAAAAATCGCGCTAACTAGACAAAAAACTTACATTTAAATATGTAGTGATATAATTTTAACATTGTTAATAGGGGATACAATTTAAAGGGCGAGTGTAAACAATAGTGTCTTATAACACCGTTTAATTGACTCGAAAAGTGTGGTGCGGAGGGCTATAATTGCCACTGAGTGAGCTTGCGGTATAGGGCAGGTAATATAGACCTGCTACGCGTCCAAGTAAATTCAGTAGTGCTTGTACATTATTTTACGCAACGAAGAAGAACCGCTTAATACACTGAGTGATGTAAATTTTTTCCATTTTGATTATCTTAAAGCTCAATAATTCAAAATTTGAGTTCTGACCGACAGATCAAATTTTTCCTCTTCTAAAACTTTTTGAAATTTTTAATTTTTCGTATAAACATTACAAAAATTAAAAATCTATGTCACTGATGAGCAAAAACATGATTAAAGCTTAGTTGGGGACGAACACATTTGAGTGCATTTTCAACTCGCTTTGTTACAAAAGTTGGGTTGAAGTGAAAATGTTTTGTCCCGAATTCCGTTACTGCAGAAACTTATTGGACCCCTGATTTCAATCCCACAGGTCATAGAGCCTTAATGTAGATGCTAAATTTAATGTCATCTATCAATTACCCAAGTTTCAGCTCAATTGGAGTTAGAAAATTTTCGCCTCATACTAACTTTGGGAGGCCTTAGCTCCTCATCCTTAGGTCATAGAGACTTACTGTGGAACTGTTTTTTGCTGGATTTAATACTATCTAACAGTTGCCAAAGTTTCAGCTTAATCGGTTGATTTGAAATTTTGCCCTACTGTTCGCCAGGAGAAGTCTTGGATGGCCACTTATTGATCCCCAGAGTCCGTTATTTTACATTTTTGAGACCATGATACGAAACAAAAATTTGCTTATTTTGTCATTTTACATGACCATTCTGAATTTCAGCTCAATCAGAGCAACTAAATTTTCCCCCTTTGGAGGCCTCTCACCCCACCCCCTTAAGTGATAGAGGCAAACATGTATTCTATGTTTCACTAGATTTGATATGATGTATAAAATATCCAAAATTCGGCTCAATCGTACGAAGTATATGGAACTTTCATACAACGGGAAAACCCCCTTAATTACCCTCCAGGCAGTTTTCCAGAAAAACCAAAGTAGTTCCACCACCCTTCAGACCATACATGACAACATGAAAAACCCGCAGGTCTCTAGCTCTTGTAGTTTCGGAGCATTTGCGACTCGGACGGACGGTCGGACGGACATATCGGACACATAAGTGCATTTTTTTCAAAATTGATGAAAATGCACTAAAAATATATAAAAAGCAAAATCGGAGATTAAGCTTAAGGGTGCATTTTCAAAGATTTCGAGAGACCAAACGTTGAGGGCCCCTAGCTTCGTCCCTGTACATAATATTACATGTGGATACATGTGGTACCATGATTTGGTAAATTTGACACAGATTACAACATACTAAAATTTCAGCTCAATCAAATCTAATATAAGGAGTTTTCATACAAAAGTAAAACACCCCCCATTCCCTTCCAAGAGGGAGTAGGGGTCTAAAACTGTTAGCTTGCACCCTTACAGAGCAGGCCCTACATGATGCAAAAAACCGCAGCTCTCTAGCTCTTCTGGTTCCTAAGTTATAAAATTTCAGACAGACAGACAGACAGACAGATGGCAAAGCGGCCACAATAGTGCATTTTTTGCAAAATGCTGAAAATGCACTAAAAATGCCTCTATGAAATGAATTCTTTGTTCATTTAAAAATAGTTTCGTTCCTTGAAAAAGCTCGGGTTGATTTTTATTTCTGTTTTTCAAATTCAAAAAGAACTATAAAAGATCCAAAATCCAGGGATAACGCAAGTGTTTTTGGGTCCTAGTGGAGTCATAAAAGAATTTTAAAAATAATTGGTATTTGATTCCACTTAAATTTGGGGCTAATTTCAAACATATGCAGCAACTTGGGATTTAGCTGGTAAGGTAAATACGGAGTCGGATTCTGCAAAGACGTCGACGGTCAAGGCAACTTCTCTCTCAAACGTATTTCTAAAAACCTATTTCAAATGCTCGCAGCGGCCTTACAAAACCGTTTCACATGAACTTCCCGTGTATAAAAATTTCCTTATTTTATCTCCGTTCCACCCATTATAGGTTTTCTGGGGTTCCGCTCGCGTTTTGATATCGAAAAAGGCGATTACATCGCCGTAGTTGTGGTTTTAATCAAGATGGGTTCAGAGAACATTTATTTGTATCGTTACAACATGGAAGTCGTAGAAGTCGTTGAAAGTGGTAGCAGCCTGAACTTTTTAAACATTTACATTTACTTCTAAGACACGCATTTTGATATACCTACAACACTCGGGGGAACGGAAAAATTTTCAGTACTAAAATCAAATTTCTGAGTCTGAAAAAGTCCCAAAATAATTTGTTTGAAAACTTTTTTTTGATCTGATATCGTGATAACTTCGCGACTATCAACCGGAGGACCCTGATTTTCGCAGGACGAGGTCTTCTGGGGCTAGAGCACCCAGTAAAAATCAAACCCTGACTTTTGGGAACCTCTGAGATCCTTTATGAAAGAGTGAGCTACATAAAAAAAGTCCAGAACATACGTCACACATCTTCAACTTCTCCAGAAATAATTAAATTACAAAATAATTGCACCTGCCTTTTTAGTGCATTTTCATCAATTTTGAAAAAATGCACTTATGTGTCCGATATGTCTGTCTGTCTGTCCGTCCGTCCGTCCGTCCGTCCGAGTCGCAAATGCTCCGAAACTACAAGAGCTAGAGACCTGCGGTTTTTTGCATGATGTCATGTATGGTCTGGAGGGTGGGCGAAAGGTTTTGGTTTTTCCGAAAAACTGCCTGGGGGGTAATTAAGGGGGTTTTACCGTTGTATGAAAGTTCCATATACTGCGTCCGATTGAGCTGAATTTTGGATATGTTAAACAACATGTCAAATCTAGCAAATCATTGAACACTTGTTTACCCCTATCACCTTAGGGGGTGGGGTGAGAGGCCTCCGAAGGGGGGAAAAATTTAGTTGCTCTGATTGAGCTGAAATTCAGAATGGTCATGTAAAATATTAAAATAAGCAACTTTTGTGTGGGTTCATGGTCTCATAAATGTAGAATAATGGACCTGGGGGGTCAATAAGTGGCCATCCAAGATTTCCCTTGGCGAACTGAAGGGCGAAATTTCAAAGTCAACCGATTGAGCTGAAACTTTGGCAACTGTTATATGGCATTATATCCAGCAAAAAACAGTTCTACAGTAAGTCTCTATGACCCAAGGATGAGGAGCTGTGAGCTGCCAAAGTTTGTATGAAGCGAATATTTTCTAACTCCAATCGAACTGAAACTTGGGCAAATGTTAAATGACACTAAATTTAGTAAAATATCCTTCTACATTAGGGCTCTTTGGCCTGTGGGATCAAAGTTAGGGGTCCAAGAAGTTTCTGCAGTGACGGAATTGGGAATAAAATATTTTCACTACGACCCAACTTTTGCAACAAAGCGAATTGAAAATGCACTCAAATGCGTTCGTTCCCGACTAAGCTTTAAACATGTTTATTAGTTATAATTCTTCCTTATGCTTCTCTCCAACGAACGAGAGCGATGGCCTTTTATTTTTTTTTTAACTGTCCTAATCATTCAATTTTATAACATTCTTTTTCTTGCACTCAAATCTTGCACATCTAAGGTGTAATTTTGATTATAATTAAAAGTACTTTTCCTCCCATTTTGACGACTGCTGTGGTCAAGTTTGAATTTTGCATTGCAAAATTTTTGAGAATAATTTTTGTGCAATTTCAGCATTTTGCCGTCTGTCTGTCTGAAATTTTATAACTCGAGAACCAGAATAGCTAGAGAGCTGCGGTTTTTTTGCATGGCCTGTAGGGCCTGCTCTGTAGGGGTGCAGGCTAACAATTTTAGACCCCACTCCCTCTTGGGGTGGAATTGGGGGTGTTTTACTTTTGTATGAAAACTCCTTATATTAGATTTGATTGAGCTGAAATTTTAGTATGTTGTAATCTGTGTCAAATCTAGCAAATCATGGTACGACATGTATCCCCTAGTATGTACGGGGACAGAGCTAGGGGCCCTCAAAGTTTGGTCTCTCGAAATTTTTGAAAATGTACCCTTAAGCTTAATCTCCGATCTTGCTTTTTACATATTTTTCCATATTTTGGAACTCAATTTGGCAATTTTCAGAAACAAGGTGGGATGACAGGGCTGAATGTTTTGAGTCACCTCTTTCATGTTGGGAAAAAACGAGCTTCCAAAAACTGCTTAGTTTGTCCATTGTGGGAAAAGTTACACTTTTCCCACAGTAACATTAAATTTTATAGCAGATTTCGGATTCCATTTTCTTTGGTATTCGTCTTAAAGTTCTGAAAAGAACTTACTTCCAGGGTTTGCTGCTTGTGCTACAGCTTTAATTCCCACTGGTTTCCACGGTCTTTTTAGAGTAACTTTTTCTACTCAGTAATTCTTTGTTAAATTTGTCATTTTTGAATTTTAGTGGTGCTTGGGGTCGTCCTACTGTGCGGATGTATCAGTGTTCCAGAAAGGATTTAAGAAGTCCGAAAATGATGGAGTCGACCCAAAATTTCACATATATTTTCATTGAATATGTGAATCTCTAAATCTAAATCTCTAGATAGAGATAGATCTGGGGTAGGGCAGAGGGTCACGCAGGTCCCGGAGATCCTATTGTGACCCATCCGTCAGAGACGGATTGCCCCGGACTCAGGGTTTTAAAGCCCCAAGTCCTGTGTAAATCTCAACAGACTCCTCAAGGGTGAGTTTGCAACATGTACCACATCAGGAAAATGAATGCCGAAATGCTTCTGGCGCTTATGCATCAGAGGCAGACATGAGCAAAGCAAGTGTCTCACGGTCTCACTTGCAGCATTACAAAATCTGCAGAGCCCACTCACATCCTGATTGTACCAGCGAACTCTAGCGTTGACAGGGTAGTGACCAGTCAGAAATCCTGTGATAAAGTAGGTCTCTCTTCTTGACATGTTGAGCAGTTCTTTTGATCTACGAGCCTTGTAATCCTTGATGAATTCCTTTGAGTGAAGCATGCTTGGTTGATTGCGCCAATATTCCTGGGATTTTCTAAGAAGATTATCTCTTACCAAGTTCTTAGAAAATGCTCTCGAGGTTCCAACAGTTGATCTTGTGCGTTTAAGACCGGTAGCTAGCTTAGCAAGAGTATCGGCCACTTCGTTGCCGTCGTATCCTTCATGAGCTGGTATCCAATTTAATTTCAGGTTATTTTCTGTACCTAGTTCCTTTAAAGCGGTGATTGTTTGGTCTACTAATGCAGAGGTAATTACGTTGCCATTCAGAGCTTTCAGAGCCGCTTGGCTGTCTGAGTATATGCAGATCTGTCTACCCTTGATGTTCTTGGATTTCAAAATCTGTGCGCACTTCTGTACAGCAAATACTTCTGCCTGGAACACGGATGCGTGGTCATCTAAGCGGACAGGCAGTCTTGTGTTGTATTGTTCTATGTAGATGCCAGATCCTGTTCCTTTTCTTGTTAATGAACCGTCTGTAAAGCAGTAAATAGTATCTGGATCATGGCTGTGATACTCAAATTCGTTTCTCTCCGGTATTTCAACTTCAAATGGGCGTTCAAAGTTAAATTTTTTGTCTATCACATCCGAGTTAGCGATAGCATTTGATAGCTCTGCACTTTGTCCGAAGACATCCATGAGTTTAGTATCCTTTAATATCTTGATCTCAGGTTTCTGAGACGTGCAAAATCTTATATTAGCATTCAGAGCCTCTGATTGTATAAACAAATGTAGAGGGGGTAGGTCTAGTAAAACTTCCAGCGCGCTGGTCGGCGCTGTTCTTTGAGTTGACACAATAGTTGAACAGGCAAGTTTTTGGAGCTTTTTTAGTTTGTCTTGAGCTGTAGGTTTTGTTGTTCTGTGCCACCACACAACAGCTGCGTATGAAACTATTGGTCTCACTATGGCTGTGTAGACCCAGTGAGCTATTTTAGGTCTCAGCCCCCATGTCTTTCCTACGAGTCTTCTGGTGATCCACAAGGTATTTGTTGCTTTCTTTATGATGTTTTCGAGGTGTTTGTTCCAAAGTAGTTTGCTGTCGAACGTAAGTCCAAGATATTTCACTGTCTTTGTGTATTTAAGTTCTTTGTTGAAAAATTTAGGTTTTTCATATGCATCCAGCGGAGTCCTGGTATTTGTAAACATAACCAAATTTGTTTTAGCGGGATTCACAGAGAGTCCTGTTTTTTGCACCAATCTTCAACAATTTTAAACCCATTTTTCATCCGTCTGATTGGTCCATTGTATCTTTTTTCTTTAGTATACGTCCTAGGGTCGTCAAAGTGAGAATGAGTTAGAATCACAATGTCATCAGCAAAACCTTGGGCAAATAGATTTGCTTTTTCCAGGTCAACCAATAGATCGTCAACGACCAGAGACCATAATAGAGGTGATAAGACTCCACCTTGTGGGCAGCCTCGATTAAGTTTCAGCTTGATAGATTCGTCTCCTAAACTCATTGTGACTTCTCTGTCTCGAAGCATCGAGAGTACCCAGTTGCAGGTATCCATGTCAATGCCCTTTCTATTTAAGGCTTGACAAATTGATCCGTATGCAGTGTGATCGAAAGCTCCCATAATGTCCAGAAAGGCGTCTAAAGCGTAGCCTTTTCCTCGCATAACAGATTCGATCTTCTTACTCAATGACTTAAGAGCAGATTCCGTTGATTTTCCTGTTTGGTAAGCGAATTGAGTCTTATGGAGGGGATTTACACTTAGTACTGTGTCTCTTATGTATCTGTCTAATATCTTCTCCATTACTTTGAGCAAAAATGATGATAAGCTTATCGGTCGAAAGGATTTAGGATCTGAGTTAGATCTCTTTCCTACCTTAGGGATGAATGAGACCTTGACTCCTCTCCAGGCCCTTGGTACATAGTTAAAGGAGTGGCTCTTCACCAAGATTTGTTGTAGATAACTCTTAATATATTTGAATCCCTTTTGGAGAAGCCATGGAAATATTTCGTCAGGTCCCGCAGATTTAAATGGCTTGAAATCGTTGATAGCCCATTCAATCCTTTCTTCTGTAAAGATTTCCTTGGATTTTGAGAAGTTATCAGCTGATATGGTGAAATCACAATTTTGTTGAAACTCGTCCAAAACAATTGACCCCGGGAAATGGGCGTTAGCGAGCTCCATCAGAGTTTCAGTTTCGTTTTCAGTGAAGGTGTTGTCAGTTCTCTTCAGCGTCCCAATCTTTATATCCTTGCCTTTAGCTAACAACTTATGTAGTCTAGACGTAGCAGTCACAGTTTTGAGTTCTGAAGCGGTTCTTTTCCAACTCTCTGAGCTATGTTGCTTGAGGCTTTTTTGATATTCAGCTCTACACTGCTTCATGTCTTCTACAGTTTGGTGAGGGACTGGTCTTCCATTTCTTTTTAGGAGATGTATACGATTCTCATGTTTCCTAAGTTTTCTTCGTTTCTTTTTGATTGAGTAAGGAAGAGTTTTATTACGATTACCAGTAACTTCAATTTCCTTGTTGGCAGCGTGGTAAGCACCCACAAGTTTTCTCGTCAGATCATGCGCAGCAATATCTAAGTCTCTAGTGTTTTGAATTAAGTACATACCTTTGGCCATTTCAGCTTTCACGTTGTGGATAAACACCTCTTGTTTTGTGTTTCTAGGGTTCCTGTAAGTCTTGGTCTGATATTGGAGATTTTTCACGTCAAATGTTATCAACTTGTGGTCAGATAACGTTTTCAATTTTTTCTCGAATAAATGCGGAAGTCAATGTCAAATCTATAACAGATTCTTGAAATTTGGGGCTAGGAAGTCTAACCCCATTTTCTTTAGTGACAGTTCTAACAAATGTAGGTTGATGTCCTTCATTCAGCACATCCAGGTCGTTGCGGAACACAAAGTTCAGTAATCTCTCACCTCTCTTGTCTGTTTTCTTGTCACCCCAGCTGGTGTGATGAGCGTTTGAGTCACAGCAGTAAATCAATTGTCGATTCTCTGACCTACATTTACTCAAAATACCTTCTAGTTGTGGCGGTATTATATCTCCATATCCAGATCCTTCAGGGTGATAAACAGAGCAAACTATCAGTTTTTGTGTAACCCCCGAAATCATCACGTCAATAGAGGCAGCAATGAAATCGGGTGTGCAAAATTCATTGAGGGTCAGAAAATTCAAATTCCTACGAAAAAGTATACAGGATCTCGGTTTTGAGATGCCGTCAGCTTTGAAAAGAATATTTCCGACATTCAGACACTTAATTGAATCAAGGTCAGCAAAAGGTTCCTGAATGCAAGCAATATCAATCTTTTCCTCGTCAAAAATGGATCCTAAATTCTGCGCTGCAGCAGGCGATCTGTTCAAATTAATTTGGGCAAATCTCAGAGAGTCATTCACCATCATCCTGGATCACCTACATAGCTGTTCAGGCTTTTATCTGCCTCCATCAATCTGAACTCAATCATAAAAATGGCGAAAAAAGACAAATGTATCAAAAGAACAATATCAATTATTGTAATAATCTGGTCCAGAGTTGGTAAGAGAACAAAGTGAACAATCAAACAACAGAAAAGAGCGAAAAGAGTGGTTTGACAGCTCAGAGTTGTTGTCAGTGCAGTCACATCAGCCATATTCTTTCTTGTCTGTCTTCATTTGGGGGTCAAACCACAAGTTCTTTGGAAGTCTCAGTCTTTTGTCTCTGATGAAAGCAGCTTTAAGCGTCATGTCACATGATTTATACATTGTATGCAAAGCACCGAAATGCCAAAAAACACTACGTATGTCAAAAACATCGTAGTGCACAAAAACACTAGGGGAAAGTTGTCCCAAGTGTCGCTGAAAACGGACTAAGGTACCTTTGTGGGAGCCTTGACCGTCAGTTGGAGAAGTGTGTGTGACCTGGAAGTTCATTGCAAGAAGTGTTTTCAGGCAGTCACTAATAAACCAATTGTCAGCCCGAATCGTCAAATAAAACTTCACGTTAGAAGTCAGATAAAACCCTAAGGTCGCAACAAATACAAAACTTCTATACAGAAGCAGAAAAAACTTCATTTCTGAAGTCAGCAAAACCTCCTTTCGGAGGCAGAAAAACGCTCTTAAAATCCAAAATGAAACGGCAGTTAGAGTAACCCCTACAGCCGTCTCACACCGATTATAAGAGCGCCCAGAAAACTTCTTTACAGAAGCAGAAAAAACTTCCTTTCGGAAGTCAGAGTAAACGCACTCAAACATCGGCGTGAAACAGCAGTTAGAGTAAGCCCCACAGCTGTCGCACGCCGATTGTAAGAGTGCGCGAATAAACAACCACGTACGTATACGTACGTGGTTGCGACATATGGCACTCACCGCCACGCAAAGAGTGTGTGTGATGTCGGTTCCTGCACCCTATTTCACCCAAAAGCACCGAATCCTCCGGGTCCAGCCCGCCGACTCGGGTCACAGTGTCCACTAAATGCACTTATCCAAAAGTATTTCACTTCCCCAACACTATCGGTGCGCGTAAATCAACTAAATTTAGTCAAAAACTGGGACCAGATTGACAGGTATCTGCACGCTACCGAGGTCACACACACTCTCTCCTAAATCTCTATCTAAATATTGAATCTCTTCATATTGAATCTCCAAGCAAGACATGAAATTACAAAATTTGAGGTTTTAAAAATATTTGGTTTATTAAACAGATATACATTTCACTATGTTTATGAAAATTGTTATTTAAAAAAAATAAATTTGACCAACGGTTGACTTGATTGTTCATGCAGGTTCCAAAATGTGTTCGATCATTGATTTTGATCATGTGGTTGAGGCGAAACAATTCAAAAAATGTAAGCCACTTTTAAAAATCAGTTTTTCAAGGTGATCGATATGGCACGGTGGTCATATTGGATTTTCAAAAACTATAAACGCTCTTTTTTGTATAGATATGCTAACATGTAAATTTTCACGAAAATTGGAGACAGAAGGAACCGATATTTTGCCAGTTGTACCTCTAGTAGATAAGCTCTATGATTATAACAACCATCTATGCAAAAACTTTGTAAACTATTTATGTGGTGTACTTTGCATATGTGTTTAGATTTTGGTAACGTCATATGTACTCGAAATGATGTTTTAAATATCAGCTTTGAGTTGATCTATATTATGGTTTACTCATTATCAGTTAGCAGTGTAGATTTCAAATAATTATATAACACACACCAACCAATTTTCACACAATGTACAAAGTAATTTTTTTCTAAAAATGTGGTTGGCTTCTTTTTTGTATGATCCTGAAGGAACTGTTAGAAATAAACCTAGATACATACAAAATTACTCATAATTTCAGGTGTAAAATTAATTCAAACATACAATGCACCGTTCATGTATACTATTATTTGTACTTCAATATGTACATATGAAACATATGTATGTACATAAAATAGTATACCAGTAATACCGATTATTAGATAAAAATTTTCTTACTTTTGATTATTTCCAACAGGGCAGCTCATTTTGAAGCAAAAATATTTCAACAAAATTGATTGAACTGATAATAAATTGTTTCAAAACTTCTTATCAATTTTACAATGAGTCAAATTGATGTTTACTTTGCAGAGTCGTTCTGAAAACTGAATAAAACACGTGAAGCCCTATTAGTTAATACTCATACATCAACTTTTGACTCTGTATAGATACTTTAGTCGTGTAGGCATATGCATATTATATGTTAACTAGAAATGTTTTCCCGTCATAGCGGGCTGACTTTCAATAATCTAAAATTTATCAAAACCCAGAATTACGGAAAAAATGGCATTTCATGATTTTCAACTTGTTGATAGGTAAGGACTTATTCAAATATTACGTCACGGTCTGGGGGCGAGGGGTCAGCTGCTCCGTGAAAGCCGGTACAAAGTCAAGTACTAGTATATGAGACAAACCGTGATCGGGTGGGGGTCTATTTGAACGAATCCTAAGTAAAACCCTACTCGTTCCAATTTGGAACATAAGCAGCTTTTGTAGAGCAGCTTTACAAATATTTCAGTCAGTGTCCCGCTCTAGCCGGTGTCACTCCAAAAAGTACGCTCTTTGAACCCTTGTGAGGTCGGTGCGATCGGCAAAATGAACGCACAGCCAGCTGATCGAGAGCGCGCTCCGAAAGAGACGGAGAGGAGTGGGACTCGGAGACGGAATGGTGAGAATCCGTCTTTCACCACTCTTCTCCGGCCTCTTATCTTCCGGCATTCGGAGCAACAAGACGTGCAACGTGAAACTGAGAAATAAAAACCTATCCTTTAACCAGTGTTTTCGCCTGCTCGCTCACAGAGGCTCACACCCTTTCCGTTGCCTTGGCAGTCTAAGGGATCTTCTTTGTAAAAATCAATTTTCTATTTTGACGCTTTTTATTGAAGATTGAAGAAGGCTCTGCCATATTATTTAGTTGAGTGATTCAATAGAGATTTCAGTTGCTAATAAACTGCTCTGCTAATAGGTTATGGACCCAGAGCAGTCTAAGAGAAATTAGAAGTTAATAGCATTTCTCATCAAGAGCAACAAGTGAAGATGACGAACGATAGTGTAAACGCCAATGGAGCAGCGTGTGTTTCAAATAGTGCTGGAGACTCAGCACCCACCAACCCCGCAGTGGTTTCTGCAGCAAGCAGTGGCACTTCCGTGCTTCAAGGACACGTCATTGCAACTCCAATGAACGCTGTCGAAAAGCTGCTAGGCCGTGAGAATTACACTTCATGGGCCACAGCGATGAAGTTCTTGCTGATACGAGAGGGAAGTTGGCGCACTGTCGTAAATGTCGATCCAAGTGAGCCGGTAGCCGATGCAAACACGTCGGAGCGGGCCTTAGCAACCATAGGCCTGAACATCGACAAGCGAAACTATAGCATCATAGAAAGCTGTGATACCGCGAGTCAGGCCTGGCATGCCTTGAAGAATGCGTTCGACGATAATGTTGTCGAGAATGAGGTCGCTCTCCTGAGGACTTTCTGCGACATCTGGTTGGTAGATTTCAGTTCTGCTGAGGCCTACATCGACAAGCTGATGACGACAGCGCAGAAGCTCGACAACATCGGATTTCAAGTATCCGACCGCTGGTTGTCCAACATGCTCCTGAAAGGCCTTCCCGCAGAGTACTCGTCCTTCGTGATGTCAATTGCGAACTGTGGGGTCAAGCTGACTCCCGACTTCGTCAAGACACGAATTTTGCAAACCGTGTCAAAATCCGAGGATGTGCGTTCTGGCGGTAAGGAAGCTTCTTTGGCCGTCACCAAAGCCAAGGGGAAGCAACAAGGAAGGCGACAGTCCAGCAAGAAGTGCGGTTTCTGCAAGCGCACTGGCCATCTTGAAGATGCTTGCTACAAAAAGCATGGCAAGCCCACTGAGAAGGACGAAAAGAAGACCAATAAAGTCGTCAATGGTGCCTTTTTATCGTTCTTTACCCTAGCAACTCCGTCTCTTGGCAACAACGACAGCGATTGGGTGGTCGACTCTGGAGCAACGATGCACGTGTGCAAGGACAGTGCACTTCTCACAGATCTCAAATCTGTTCGAGTAGCCGACAACACAGAAGTCCCGATCGTCGCTAAGGGTAACGCGAGCCTAGCAACTAAATATGCTTCTGTCACTATTTCAGACGTCTCCTATGCTCCCGAGATCGCCGTTAACTTGCTCGGGTCAACTACTCAACAAAGGTCGACTCGTAAACGGCCTTTATCGAGTCAAGCCAAATGTTTCCTTGGCAGCAGTCGCGCAAAAAGCCCCCGATGTCGGTTTGTGGCATCGCAGATTAGCGCATCTGAACGTGCAGAGCTTGGTGAAGCTGAAGCAGATGAGCACCGGACTAGACTTCAAGGACAAGGATCTTCCCACATGCATGCCTTGCATTGAAGGGAAGCACGCTCGAAAACCTTTCCGAGCCAACCCGAAGAGAGCCTCTGAAGTTCTAGAAGTCGTGCATTCTGATGTTTGCGGCTATTTAGAAACAAAGTCTATAGGCGGAAGTCACTATTTCGTCACCTTCGTTGACGATTTTAGTCGTCAAGTTTACGTCTATTTTCTGAAGTTGAAAGAGCAAGTCCTGGAAGCCTTTCAGACCTTCAAGGCCTACGCAGAGAAGGCCACTGGCAAGCACATCAAAGTCCTGAAGTGCGACAACGGCAAAGAGTACGACAACAGGGCCATGCAAAGTTTCCTTTCTTCCCACGGCATAGGTATAGAGTATACAGCACCCTACACTCCACAACAGAATGGACGTGCTGAGCGAGTCAATCGTACGCTTGTGGAAAAAGCGAGATGTCTCCTCTTCGATGCCGACCTCGGGAAGCACTTTTGAGCGGAGGCTGTTTCGACAGCAGCTTACCTTCACAACCGCTCACCTGAGAACTTTGGTGCCACACCTGAAGAGCTTTTTTTGGGAACCAAGCCGAACCTGTCCCATCTATGTGTGTTCGGCTCGAAGGTCATGGTTCACGTACCTCAGTGCAAGAGGAAGAAGCTCGATAAGAAGTCGACGTGATTTTCGTGGGCTACACTGCGACGCCGAAAAACTACCGAGTTTACTATCCAGTGAAAGGCGTCATCACCGTGTCCCGAGATGTGATTTTTATCAACGAAAATCACCCGAAGAAGCCAGTTTCGTCCGGAAGTCCAGCCCAATGCCAGGGTTGTAAGGAGAATTATATCCACCAGGTCGTTCCTGAGGCAGCAGTCGAGGCTCCGAGACCAGCAGCACCTGAAAGTCACTCGCCTGATATCCAAGATGTCGAGGTTGGAGTTGTTCCTGTTGTGTCATCAAACGCGAAGCCTACTACTGCACTCTCACCGCAAAAAGATCTTCAATCTGTACCACCAGGGGGATTGTTGAGGCGCAGTGGTCGAGAGTGCCGACCTCCAGGCAAGTTAAATTACGACCAAAACTTCGAGCAAATTTCTAATCCCCGAACTTTGCGAGGACCTGAACCCGTCTGCATCACTGACGACGATGACTCCGACGAGGAAGAGTTCCACGAAGCTATGATGGTGGTAGATACAAGAGCTCCAGATTTTGCGCTCCCCGGGCAAAATGATTTGAAAATTGGACCTTCCGGGGATTTTCAAGGGCGAAACCCAAGGGGGCGCCCGTCCTCAGGCGAGTCTATCAGTTTTGAGCTTGATAAGAATTATATAGCCCATAATTCTTTCAAACAGCCCAACACCTCCGAGCGGACCTTTAACGCGCTCCCCGAGCACAATGAATTGAATGTTGGACCTCCCAGGGACATTTAAAGGCCTAGCTCGACGGAGCGCATAAACCATGGCAAGTTATCTTATGTTAAGCTAAACGAGAGCAGTTTTCTGGCACACGACCCGTTGCAGTCAGAACCTGAAACCTTCAAGGACGCAGTCAACTCGTCAGCCTCCAGCAAGTGGATGGCAGCTATGAAGGAAGAACTCGATTCTCACGTTGAGAATGGCACATGGGAGCTCGTCGATCTTCCACCCGGGAGAAAAGCAATCAAATGCAAGTGGGTGTTTAAGATCAAGCGCGACGCAAGTGGCGCAATCGAGCGTTACAAGGCCAGATAGGTAGCAAAAGGATGTTCGCAGAAGGAGGGCATAGACTATCAAGAGACATTCTCTCCGGTTGTAAGGTACTCCTCCATTCGGTACTTAATGGCTCTTTCAGCTAAATACGACCCGAAAGTCCATCAAATGGATGCAGTCACGGCGTTCCTACAAGGTGACTAGCACAACGAGGAGATCTACATGGAGCAGCCGGTTGGGTTCCAGCTTCAGAGGGCGAAGGTGTGTCGTCTCAAGAAAGCCCTGTATGGCCTGAAACAGGCATCTCGAGTTTGGAACCAGAAGCTAGACAACCGTCTGAAGAGTATTGGGCTTAAGCAGTCGAAAATAGATTCCTGCATTTACTCTTATGCACGCAAGGGGAAAATCATTTACGTCGCCATATACGTAGATGATATCCTCATATTCTCAAACAACGATGACCTTACCAAGAAGGTCAAGCAGTGTTTGAATGAGAACTTCAAAATGAAGGACTTGGGGGAAGCGAAGCAGTGCCTGGGAATCAGAATCTCCAAAGATGACTCCGCGATTTACTTGGACCAGGAGAAATACATCAAGGAGGTCCTAGCAAAATACAATATGCTAGATTGCAACCCTGCTCGCTTGCCTGCTGACCCTAACCAGAGGCTCACCAAGGACATGTGCCCGAAGAACCAGGAGACCGTGGAGCAGATGAAGAAAGTTCCATACCGAGAGGCAATTGGGAGCTTGATATTTGCGGCTCATTGCACGCGACCAGACATCAGTTTCGCAGTCAACAACGCTGCAAAATTCTGCGAGAATCCTGGACCAGCGCATTGGCAGGCCGTGGCATTTCCTGGCAATCAAAGCAACAAACAACAGTCGCACTCTCTTCAACCGAGGCCGAGAACATGGCTCTATCATCAGCGACGCAAGAAGCTATGTGGTGGCAGCAACTTCAAGGCGAATTAGATCCAGCCGTAAAAGGACCCATGCAGATTTACATTTATTGTCTCATCAAATAAAGATGGCCGTAAATCCATAAAATACAAAAAATCACCCAAAAGAGGTTTCGTCAAAAAAGCAAACAGAAAAAAAACAAAAAACCAGGCAGAAGGACTATTGGAAAAGAGGCCTCGTCAAGAGCCTCGCCCTGAAGGTCTTTCGGGTGCAGTTGTCGTCATAGCAGTCGGCGTTCTGATTAAAAAGGTGGATGCTTCTGACGACAGGGCTGTTGGCCTCATACACAGTGCTGCAGAGCGGGAGTTCCAGCCTCCGTGGGCCGCTTTGGAGGCGTTTGTTGGCGGTGATAGGTTGGAACCTGAACCTTCTCTGGAGCCAGGGGCTGTCGATCTGTCCTCTGAGGGCGTCGAACGCGAGCATCACGCTGGCCTGGTTGCGGCGGCCCTCCAGTGTTGGCAGATGGAGGAGCTGGAGTCTGTCTCGGTACGGTGGGAGGGAGAAGCGATCCGTCCAGGGGAGCGTCCTCAGGGCGAAGAGGAGGAAATGTCGCTGGACAGACTCGATCCGACTGATATCTCTGGTGGTGAAGGGCGACCAGGCAGGGGAGGAATGCTCGATCGACGGGCGGACGAGAAAGGTGACGAGGGCCCTGGTGACGTGGGGGCAGCGGAAGTCCCTCGCATTCCTTTTCAGGAAGCCCAGGAGCATGTTGGCTTTCGAGCAGACATGGTCGATGTGAGCGCTGCTGTCCATCCTCGAGTTGAGCCACACACCCAGGTTCCGTACGACCTCGACTCTGCGTAGGGGATGACCGTGGATGACGTAGCCTGTGGGGATCCGAGAGGAGACCCTGCGCCGGGAAAAGGTGATGATTTCGCACTTCTCCACGTTCAGCCTCATCGCATTTCTGGAGCACCAGTCTGCGAGAGCGTCAAGGTCTTGCTGGATCTCAAGAGACTCTTGCTCAGTGTTAATGAGCCTGAAGATCTTGAGGTCGTCCGCATATGCCAGAGCGTTGGATCTCTGCAAGAGCCTCACCAGGTCGTCGATGTAGACCGCGAACAGGAGCGGACCGAGGTGACTCCCCTGGGGAACCCCTGACGTCACACGGATCGGTCTCGACTCTACGCCGTCGATTCGCACCAGCTGCGTGCACCCCGTCAGGTACGAGGCGGTCCAGTCCACCAGCTGCTGGGAGAAGCCAAGGCAGCGCATCTTGCCTATCAGGATTCGATGGTTGACGGTGTCGAACGCCTTGGAGAAGTCGGTGTGAATGGCGTCCACCTGGACGCTCGACCTGAGACCCTCAAGCACGGCCTGCTTGAACGACACTAGGTTTGTCATTGTAGAGCGGCCGGCAATGAAGCCATGTTGGGATGCGTGCAGCGACTCCTTGACTGACTCTGCCACCTTCTCCGAGACTCGCACTCAGGATTGCTATCCCCTGGTAGTTCCTGATGTCCGTGCGGTCACCGGACTTGTGGATCGGAATCAGGAAGGATGGCTTCCAGCAGCTGGCGAAGGTGCGCGTTTCCAGAGACATGTGGAAGAGCTCAAAGAGTGGGTCACAGAGCTGTTCTGCGAAGTCTCGCAGGAACCTGGTCGGGATACGGTCCGGACCACCACCTTTCTTCACGTCCAGAGATCGCAGGCCCTTGAGGACGTCCTCTCGAGAGATGGGGGCGTCGATCATTGGAAGCCTCTGATGGGAGCTGGCTGGGAGAGGTATGGAGCTGTCCTCGACATACACGCTCTCGAACCAGGTGGCAAAGAGGTCCACCTTCGCTCGGGATGAGTCGCCTTCCTGTTGATCGAGACGCAGTGCTACAGGGAGTCCAGTAGTCTTGCGCAAGCGCCTCACAAAGCCCCAAAACCCCCTCGGGTCCTCTCTCAACTTCACTGCGGAGGACTGCAGGTATGTTGAGAAGGGGCGGGTGTTGAGTTCGAGGTACTGGTCACGGACGGTCTGCAGGTACTCCAGGTTGGCTACGGTGGGGCATCGTGTTGCTTTTCGATGAGCTCGGTTCCTCCGATTCCGTAGATTGGCCAGCTCTCGAGTGGACCACGGGCATGATGTTGGGCGCACATGTTTCGCTGGGACATGTTGCTCAATCACCTGCAGCAGGACTCCGTTCAGGAGTTCAGCCCTACGATCGAGGGAGGCACCGGAAAAAATCCCATCCCAGTCCACAGATTCCAGGTCAGAGGTGATTGCACTCGAGTCGGCCCTCTCGAAGTCGAGTACCACTGTTGCAGGTCTGGGTGGGTTTGTCTGAGGAATGAGGATTCTGAGTTGCGCCGCACAGTGATGGCGGCACTCAGGTTTCAGAAGCTCGACGGCCGGAACAACAAGGCACTCGTCGAACTCGGAGGCGAATATCAGATCCAGATGGTTCAGTTTCCTCAGGCCGTTCACCTGGACCAATCCCACCCCGGTAAAGTGGTCGATAAGGGTCTTCTCTCGCTGGGTGGTCACATTCAGCGGGTGTAGGATATGCACCTTATCCTCGTCCGGGACCCAGCTGATGTTAGGGAGGTTGAAATCACCTATGATGACAACTGCGAGGTCGTCAGTTGAGAAAAACGGGGTCGTTAACTCAGAGAAGGCCTCGAAGTCCCCTGTTGAGGCATCGGGAGGAAGGTAGATGGCGGCCAGACAATAAGTCTTGCCGCGAGCCACGATGTCGACCCAGATGTGCTCTTGGGTGAGGCTGCAGTGGACGAGGTTCGAGCGCAGGTGGCCCCTAACAGCGATCAGAACCCCCCCGCCATCCTTTTTGGTTGAGGAGGCAGGGTCACGGTCCCTCCGGAAGACGTTCCAGGAGGAGTCGAAGAGCTCAGAAGACAGGACGTCCGGGCGAAACCAAGTCTCGATCAGTACGATCACGTCGTAGGAACAGCTGGCTATGGCAGGTCTCAATGACCCCAATCTTGAGCGTATTCCGCCCACGTTGTGATAATAGATGCGCAACTCTTTCATCGTCCCATCTGAGGGCCCCGTCTGGGCTGAAAATCCGGGGAGTTGTTGAATCTGCGCGCCACCACGCCAGTGGGCCACTTTCCAGGTTCCAACAGCTTGCCAAGATTGTGAGCGTCCACAGCGATCTTGAAAGAGAGTGAATGGAGAGACCGAGGATCCACTCCCCTCCTGACCAGGGGTTGACAAGCTTCAGCAACGACGCCGAACTTGTCAAACACGTAGTTGGTAACATTCTCGGCGGTTGTGGTGTTTGCTGCCCCGGATACGTGAAGCCACTGAAAAGCCTTGAACCTTGGTAGGGGGCCGCCTCTGCTCTGTGCTGTCAGTGTGGGGGGACTGAGGGGGTCAAGTGCAGTGGTGCGGTCTGAGCGTCCTGAGACTGTTCTGCGTGCTGGTCTATTCGAGGAGATTGCGAAAGCACCAGAGGTCGAACAGCTAGAACAGCTAGAGGTGCCGGAACGACGGCGGCGCCTGTCAGCTGTGAGGAGGGGAGAGGGAGGGTCCATCTCTGGGAGGGGTTTCTTCTTCCCGTTCTTCTTTTTCCTCCTTTCCAACGGCATCGTAGTTGCAGCTGTCTGGGGGCTCTTCTACTGGGGGCTACGTGGACAGACGAGAGCGTGTCCGAGATAAGGTCCTTGAGTTCACCACTAGAGAAGCAATTGCAAGAGGGTGGGTCGACCCTCCCCAGAGCTTCCAAAACCCTCGTGGTCTGAACTGCGGAGACTGTTTCGAGCTGGGCTTTCGAGAGCACGCTACCTTCAAGGGCGTCAATACGGCCGGACATGGTGGAGAGCCTGTCACGAAGGTCGCTCCCTAGAGAGGCCAACTCTCTGTTCAGACCGTCCATGGCGTCCAGAGGGGCTTGAAGGTCATCGAGAGTGGCATCAGTGGCGTCCTGTTGTTTCTTTGTTGCGTAAAGGTCCTGCTTGATTTCTTGAAGGTTGGCGCTCATAGTTGACAGGGACGAGAGGAGGCCCGTCCAGTTCCCGTACTCCTTGGCATTGATGCGGCATTCCCTGCACCAAAACAGACAGAACGACTGCCCGCAACCAGGGCGGAGTCCCGCGCAGGCCTCGTGAATAAGTCTCGCACATCCGCCCGCACATAACATGGTGGGTCCATCCCGTCGATCGCGGCAATTGGCATTGGCGTAGCACTCCATAAAAAATGGCTCGGTTACGTCGCTGACTAGCTGGGCTGTTCACGGGTCAATACCTGAGAGACGGCTCGGTTACGTCGCTGACTAGCTGGGTGTTCACTGGTCAATACCTGAGAGACGGCTCGGTTACGTCGCTGACTAGCTGGGCTGTTCACGGGTCAATACCTGAGAGACGGCTCGGTTACGTCGCTGACTAGCTGGGCTGTTCACGGGTCAATACCTGAGAGACGGCTCGGTTACGTCGCTGACTAGCTGGGTGTTCACGGGTCAATACCTGAGAGACGGCTCGGTTACGTCGCTGACTAGCTGGGCTGTTCACGGGTCAATACCTGAGAGACGGCTCGGTTACGTCGCTGACTAGCTGGGCTCTTCACGGGTCAATACCTGAGAGACGGCTCGGTTACGTCGCTGACTAGCTGGGCTGTTCACGGGTCAATACCTGAGAGACCGCTCGGTTACGTCGCTGACTAGCTGGGCTGTTCACGGGTCAATACCTGAGAGACCGCTCGGTTACGTCGCTGACTAGCTGGGCTGTTCACGGGTCAATACCTGAGAGACGGCTCGGTTACGTCGCTGACTAGCTGGGCTGTTCACGGGTCAATACCTGAGAGACCGCTCGGTTACGTCGCTGACTAGCTGGGCTGTTCACGGGTCAATACCTGAGAGACCGCTCGGTTACGTCGCTGACTAGCTGGGCTGTTCACGGGTCAATACCTGAGAGACGGCTCGGTTACGTGAGGCCGAGCGCGAAGCGTGCAGGTTATCCTCTCTTCTGCGGACAGCGCGCTCCGATCAGCCGGAATGATAAGAACACACGCACCAACACAAACGTAGTATGTTACTTCTTTTGCCTAATTAAACTTATTATCATTCACTTATTCGATCACCACCGCCTGGTTCTCGATTAAATTCACTTAGAAAGCACTTTCGGTCACTGAATTTTAATATTTCACTAGGCAAAAACTTAGTAGATTGCGGTTTAATTCGCGAAATAAACTGCAGCGGGTTTCAGCGTTTTTCAGCGTAACAGTACAACTCAATTAACAATTTACGGCGACAACAAAGGCGCACTGTGTTAAGCAAAGAACAGCACTTACAACCCCCGCACTAAACACATCGACATTCGACATCATTTTGTCCGCGAGAAGATCGAGGAGGAGAAAATCGTTCTGGACCACGTTCCAACAGACATGATGAAGGCAGATGGATTGACTAAGCCAGTCAAAGAGACATCAAAATTAGACCAGCTTCTTCAGGGGGGGCGTATTGAAGATTGAAGAAGGCTCTGCCATATTACTTAGTTGAGTGTGTAGCTGCAGAGCACAGCATTTTCTGCCTTTTCGATTTTGTTGACACTCAACTGCCAAGCGGAGCTCACCTTAAGCTCGCGCTCACATACAATGCACATGCAGATGTGCGGGCGCCCATCTCCATGGAGACACCACGCGCATATCCGTCTTCCCCTCCACACATCCGCCACAAGCAGCACACTACGCACGTCACACTGTGGCGGACGCGCGCGCTTCGCACGATCTCGCGTGGCGCATCTTTCACAAACAGAGGAGAACGTGGTGTCGGGATGGAGCGGCCTGATTGCGCACCAATTATTAGAATCACAAATCGGAAATCTTGAAACTCGTCAAATAAATCAAATTGATATAAGTAGAAGTACTCCGTCTTTTACGCGAACTTCTACATTGGTGACCTCGACAGAACTTCAGTTCTGAAAAAGTTTAACAGGGACTTTCTTCCAGTGCGCGCCCTCGCACCGGCTGGTTGAAAGATTCCCAAGGGGAACCGGCGTTTTCTCGTTCTGGATAGCTCTGTGCTACCAGAAGTGAAACGCCAATCAAGAGGTTCAAGTTTTTGTGCCCGAGTTCTGTCGGCGTCCGTCGTTTTCACGACGCAATCGGCCAATCTGAAGCTGTGCGTCTCGGACCGAGACTCTGAAAGAGACCAGTGAAGAGCGTCGTCCCGCAAAAGCAGACCCGCAGCCGTAAAGGAAGCAAAGTCAAGATCAGCAGAGTCGCGTGCAGCGCCATTGCAAGTGGCACATCAGAGAAGCCCTTCAACGTCAACAGGGCCACAACCGAAGCAGTGAAGTCCGGCAGGAAAGTCTGGGTGCACCATCGTGGGAACATTGGCAGTACCGTATTCTGAACAGCTGGACAGTCAGGGAGCACCAACGTGGGAGGCATCAGTATCCCGAAGTGTAGGAAGATTTGTAATAAGGTCAGTTACGCTTGGCAGAGTGAGTTCTTTCCGCAGTCCTCTTTCGCGTACCCTGACGTGTTTTGCGAATCTATTTGCTTTCTGCGCGCGGAGGGATGAGCTCCCCTCAAGGAAACCTTCTCGATCTTGAGGGAGATCAGCTTGAGACCTCAAGACAAGTTCAGAGCCCACCCACATCTACAATCACACAACCTCAGACACCTGAAATCACACAACCTTCCACTCCTACTTACACACAATTTCCCACTACTACCATTTCACAGACTCCGACAATGACCACGAACGCGACACACGATGGTGGACACGCGATTGTCAACCCCTTTGAGACCTCGCAGCCTCAATCTTCTGTACAGGTGCACGCGTATGCACCCAAACTTCCCCAATTTCTCGTCGCGAGCCCTCGTGTCTATTTCATGCAGATGGAAGCCACCTTCAGGACTTCACGGGTGACTCAGTCTCGCACCAAGTACGATTACCTCCTCCAGGCTCTTCCAGCCTCAGTCGCACAGGACGTACTTGACGTCATGGAGGCGAGCCAGAACTCAGTCACGCCTTACGAGGACATGAAGGCCCAACTCTTGCTCCGCTACACGAAGAGCGAGTCCGCCTCGATGGAGCAGCTGCTCTCGGGGATTCAGATTGGCGACCGCACGCCGTCCGCGTTCTACCGTGCAATGCTCACGGCAGCCGGCACTTCCGACGCAGTCTCCCAGAAGCTCGTACGCATGCTCTGGATGCGCCGTCTTCCGACGTCCCTCGAGGTGTCCTTGAAGCCGTTCGACAAGGAATCGATGGATACTGTCTTAAAGATCGCAGACGAGATCTATGAGATCCAATCTCGCCAATCTTCCGTTTTGGCCGTCACGGCTGCCCCTGCCCTGGATGCGCGTCAGAGCCGGCTTGAGAGCGACATCGCCGAGATCAGGCAGTGGATGGAGGACATGATGAGCGACGGAGCTCAGGATCGCGGTCGGTCGCGCTCCAGGTCACGCGGTCGTTCACCACGGCGGTCATCAACTCCTGCATCGGATTTCAGGAACGGCCGGTGTTTCTACCATGACAGGTACGCCGAGAAGGCGAGAAAGTGTCATGGGCCCCCCCTGCACGATGGCTCCAGCGGGAGCAAAAAACTGAGCGGGTCCGCTGCCTCGACGGCAGGCGACGGCCCCGATATCGTTGCCTCTCGCCGTCTCTTCATTACAGATCCCCTGACAAAGATCACTTTCCTTATCGACACGGGCGCTGACGTCTCTGTCATTCCCTTCGAGCATGGAAATTTTTTTGGTCGGTCGCTCCTCTCATGGAGTAGACAAACAGAGCAAAATTTTCAGCCAATTTCCGTGGTAGTAGGGGTTTCAAACCTACTGTGATCGAAAAAAAAAATCTCCCAAAGTACTTAAGTCTGGAGGCTCATCTCTTGGTGGTTGTTTCTAGGAGTCCCTCTAAGGATCGTCACAAAAGATGGGAGCTCTAGCCCCCGTACTTTGGGAGCTAGAGAAAATCGAATTTTCGAGAAATTTTTGTATGGGAAAACCGAAATTCCACTTTTCTCTCGAAAAACTTGACAACGAGGTTCAGGAAGGATCAGAATCGGCTCTGGGGACGACCACAGGTCCCCAAACGAAGAATTGCCTCGAAGATTTACGTTTTTCAAGAGAAAAGTGGAATTTCGGTTTTCCCATACAAAATTTCACGAAAATTCGATTTTCTCTAGCTCCCAAAGTACGGGGGCTAGAGCTCCCATCTTTTGTGACGATCCTTAGAAGGACTCCTACAAACAACCACCAAGAGATGAGCCTCCAGACTTAAGTACTTTGGGAGATTTTTTTTTTCGATCAAAGTAGGTTTGAAACCCCTTACTTTACTTACTTTACGCAGCAATGCCTATAAGGCATATTGCGCGTCACAAAAGATCCTCCACGCCTCTCTATCTTGCGCCAGCGCCTTAATCTGTGACCAGGTTCTGCCCTGATTTTCAGCCTCTTTGATAGTTGTGCGGCGCCATGTGTTGCTCGGACGGCCTGGGCGTCGACTGCCTTGGGGGTTCCAGTCGAGCGCTGTTCTTGCGATGTCTCCGGTGGGCCGCCGGAGGGTATGACCAATCCATCGCCATTTGCGTCGAGCCACTTCTCTGGCAAGTGGTCGGCGGTTGTTGGCCAGTCGTAGCAAGTCGTTGTTAGAGATAACGTTGGGCCAGAATATACGCAGGATGCGGCGCAGGCATCGGTTCACGAACGCTTCCATGCGTTCGAGCTTCTGGTGCTTGCCCCATGTCTCGCACCCGTACAGGAGAATACTCACAACACAGGCATCGAAGATGCGGAGCTTAAGGTGCCTGGACATGAAGTTTGACCTCCAGACCCTGCCCAGGGCGAAGTAGGCGTTGCGAGCACGGTTGATACGGTTCTGAATATCCGCATCCGTACCTCCCGTCTTTGTGATGATGGCGCCAAGATAGCAAAACTCCTCAACGTCCTCAATCGTCTCACCATCCAGTTGCAACGGCTGGGTGTTGTTTGTACCTACTCGCATCAGTTTCGTCTTGCTCACGTTGATCCTCAGTCCGATCTTCCTTGCGTTGTACTGCAGTCTCTCTAGTTTTCGTCCAATGCCTACGTACGAATTAGACATCAATACCAAATCGTCTGCGTAGTCGAGGTCATCTAGCCTAGATGTCAGTGTGAACTGGATGCCAGTGGGGGCTTCAGCGTTGGTGCGGTCCACGACGTTGTCGAGCGCAACAAGAAACAAGAAGGGTGAGAGAATGCACCCTTGCCTGACGCCTGTTGAGATGCCAAACGGTTCGCCTTCCACACCAGCATGCCTGACCTTGCATGTGGCGGACGCGTATAGCTCGCGGATCAAATCAATGATATGAGCCGGAACTCTCAGGTTCGCCAATGCGCTCCAAATGGCATCACGGTCTAGCGTGTCGAATGCTCGCTCGAAGTCGACGAAGAGAAGGTAGAGTTGTGACCGCCACTCTACTGATTGCTCGGTGATGATTCTCAGGGTGTTGATTTGGTCCGTACATGATCTTCCTCTGCGGAAGCCAGCTTGGTTGGGTCTGAGCAGTTCATCCATGACTGGTACCAGACGATCGTGAATGATGATCGCAAACATCTTCTCAATCGTGTTCAGTAGAGTGATACCTCGCCAGTTCTTGCACAGGCTCAGGTCGCCTTTCTTAGGGATTGTCAGGATCACACCTTCCTTCCAACGATCTGCAAACCGTTTCGTGATCCAGGCTTCACGAACCAGCGGTCGAAGAGTTCTCGCCATGCGCTGCGGGTTGCATTTCCAGAGTTCAGCGGCAATGCCATCTGGTCCTGGGGCCTTGCCAGATTTCAACTTCCTAATAGCAGCTTCTATCTCTTCGGTGTCAGGAGCCTCCGTAGATATATCACGGCGAGCGTTGCGTCGAGGTGGTAGTTGGAGTGGGCTCGACTCAGCAGCTGCAGTCGGCTGCGAGGAGAAATACTCACTCCAACGACGTAGCTGTTCTTCTTCTGTTGCGATTGTGTGACCATTGGCGTCCTTGAGCGGGGGGCTGGAGCGGATTCCTTTTCCAGTGAGCTTCCGAATGGCAGTGTGCACACCGCGGGTGTCCCCGTGCCCTGCGGCCCTTTCAGCTTCACTGGCAATATCGTTATAAAACTTGCGTTTGTCGTTGCGAGCCAAACGCTTCACTCTTCGCTCGAGCTCCCTGTACTGGTCGGACACTGCTACCCATTCAGGGTCATCTGGGTGCAGTGTGTCTAGCCTAGCTTTGGCTTCTCGTCTCTCATCAATTTTCCTCCATGTTGCATCCTGAATCCATGGTCTGTTATCACGTTCGGCAAAACCAAGCGTCTCCTCCGCTGCTGTCTTACATGCACGTTCTATGTGCTCCCAGTGCCTTTCGATGTGCCTTTCGATTTCCGGTCTCGTTCAGAGAGACAACACGCCCCTGCAACGTATCCTCCTGCTCGAAGGAGGCTTTCACAAGATCATCGCCGAATTCCCCGACCTGACGAGGGAACCCGACTTCTCCAAACCCGTCAAGCACTCTGTCATGCACTACATCACCACAAAGGGCAGGCTCCCCACGATGAGAGCGAGACGCCTCGACCCTCAGAGACTCAGAGCCGCCAAGGCCGAGTTCAAGTACATGCTCGAGATGGGAATCTGCCGCCCTTCTTCATCTCCCTGCAGCTCTCCTCTGCACATGGTGGCCAAGAAGGACTCGCCAGATTGGAGACCATGTGGCGATTACCGTTTCCTCAACTCAGTCACAGTCGGTGACAGGTACCCGATGGCGTTCATTTCGGACTACTCCTCATCTCTCGCAGGGAAGAGAGTTTTCTCGAAGGTCGACATCTTCAGGGCCTACCATTTCATTCCCATAGCCCCTGAGGACGTCTACAAGACGGCCGTCACGACTCCTTTCGGCCTCTTCGAATTCACGAGCATGCCTTTCGGACTGAGAAATGCCAGTCAGACGTTCCAGCGCTTCATGCATGAAGTGCTTTTGGACATCGGATTTTGTTTCGTCTACGCTGACGACATACTCGTTTTTTCTGACACTCCGGAGGAACACGAGGGCCACCTCCGACAGCTTTTCTCTCGCCTCACGGAATACGGTCTGAGAGTCAAGCCATCCAAGTGCGTGCTTGGCGTCCCCGGACTTGACTTCCTTGGCCACACGATTTCGGCTTCTGGTGTCCGTCCGTCACTCGAGAAAATTCGACCGATTTCGGATTTTCCCCCGCCCAAGAGCCTGAGAGAATCTCAACAGTTTTCAGGAATGGTAAATTACTACCGAAGTTTTGTCCCAAAGCTGTCTCATCTTCTTTCTCCCATTTACGAACACAACGCAATGTTCCACGACGGCAAGCGGGCACAACAGGCGACCAAGAAGAAGGACAAGCTACCGAAGAAGGATTTCTTCTGGCCTCCAGCTTGCCAGACCGCCATGAAGACTGTGAAGCGGGCTCTTTCAGATGCATTCTCGCTCACGTACCCTCTCGAGGGCGCCCCACTCTCGATCACCACCGACGCATCGTGCGTTGCAGTGGGCGCCGTCCTTCACCAGGAAGTCGACGGAGTGCGTCAACCTCTCGGTTTCTTCAGTAAGAAACTTGACGAGACGCAGGCACGTTATTCTGCATTCGACCGCGAGCTCCTGGCAATCTTTCTCGCCATCAAACACTTTCGGTGCTACGTGGAGGGACGTGAATTTTGCGTGTGGACCGACCACAAGCCCCTGGTATCCTCCATTTCCTCGAAGACGGAGCGCTCACCACGACAGATGCGTCACCTTGAGTTCATCTCCCAGTTCACGAACGACATTCGCTACCTCAAGGGAGACGATAACGTCGTCGCCGACGCCCTTTCCAGGATTTCCGAACTGGAATCCAACACCGTCAGTCTCGAGATGCTTGCACGAGCCCAGGAGAACGACTCCGAGCTTGCCGACCTGCAGGACCTTTCATCGAGCTCTGGAGTCAAGCTGCGTGCGGTTGAGATTCCAGGCTCAGATCTTTCGGTCATTTGCGAGACCTCCACCCACAGGAACAGGCCTTACATACCGGAATCTCTGAGACATTCCACGTTTCTCGCGGTTCACAATCTCTCCCACACCGGGATTCAAGCTACTCGCGACAAGATTTCCCGGCTCTACTTTTGGCCGTCAATGAACAAGGACATTGGAGAATGGGCAAAGACCTGCATGCAGTGCCAACGTCACAAGGTTACTCGCCACACGAAGACTCCCGTGTCGCCGATTCCTATTCCTCAGGGCCGTTTTCAGCACGTTCACATTGACCTCGTCAGTCCCCTACCCCCTTCTCGGGACTCTGAGTACATGCTCACTGTCGTCGACCGTTTCACACGTTGGGTCGAAGCCTTCCCGATCCCCGACCAGACAGCCAAGACTGTCGCCACGACCTTCTTTTCACACTACGTCGCTCGTTTTGGATGTCCCCTGAAGGTCACGACTGACCAGGGCACTCAATTTGAGAGCAAGTTGATGGCAGACCTGCAGTCATTCATGGGGACAGAGCGGATTCGCACAGCCGCCCATCGACCCCAGGCCAACGGGCTCGTGGAACGTTTCCACCGGCAGCTCAAGGTCGCACTTCGCGGATTCGGCAAGACGGAAGACTGGTCTTTGGCTCTTCCACTTGCCCTTCTTGGGATTCGCACCTCCGTTCGTCCCGATCTCGGATGCACACCAGCAGAGATGGTCTACGGACAAAATTTGCGTCTGCCAGGTGAATTCTTCGTGGGTCCTCCACCCGACCTTTCCGATCCCACAAACTTCGTCACGATTCTGAAGCAGCGCATGGCTGAACTTCGCTCTTGCCCAACGAGGACCGACTCAACCAACAGGATTTTCGTTCCCACCGATTTCAAGACTTGCACTCACGTGTTTGTGCGCATCGACAGAGTCAAGAGGAGCCTCGAAGGCCCATACGAGGGTCCCTTCCCTGTGGTTCGTAGGCTTCGCAAGGCTTTTGTGATTGATCGGGACGGCAAGCATCAGACTGTCTCACTCGACCGTCTCAAGCCAGATCACGTGACGCCTCCACTTCCCGGAGAGGGCTGTGAGATGGGCAGTCCTCCTTCAGGGAGACCTCGGCGCAAAAGGGTTACGTTCCACCCATCAACAAAACCAGAATGACACAGACGGTCACGAGAACGTTGTTCAATGGGGAGGACAGTTAGTCTGATTGCGGGAAGATCGAAAATTTCTCGAACTTCCCGTGAGGCCTTTTCAGAGGTGATTCCCAAAGGACTTCGTAGACAGAAGACTGAACACATGTACATACACTTCATTTACACTTTTTCATTTCTTTACACCTTGTGTGCTCTCACTTGCTCTCTCTTGCTCTCAAGATCCATGGGTTTCTGACGATTTTCCAAATCTGGGAGGGGGTGGCTGTAGCTGCAGAGCACAGCATTTTCTGCCTTTTCGATTTTGTTGACACTCAACTGCCAAGCGGAGCTCACCTTAAGCTCGCGCTCACATACAATGTACATGCAGATGTGCGGGCGCCCATCTCCATGGAGACACCACGCGCATATCCGTCTTCCCCTCCACACATCCGCCACAAGCAGCACACTACGCACGTCACACTGTGGCGGACGCGCGCGCTTCGCACGATCTCGCGTGGCGCATCTTTCACAAACAGAGGAGAACGTGGTGTCGGGATGGAGCGGCCTGATTGCGCACCAATTATTAGAATCACAAATCGGAAATCTTGAAACTCGTCAAATAAATCAAATTGATATAAGTAGAAGTACTCCGTCTTTTACGCGAACTTCTACAAGTGATTCAATAGAGATTTCAGTTGCTAGTAAACTGCTCTGCTAATACTTTTTATCAATTGTCCCTCATTTTCGGAGCGATCCGTCTCTGACGGATGGGTCGCAATAGGATCTTCGAGACCTGCGTGACCCTCTGTCTCACTCCTGATCTATCTATCTATCTGCCTCATTTTGCCTTTTAACTTCAAATTGAGCTTCAAACCAGGGGCGTTTGCCGGGAGAGGTTGGGGGTGTCCTGAACTGGCAGTCACCTGGCAAAGACTGAGGTGTCAGCTTTTGTCCTGGGCGAATTCAACTTCCGGAAAGTGCTCTGGCTGCCAGACGAGGAGAACAAATATGTGCTTCACCCGGCACGAGCTTCTACTTTGACGGAGATGGCAATCACCGAAGGGTTCTCCGAGTTGGGGATGGCTCAGATCTGCCTCAGAAAGCCTCAAGCGTGCTGAAGCCAGAATGCCGCCATCACTGCGCCATACAGATGTCGTTCATTGCGGCACCCGACACGGCTCCCTCCACTGGCGTGATGGTCTTTGACTACGCGAGGGCCAACAACGAGGCAATCACCGCAAGCCTTGCAGAGATCAACTTGCAGTCCTTTTTCGGCGATGGTGACCTGAACGAGTAGGCTCGGAGGTTCAACGACCTGCTCCATCTCCGCTTCATCTCTCAACGAAGGCTTTGCTCCCTGAGCTACCCATGGTCAACCTCAGAGCTGACGAACCTGCGCAACAGGCTTAAACGTGCCCACAAGCGGTATGTATCCTGCCCCACGCTAACAAACGAGAAGTCACTTTCCAGGCTGGGGATCGAGCACTCTGTGCGCGAGATAAGTGCGTTCCAAATATTTCCATGGCTACTACAAAAAGGACACGAATATATTAAAAGTTATCTCAGAAATATGTTGGTGAAAAGTCACACTCTTAATTATCTACCTAAAGCCTGGAGAGGAGTTAAGGTCTAATTTATCCCAAAAGTAGGAAAAAGATGTCGCTCAGATCCTAAATCCTTTCGCCCCACAAGTTTATCGTCATTTTTACTAAAAGTAATGGAGAAAATACTAGAAAGACACATAAGGGACACAGTTCTAAGTAGAAGCCCACTCCATAAAACTCAATTCGCTTATCAAACTGGAAAATCAACTGAGTCTGCTCTCAAATCACTGAGTAGGAAGATCGAATGGCTTAGCGAGGAAAAGGCTACGCTTTAGGTGTCTTTTGGACATTATGGTAGCTTTTGATCACACTGCGTACGAATCAATCTGCCAAGCCCTAAATAGAAAGGGCATTGACATGGATACCTGCAACTGGGTACTCACAATGCTTCGAGACAGAGAAGTCACAATGAGTTTGGGAGACGAATCGATCAAGCTGAAGCTTGATCGGGGTTGCCCGCAAGGAGGAGTCTTATCCTTCGAGCATGGAAATTTTTCAGGTCGGTCGCTCTTTATATGGAGTGGACAAACAGAGCAAAATTTTCAGCCAATTTTCGTGGAAGTTTGGATTTGAGACAACATGCAATGCTGCGAGTGAGACCGTGAGACATTTACTTTGCTCATGTCTGCCTCTGATGCCCAGGCGTCAGAAGCACTTTGGCATTCATTTTCCTGACGCGGTACATATTGCGAACACAACTTTGAGGAGTCTTGTGAAATACTCACAGGACTGAGGGATTTAAAATCCTAAGTCCGGGGCAATCCGTCTCTGACGGATGGGTCACAATCTTCGAGCATGGAAATTTTTTTGGTCGGTCGCTCCTCTCATGGAGTAGACAAACAGAGCAAAATTTTCAGCCAATTTCCGTGGTAGTAGGGGTTTCAAACCTACTTTGATCGAAAAAAAAAATCTCCCAAAGTACTTAAGTCTGGAGGCTCATCTCTTGGTGGTTGTTTCTAGGAGTCCCTCTAAGGATCGTCACAAAAGTTGGGAGCTCTAGCCCCCGTACTTTGGGAGCTAGAGAAAATCGAATTTTCGTGAAATTTTGTATGGGAAAACCGAAATTCCACTTTTCTCTTGAAAAACGTAAATCTTCGAGGCAATTCTTCGTTTGGGGACCTGTGGTCGTCCCCAGAGCCGATTCTGATCCTTCCTGAACCTCGTTGTCAAGTTTTTCGAGAGAAAAGTGGAATTTCGGTTTTCCCATACAAAAATTTCTCGAAAATTCGATTTTCTCTAGCTCCCAAAGTACGGGGGCTAGAGCTCCCATCTTTTGTGACGATCCATAGAGGGACTCCTAGAAACAACCACCAAGAGATGAGCCTCCAGACTTAAGTACTTTGGGAGATTTTTTTTTTCGATCAAAGTAGGTTTGAAACCCCTACTACCACGGAAATTGGCTGAAAATTTTGCTCTGTTTGTCTACTCCATGAGAGGAGCGACCGACCAAAAAAATTTCCATGCTCGAAGGTCACAATAGGACCTTCGGGACCTGCGTGACCATCTGCCCCACCACCAATCCATCAATGAATGCGTTCAGTTCGTTTAAAGCCGTTGAGTATTTTTTCGATTGCTCGAGTGCACACAAAAAATTTTTGGTGTGTTTTAGTGGACTAAGAGTAGTACAAAATTTTATGGGGCAAGTTTATTACCATTGATCTCAGCTTCCAGGGCACGTAGAAAGGCAAATGATGGCTTAAAAGTTGCACACACTCTTTAAAGGATGAACGAGCTATAATTTGGTCCTGGGTTTTTAAGGCGTTTTGGAACTCTGGAAGTTCCCTTGGAGACCTATCAAAATGTCCGGTCTCCACTATTTCCCTCCGAACCCCCAGATATTATAATTTTCCCAGATAACCCGTGAAAAATAAAGGACACTTGGCTACGGAAAGCCCTATCTCCGGGGGCTCCTTCTATTTATATTCGATTTTTTTCTGAAAAAATTGTCCGTCAGAATTCACGGTAGCCATGACTTTTGAAATTCGATTTTCGTGATTTCGGGCTACGTTTTTTCAAAAACCACTGAACCTAGAAAACTTTGCATTTCCTTATTCAAAAGAGGAAAAATAAACAAGAAAACGCCACACAAGTTCTAAATGGGACAAATGTGTTGTTTTAGGTTGTGAACATGCTGAGGGACTAGGAAATCGCAGGAGCCAAATAATCCAAACACGGGGCTTCTGGGCAGAGACGTACCTAGGGGGGGGGGGGCTAGGGTAAGCTTAGCCCCCCGAAATTTTATTATTTAAAAAATAAATACTAAAATAAGGCCTTTAAAGGGCCCATTTTTTCATTTGGGGGGGCCCTTATTTTTGATTGAAGGTGCCCACCATCTTATTCGAGGGGGCCCCCTTTTTGAATCAAGGGGGCCCACTTTTTGAATCAAGGAGCCCATCATCTTATTCGAGGGGGCCCCCATTTTTGATTCAAGAGGCCCACCATCTTATTCGAGGGGGCCCCCATCTTTGAATCAAGGGGGCCCACTTTTTGAATCAAGGGGCCCACCATCTTATTCGAGGGAAACCAAATTTTTGATTCAAGGTGCCCACCATCTTATTCGAGGGGGCCCCCATTTTTGAATCAAGGGGCCCACCATCTTATTCGAGGGAGCCCCCATTTTTAAATCAAGGGGGCCCACTTTTTAAATTAAGGGGCCCACCATCTTATTCGAGGGGGCCCCCTTTTCTGAATCAAGGGGGCCCACTTTTAAATTCGAAGGGGCCCACTTTTTGAATCAAGGGGCCCACCAGCTTATTGAAGGGGGCCCCCATTTTTGATTCAGAGGGCCCACCATCAATTATTCGAGGGGGCCCACTTTTTGAATCAAGGGGGTCCATTTTTTGAATCAAGGGGCCCACCATCTTATCTTATTCGAGGGGGCTTCCTTTTTTGAATGAAGGGGGCCCACTTTTCGAATCAAGGGGTCCACCAGCTTATCCGAGGGAGCCTCCATTTTTGGATCAAGGGGCCCACTTTTAAATTCGAATGGGCCCACTTTTTGAATCAAGGGGGGATAGGAACAGTGCCCCCAAATCTTGAAAAATTCGGTAAACATTTTCAGATATTTTGCATTTTCCGCCCCATTTTGTTTAGCAGGGGGCCCCACATTAATGTCTTTAGGGGCCCCATTTTATTAAGGAGGGGGCAAAAATTCATGGCTGTAGGGGCCCCTTGAAAATTCAGGGGGACCTTTATAGATTCTGTGGGCCCCCAAAATATTTCTGGGGCCGTCTGATAACTAAAGAGAACCCTCTGAAAATTTAAAGAGCCCCTTTTAAATGTCATGGGGCCTTATACAAATTCTAGGGAGTTCTCTCAATCTTCGCCGGGCCCCTAAAAATTTAAAGAGGCCTCTTAAAAATTCAAGGGGGCCCCAAATCTGCTGGTAATCTCATAGAAGGGTTAATTTTCTGAAATTTTTTTGGTCAAGAGGGGCCCATAAACCTTCCAGGACCCTTTAAAATTTAAAGACCTTTTAAAAGAGATAATGAGAAACCAAAACTGTTTTAGAGGCCACTTTAAATTTTAAGGGGCCCCTAATAAAGTCAAGGGAACCCTCTTTCACTTTCGGGGCCCCTCTAAATTTTAACAAGCCTCATTTTTAAATTTAGAACGGCTCTAAATTCTTCAAAAAAAAATTTAAAAATTTAAAAATTTTGTGCCTGCGGCGCGCTCTTTTACTTTTATTATTTTCTTTTACTTTCACCAATTGCTTAACAATGACCCAACACAACTGTGATTTTTTCAACAATTTGAAGCTGGATAGGGATTTTAGTCATTGCTTTTGATTTTTCGATTCATAAAGGAGCTTTAAACATGGTTTTCTTATTTTCAATTATTGCATACTCCTAAAAATTTTCGCGCCTGCGGCGGGCCTTTTTAAAAATAACTTTCAAACCACTCCACATTTATATAAGAGCTATTCTATTTTTTCTCCTTAATTTTTATTTAAAACTATAAATAATTTAAGATGAATTTTTTGACATATATGGTCCTACAAAAATGTTAGAAAATTTGTGTAGAGGTGGGTGGCCCCGAAATAAAAACGGCCTCGGGAATTCATTTAAAACACGTGAAATTATAATTTGTACAGAACTTGTATCAATACAAAAAATTTGCAGGAATATTCTGTACAGAATTTGTGTTAATATAAAAATTTTTTGTTTATTTTATGAATTTAAATTGTAACCCATCTTAAATTTCGGTGAAAAAAGCCTATTTGATGTAGAAATTAAATTTTTATTGGGCTAAGGGGGGGCTCCGTCATTAAAAGTGCCCAGGGGCCCCCAAAAAGGTAAACGCGGCACTGGATAGGAAGGGGGGCCCACTCTCAAGGTTCAGCCCCCCCGGTTTCAAATCCTAGGTACGTCTCGCTTCTGGGTGGGTCTTCTTCATTTTTAATTTGAAAACACTGACTACTTAAAACTAAACAACAACGGTTGGACTTTACAAGACGGTGACTCGAGACCCTCTGCCGATTATCAGCAAAGCTCCAGTTGAACCGCTAACACAATCAGCGGTGGAGTAGTGCTGGGTTTGGGTCGGGGAGAGCCGTCACAAGGTTTTGAAGGTTGTCAGTTCAAAAATATACAAAACTCAACAATCGAGAGATTTCAATATGGGAAAACTTCAGATAGATAGATTTGGGGTGGGGAAGAGGGTCACGCAGGTCCCGAAGATCCTATTGTGACCCATCCGTCAGAGACGGATTGCCCCGGACTTAGGGTCTTTCAAAGCCCCAAGTCCTGTGAAAACCTCAGAAAATTTCAATTTTTGGGATATTTTTGGCCATATCTTCCATATCTTCCACAAAAATTAAATTTGTGTGCTCGTGTGCATCTTAATTAAAGAATTTTAAACTCATCTAAATCTGGCTCGTGCTTAAGCAGAAACAATTCAAAACGTGAGGACAACTCTACGCTCACTTCCCAGACTTCAGGTTCTGGCTCAGTTTACGGTTGGTCATGTAAAACCAGCACCCCAGCCACATTCGGCTCTTTGTGCATACCGCGGTCATCATCACCCTAGTCGGAGTTTATACTAGCTTCATCCTCACTAGGAGTGAGGTGATTTGTGGTATCTCCAACCCCATCAGGTCAGAGGGAGTAGCCTTAGCCACTCCCCACAGTCTGACCCTCGCCGCATCCAGGACGACACAGCTGCACAACAAGTGTTCAGCCGTCTCGTCCTCAGAGCCACAGAGTTGACACAAGGTTGACTCCTGTGGTATCCCGATGGTGTCGAGGTGCTTCCGGAAAGCCCCATGGCCCGTCAGAAGACCTATCACCATCCTGAGTTGTTGTCTGCCAAGGCGCAACAACTGCCTCGTCCTTCTCTCTGAGTGATAGAGAATGAATTCCTTGGAGTGGTTCTGAAGAGGATATCTCTCCCTTCTTCTCCCAGTCTGGTGCTCCATCATCTCGATATTAGAGATTAAAGATTGTACTCAGAGAATAGCTCCAACTAGCGTCACTTCCCAGACTTACTTGAAATCTACGATTACTGAGCAAATTGGAGACAAGGTTTGCCATTTTTTATATGGAAATATCCTCATAAATTTCAACATCAATCCATCCTTCCAAACGGAATCATAGGCTGCAGAGAGGTCAACAGAGGCAACGAAAGTCTTCATTTTACTCTGAAATCCATTTTCAATAAATGTTGAGAGTGCAAGCACCTGATCTTGACAACTACGTTTGGTCCGGAAACCAGCTTGCTCAATGGGAATTGCATCTTCCAAAACTGGCTTGAGACGATTCAAAATCAATCTTTCCAAAATCTTCAGAGGAACACATAGCAGAGAAATCAGACGATAATCGGATGGGCTTTCTCCAGACTTTCCTGGTTTTTGTACAGCCAAGATACTGGCTTTCTTGAAAATACTGGGTAGATCACCTAAAGTCAAACATTTATTGTATACTTTTTACAGCCAATCAAGAGCAGAGGGACCAAAATGTTTGAAAAACTCTGGATACATGGAGTCTAAACCTGCAGCTTTTACAGATTTGCACTGTTGAATGGCAGAGATTAGTTCTTCAATGGTGAACAATTGACTTGATTTTCTTAATCATGCGTTTTATATTCTTCAATCTGTTACGGCAATAGAGATATAAATACATAAAGTGGAAATCCCCATACATTTATCAGGGGATAATTTCGCATACCCTGCTTTTCAAAATCCATTTAATAAATAAAAAACTGGCACCTAGAAACAACGTCATCAGTAGACTGACATCATCAAACTGGGGAGCCAACGCCAGTACTCTTAGGACTTCCGCCCTTGCCTTGGTTTACTCCACTGCAGAGCACTGAAGAGAATGGCATAAGAGCTCGTTTCCAATTATTTTTCCGTCGACAGAGCTTGGAAGGACAATTGGAAGGAGTCTAACCGTGAAAGCCCTCTGTTTCGATTCGATTCAGATATGAGAAAGGAGTTTGATCTCCCTCGCAAGACCTGGAAGAACCTGAACTGCCTTTGTACGGGACATGGTTGTTGCAACGAGATGCTTTGGATTGCCCAAAACTGCTATTCTACGGTCAGATCAACGACATTAGAGAGTTGACAACCTCCGCCCTCAAATGTACCACACGCTAAATAAAATAAATCAATAAATCAGAAAGACAAATTATTTTCACGGCCTTTTAGAAATTTTGCCAAAAAACTCCTCTCAATGAGTCTCTTGTTGAAACTGTCATTATTTTTGGACTGGTTTCTGCGAAACACTTGTAAGTTTTTGTCTTCTGCAATTTTGAGTGCATTTTCAGCATTTTGCAAAAAATGCACTATTGTGGATGTTTTGCCGTTTGTCTATGTGTGTGTCCGAAATTTTATAACTCGAGAACCAGAAGAGCTAGAGAGCTGCGATTTTCTGCATCGTGTAGGACTTGGTCTGTAGGGGTGCAGGCTAATAATTTTAGATCCCTACTCCCTCTTGGAGGGGAATGGTGGGTGATTTACGTTTGTATGAAAAATCCTTATTTTGCATCCTATTGACCTGAAATTGTAGTATGTTATAATCTGTGCAAATTCTAGCAAATCATGGTATCACATATGACCCCTACCAAGTACATGGACGGACTAAAGGGCCCCAAAGTTTGGGCTTCTCGAAATCTTTGAAAATGCACCCTTTAGCTTATTCTCCAATTTTGCTTTTTATATACTTTTTACAAAATCATGCATCGATATGTGTAAAATCATTTCTCAAAGTTTTTGCGAAAATTTCACGAAAAAGCCGTGTTTCATTTAGGATGCAAAGTTTCCATTGAACTTCACAGATTTTCACAGGGCAAGCTATGTTTGATAATATTTCAAATGCTTCTTGTGTGTGAAAATATAGTTTATTTGCAAAAATACTCGACCATTTATAATTGTATTTTACAAATAAAGAATATTACTTTTTAATGAACATTTTGTTGGGTTTTTTACTTACTTCTCCAATTTATGTATTTATATATATATGTATATATATATAAATTATTTTTCTTGCATCGTTTTATATTACTAACTTTTTTTTGCAAAACTTAATGCTACTGTTTACAATTACAATAATACTAATGAAAATTGATTAAACAATATTATAAGCAGTATTTTTATGTTAAAGAAATAATAGTTAGCGATCTAACAAGTTTATGTACTACATTTCTACATTTTTCGGCGATTCGCTGGATAATTTACGTCTTCTTATCAAACAATATACCTCAAATACCTTTATCAGAAATCTCAGCATAAAGACCACATTTGACAAGTTTCCTGTTCTAAGAAAACTAAGTTCTTCTGAATCTACATTTTTGTATCCATTTGATGAACTATTTTATTCTATTGCTACATAACTCTGTTGTACATATTTTTAATTCTAAAATATATAAGATCTTTTTTTTATTTAACTGTTAATAAACACATTTACAAAACTTTTTCAACGTTGATTTTTTTCCAATCATATCATAGGTACATATATGTGTAGGGACTCGCTCGCCAAAAATCAAACTACAACCGAAAATCAAATGTTCACCTTTGACAATGGTTTGAATTTTCCTTTTATTAATTAAAAAATAACTAAACACATCAATATGAATTTTAAAAAAATCAAAAGCAAAATAAATACTAAACGAAGGTTGGTATGAAATTACGAGGTAGGTACTTATACTTTGAAATAATCGTACCAGTTATTAAAAGACTTTGAAATGAGAATAAATTCTAAGTCTGTTCAATCAATTTTTGTGTTTGTTTTTCAATGCAATTGTTATGTCGTATTTAATTTTTAATTTTTGTAAGTCATTTTGTGCTTTGGTAGCGTCATCAAATGAATTTTATGTGAAAAGAAATATTATTAAAATTCTATCTGCAGATGACTCAGATAAAAAAGCTGAAAATGTTTGAAAGTATAAGATAATTATTCAAAATTTATCTCGTATTTAACCTTTTATTTCAGACAATAATCTTCAGGTTTTTCCATGTGCATATCTATATTTTATTATTTTGATGAACCTTAAATCAAGGCACAATATTATTTTGCGAAAGTAGTTAGTTGTTCCATGATTGGTTTTTCTATTTATACTTTTTTCTTTCTTACATTTTTCTTTCGTTATTACTTTTTTAATTGTTAAATGTTTCAAAAGTTATCCCAAAACACTTGTTCATATATTATAACTACAACTACAATTTATCTTAGAAATATGTTTTTCTTTTATGTTTGTGTTCTCAGGTAATGCTTACAATTTTGTTTTTATTGGGCTGTACCATCCCAATTTCAGTCTATTAGTTATAAATACATTCATAATAAATGTTTTTTCCATAGTGCAGCAGTTTAATTATGTTTTATGGGATATTAATATTGTATACATTCAATTCGAAATTCATCCTTAGGCAGTTCAGCTAATCTTATCAATCATGCAATTAGTATGCAAATGTAGCTATGAGAGATATATTGATCGCAAGAATTCTTCCTTGCAAATAATGAATTTAGTTTATGTACATACATTTTTTCATTTTATACGTCTATTTTATAATTTAGGAACGAAAAAGTGAGTCATCAGGTATCACTTTCCTTTCATCATAAGAGAAAAATTTCGGCTTAATATCTAGAACATAATGAAATGTTACTTGATTTTTTGATTAAATTTTTATGCACATGCGTATGTTACGGACTTAAATGAATGCATGCATGTTTATGTGATATTTTAAGCACTACTCTTGAAAACTTTGCTTATTAATTTTAAGCACTACTCTTGAAAACTTTTCTTATTAATTTTTCTGACGCATTCAATAGATTAATTTTAGCTGGTTTCATTATTTTTGTACCTTTGATGTCTAAACTGGATGATATCGGGTTTATCATTTAAATAAGTGTGTAGTTTCCTCGAATTGTCACTTAAATTAATATTTGTAAGCAAATCTCAATTGATCAACATTACATTTTATGCCAGTTAAAAGTTTGAGACAGAAAACTTTATTTCAGATTACTTGGTGCAAAGACATAATAAAAATATATGTATGTTAGTACTCGTATGCTAAATGTTTTTCTTTCTTATACATGTGGAGTGTCCTCGGATACTGCAGAGGAATCTTTAAAAGAACGCCCTTTTTGCTGAGCTATGACTGTTAATGATTTAGGTATTTTTGACAGAACTGAATTATCTACCAAAATACTTCCACCACTGTTATTGATCATGTTTGGTGTTGCTGCGTTAAGACCCTCTCCCCAAAGCCACATATTAGTTTGCATTTGGGACTTGATTAACGCATCTATCGCTGATGTTCCGGTAGCTGTTGATGTTGCAGGGGTGGTCAGTGCAGGGACAACTGAGGTAGCTGGCACCTGCAATGTTTCAGTTTTGGTAGTAACTGAAACAGTTGGAGGAACAGCTACTAGGCTTGTGTTTAGTGGCAGCTTAGGCGCTATGGGTACAAAGTTTTTCAGTAATGAAGATCCGTTACTTTTAGAACCCCTTGGTTTTTGAGACGCGTCGAGGGCTTTTGAAGTATCCATTGCACTTCCAATAGGTATCAAAGAGTTTTGCTCGAGAATTTGATTCGGAATTTGCATTGAAGCAGATTTGGCTGCTTCTTGGTTCGAATCTTTTTGAAAATTTAAATCTCTTGGGGAGTCACGTTGTTGCTGCTGTTGCTGTTGTTGTATTTGCCAGAGCTTTTCGCGACGCAAAATACACATTCGGTTGTAATCATTGATTGAAATATGATAAGGTTTTCCACCAGACATGACTTGCACCAAACCAGGAAGTTTTCGACCATCAGCCGTTTGATATAAAGGCCCACTATTGATAGTGGCGTTACTTCCAACTGTGATTGGAATTAATGTTGGGCGCCAGGGCTTAGCTGTTTGCTTTCTTTCACTGGGTGTCAATGTGTCAGGAAGCTTAATAATTTGCTGATTGTTCGATGAGCTTCCTGGGCTTTTGCGAAACGAAGGTGTGACAGTTACACTCGGCGACATATTTTGCTGGCTTGTACTTGGACTAATAGATATTAAATCTGGTGGAAACCCTTTTTGTTCATCCACCTTCTGAACTTTATTTGGTAAAACTTTTGGTCGTCTGTTGTCGAGAGAAGAATGCTTTCGTTTCTCTGTTGAAACTTTAACCTCTGATCGTTGTTTGTTTCGTCCAGTTGGAATTATTGTAATTGGAGCATTGCTTAGCTGTTGAAGTATGTTGAGCGAGTCCGAACAAGTCGAAACTGATGGAATATTGTCGTAAGATCGTAAGCGATTTTGAATTGATTCAGAATATGACATTGCGTGGGAACTGGCATTGGGTGAAAGAATCAGATCTCCATTGCGATAATATTTTTCTAGGAGTATCAAATGCCTTATAAAACTTGATTGGTTACCATATGGTTTCTGTAGTTCTTCCCACAATGTTCGAGTATCTTCATCGTATTGAACTGTTGCTTGGACGCGAGCCCAACCTTCTGGCGTTCTTGCAACTCCTTTTCCAAATGGGATGTTTATGTTGAGGTTCATATCATCTTCTCCAGGAAAGAGCTCGCGCATAGATATATTGGGATTAGCTTTAAGTGCACGAGCCATATCACTGACCAAAGATCCCTTCCCTTTAGAAGATATTCCTGCTCGACCCGCTCTTCCACCTTTATTTAAAACGTGTTCTACTATCGGAGTATCGTAGTCTACCATAACATCGTTATCTAGTAAGATGTGTCCAGCTGCAGGTGTTGAAGTATTTGTGGATAATATTTTTGAAGGGATTATAGAAATATCTGGATCTTGTATTGTTGACACATCCAGCATTTTCCGCTGTTTTTTCTGTTCTCGCAACTGGGACATCGAACGACAGCTCACTTCTTGATCAAGCAGTAGCTCGTTATTGTCTTCATTGACAGAATTCATTTGTTGAGTCAATCTAGAATATTTCTTACTCGTTGTATATTTATAGTACCTTTAACATATATTGATTCATACCTTTTGCTGTAAGTTTTAATGAAATTGATTTTTTGTGGCTTATCGTCCAAGGGCTTTAGAAGCAAGTTTGCATAGTAGCGACAAAGTTTGCATACAATTAAAGACACGTCTCCCAGAGGCATAGGAACTCCTTGAATATACAGTAACTCTTCTAGACGTTGTATATCCTGTTAAATAATAAAAGATTAAAATATGTAAGTGTTTTGTCATATCATTATCTAAAACAAACCCACATCTAGTTTATTCCCCACTTTTCTTATTAAAGAATTTTTCAGTTCAATTTTTAAATTTTTGAGTGCATTTTCCCTCAATAAGAGCTTAACTGGGAACGATCGCGTTTGAATGCATTTTCAATTTGTTTTCGTTGCAAACGTTGGATCGACTCAAAAACCTTTTCGAAGCTTGTGCAACTCGGACGGATGGACAGACAGCTAGACGGACAGATAATACGCATAAGTACATATTTTTCAAAATGTTTAAAATGCACTATTGCATCCGCTTTGATCGTCCGTTTGTCCTAGAGATAGAAGCTGTGGTTATCTGTACCGTAACATATTAGGAATGGTCCGTAGGGAGAAAGATTACAAATCTAGGACCGAGGCAACTTCTGTTCAATTGTGTTCTTGCTGTAAACCAAGAATGACTTAACTTTGTAAAGATGGGTAACAATAGGATCTTTGGGACCTGCGTGACCTTCGATTTCCAGTACGATCTAGACTTGCTATAGGGGAGAAGTAACGAGATTAATCCGTTTTATCAAGGATAAAAATATGTCATAAGTCACAAATTTGTGCCATGTATGCCTATCACATGGCCATGACTTTTCGTGCAAACAAATTATTTGGAAGACATTGATGATTTTTTTTTTGTCAAATGTTCGCAGCAGCCTTAAAAAGTCGTTTCACGAGGATTTCCAGTGTATAAAAGTTTCCTTATTTTATCCTCGTTCCGTTTATTAAAGGTTCCCTAGGGTTCCACTTGCGTTTTCATATCGAAAACGGCGATTACATCGCCGTAGTCGTGGTTTTTATCAAGAGGGGTTCAATGAACATTCATTTTATCAATGAAAACTTGAATGTTTCCCGTCAAATGTAAAATCGTTAGAATTTGCATTAGATTCCCCGCCTTTCAATACCAAGTTGGCAACTAAGCAATGTCTGGTTGCGAAATGGTTGGTAAAAAAAATTATCCCGAAAACTGCGAAAATATATTTTTAACAATATTTAGCGAAGTCGTAGTTGCCTGAACTTTTTACACATTTATAGAAGCTTTCGAGAAACGCATTTTGATATACAACACTTGGCGGTACGCGAAACTTTTCATTACTAAAATCAATGTTAGGTGTCTGAAAAAAAAGTCCCGAACAAATTTGTTGGGGACGTTATTGATCCGATATCGCGATTATTTCGCGGCAATCAATCGGAGGACTCTGATTTCCAGAGAACAAGGTTTCCTGGAGCTGGAGCATCCAGTAAAAGTCAAACCCTGACTTTTGGGTACCTCCGAGACCCTTCTTGCGAGGAAAGTCTAAAAAAAAAAGTCCCGAACAAATTTAAATGCGAGAAACCTCAGAGAACCTACAATGGGCTGAACGGGAATGAAATAAGGAAACTTTTATACTCAAGAAGTCCCCGTGAAACGGCCTTATAAGGCCGCTACGAATATTTGAAAAAAAATCATCAAAATAGGCCTAATAATTTGTTGGCTCGAAAAGTCATGGCAATGTGATAGGCATACCTGGCACGAATTTGTGACTTGGTTAAGGAATGTGGGTCTGAGACTTCATCCGATTGAGCTAAAATTCAAACATCAAGTTTAGAAAATCATGGGACACAATTTTGTATGGAAGAAAATTAAGTTTCTCTGAACAAGCTTAACTTCAAAATAGTCACGTAAAACTACAATCTAATCTTTGTTCATTACATGGTCTCTTAGATGTAAAAAACATGTTTAAGGCTTAGTCGGGGACGAACGCATTTAAATGCATTTTCAATTCGCTTTGTTGCAAAAGTTGGGTCAAAGTGAAAAATTTTTGTCCCAAATTCCGTCACTGGACCCCTGACTTTGATCAATGCAGAATGATATTAAGCTAAATTTAATGTCATCTAACATTTGTCCAAGTTTAAGCTCAATTGGAGTTAGAAAATTTTCGCTTCATACTAACTTTGGGAGCTCACAGCTCCTCACCCTTAGGTCATAGAGACTTACTGTAGAACTATTTTTTGCTGGATTTAATGCCATCTAACAGTTTCCAAAGTTTCAGCTCAATCGGTTGAATTTAAAATTTTGCCCTACTTTTCACCAAGGGAAGTCTTGGGAGGCCACTTTTTGAACCCCAGAGTCCGTTATTTTACATTTTTGAGACCATGACCCGAAACAAAAGTTGCTTATTTTGTCATTTTACATGAGCGTTCTGAATTTCAGCTCAATCAGAGCAACTAAATTATTCGCCCCTTCGGAGGCCTCTCACCCCACCTCCTTAAGTGATAGGGGCCAACATGTATTCTATGATTTGCTAGATTTGACATGATGAATAACATATCAAAAATTCAGCTCAATCGGACGAAGTATATGGAACTTTCATACAACGGGAAAACCCCCTTAATTACCCCCCAGGCAGTTTTCCGGAAAAACCAAAACCTTTCGCCCACCCTCCAGACCATACATGACACCATGCAAAAAACCGCAGGTCTCTAGCTCTTGTAGTTTCGGAGCCTTTGCGACTCGGACGGACGGACGGACGGACATATCGGACAAATAAGTGCATTTTTTTCAAAATTGATGAAAATGCACTAAAAAGAAGAACTTGAAGACTTTTCAGTGTAATTTAGGGTTTCTGTTCGAATGCAAACATTCAAATGAAATGTATACGAATACGAATGTGAAAGAATAATTTGGCGAAATTATTCGTTCACATTCGTGAAAAAATATTCGAATGTTTTGTTCCATCAAGAAAGGAGACCTACTTTATCACAAGATTTTTGACTGGTCACTACCCTGTCACCGTGAATGGGCTTTGCAGATTTTGCAATTCTGCAAGTGAGACCGTGAGACATTTACTTTGCTCATGTCTGCCTCTGATGCATAAGCGTCAGAAGCACTTTGGCATTCATTTTTCTGACGCGAGACATATCGCGAATGCAACTTTGAGAAGTCTGTTTAGATTATCATAGGACTTGGGGCTTTAAAACCTTGAGTCCGGGGCAATCCGTCTCTCACGGATGGGTCACAATAGGATCTTCGGGACCTGCGTGACCCTCTGCCCCACCCCAGATCTATCTATCTATCTATCTTTGTCCCATATAAAAACATTTGAATGTTAAAACGAATGGCAAAACATTCGAATGTTTTGCCATTCATTTAGACATTTGAATGTTTTCACGAATGTGAAATATGAATGTGAACGAATAATTTGGGCGAAATATTCATTCACATTCGTGCAAAACATTAATTCACATTCGTATTCGTATAAGAAAGCCTAGTGTAATCTAATGACCACCCGGCCGACATTGAAGATTGTACTAGGAGTCGAAGGTCACGCAAGTTCAGGAGATCCTATTGTGACTAACATTGACAGAATCAAAAGTAAGTCAGTAGCGCTCTCTATTTTATAACACTTTGCGTGCTATATTGGGCACATTCTTCCCTTGAGAGTTAAAATTGGAAAAACAACATAATTGGACCTTAATTTTCTAACGCTGTGCTCGAACCCACCATTTCTCGATCGATAGTCTTATCATCAGACAAGAACAATTGACGCTACAGCCAATGTAAAGGGATTGTTTTTTGTATCCAGGTCTGAGGATGGCAGCAGGGGTTGCCGAAAACTAGCACTAAAATCTTTGTTTTATTCACGCCACCAATTCACGGTCCATTTATTTCAGTCAATCAGGACACACGTAGGTACATATCTAAATTAAACTAGTGGCACACATAAGCTTGTATCGGTAGGTCTATTGATATCTTCGCAAATTTTAAATGGTCGAAAAGCAAAATTGCAAAAAATTACTCATTTTGAACGATCTGAAGATAAAATATTGTTCGATACGCGATCAAGAGGATTGTACTCGTTGTTTTGCGCCCAGTCACTTCGCTTCTCGCACGCAAAATAACTCGAACAGTAATGATTCAATTCTCAAACTTGAATCATTGAATATTTCTATTTTGTCTCATAGCCTTTAAAACTTTAGTTCAGTAATAATTCAACTTACATACATTCAAAGTCTTATGACTAGACATTCAAAAAAGTTTGTAAATGAAATTTCAATTGTGTTTTTCATTACCTGTGCAATAAAGTAGATATGGTTTTTTGGCAGTCGCCGTTTACACATAGCGCATATCATCAAATGACTAATTGCTTGGTAATGACGGTCGCAAATTGGAATGAGTGTAAGGGCTTCATTGATCAAATCATTATCTATATTGATAATCTTAGACACCTGTTTCTTCATCTTCGATATCCATTTTTTTCGCAGAGAATGCACTGCAGCTTCGTTACAGCTCTCTACACAACATGTATTGTACATATCTTTTTCATGTTCGTGTGTTGCGTTTTTGTCAGATAATTTGCTCTCATTTTGCGACTCATTTTCGCTGTTACTTTGATTTGCTGCTAACCGTTTCCTGTAAGAGGGGCAGTTTGCTCTTCGATCAACATGCCTGAAACACGCATCACAAAGACAACTATCACGTGTTAGTTTTTCTTCACCTGTAACGAAATAGATATGTTTGAATCAACGAATTCTCACTTTTCGCCAAAAACATCAGGCATATAAGAAAAAAGATATTTAACTAGATTGATCAGAAAACTTCGATCGAATTTCAACCAAGTAACAATCATGTTTCGTTAATTATGATTTTTTGTTGCTATGTTTCAATTTTGAGATGAAAATGATTTTCGCCAGAAATGGTGTTTTTATGAGATGTGCCAAATTAGTTTATTTATAGACATTTTTCTTTTAAATAAAATCTTTAGGTAGGTAGGTCAACAAGTCTTTCTTAATAGCTGTTAATACACAAAATAACTTACTTTTTAAAATTTTTTCTTGCCGATCCACAGATTTCATTTGAGCAATATGACATGGAGTATCATAGAGACCGAATTTTCCGCCACAGTAAAAACACTGATCCAAACAGATTCGATCAGGGTGAACTTTAAACGAAGATGCTTTTTCCGGAATTACCAACACCAACGATTTTTCATCTTTCTCTTTATCATTTAGTTCTGGTTGGATTGCGGTTTCTAAAAAATTATAAAAGTATTAGTATCTTTTAAAGGGAGGTTAAAAATCTAAAATCATCTAAAAGTAGGTTTCTGACACTATGTATTGATTAAGATAGATGGATAGATCTGCGGTGGGGCAGAGGGTCACGCAGGTCCCGAAGATCCTATTGTGACCCATCCGTCAGAGACAGATTGCCCCGGACTCAGTAGTATTGATTAACAAAATGAAACTAAATGAGTAAATCAGGATTGTTACCACAGGGGTTGTAGTTTTTAGTGCATTTTATTGTAGGTTCCGGAAACGTAGGACTTAAAGATGGGCAGTTTTATATATTATGTCATCAGGAGGTTCTTTCCTGCGTATTTATGTTAATTTTACTTCATTCTACTGAGTTTAAATTTTTGCATGTCATGAGAAGGAGATAAATTTGTGTAGGTCAACTGATTAAGGAATTGAAAAACCTAACCCTTGATTCTATGAAATCTCATGACCGACCGAATTAAACCTGACTTAAAATTGGTTAAGAGTAGGCCATTCTAACCTTATTGTACAGCTAAGAATTTGAAAAAACCCTGAGTCATACATTAGAGTTTAATTTTTTCAGGAATATAACAAGCTATATAATCTTATCTGTCAAGCCAAATATACCCGAAGTTGTGACGTTATTAATCTTTTAATGAACTGTTCATGCAATATAAATATAAATCGAAAATTTTTATATTGCCCCTTTGGTAACATTCTATTGATAGTAAACAGAAAAAAATTAGTTAAACATAGTTATTGTTGGCATTTTACTGGAATCAATATTTTTGGGTAAGAGGATGAGAAGCAATAAAAACAACGGACCGACCTAGAAAGAACATAATGAAATGTTTCAAATTAGAATTGAAAGGTTAAGCTAAAAATTCATTGAATTTGTCAGATGATTAAGCACACACCATTTAAAATACGATATTGACCTTTACGACCTTTTTCTTTTTCCAAGCAGGTACTTTCTTGTTGCTGCTCTCCCTGAAAAAAAGGATAACATTTAAACCAAATTAGTGTGGTCACCAATTTTTTTGTCTATTCTTCTTTAGTGTCAACAAAGCATTTTATTCTAGTCCAAATTGTTGAGTCTTTTATCCGTTCGTGAGTCAGTTTATACAAGCCGAAAAGGTTTTTTGCATAAAAAGATTTTCTTTTTGGTCTAACTTTTGCGACGCTGCCAATTTGAAAATACACTCAAATGCGTTTGTCTCCGAATAAACTTTTAACATGTTGAGCATTTTCTCCTTGATTTTTTTCTTGCCTAGCGCGAATTTTTTTCGTGGGGTTTTCCTAGAAGTCGATGACTAATGATATGAAAAGAGAATTTTGCATTTTGGTTTTTGCTAAATTTGTGCTTTATTTGTTTTCTTTCCTAGTTAAATATGAAACTTTCATTTTTAAATCGTGTGAAATCATATGAACAATATCACAGCTAATATAAAATGTAGGGCTTAAGAGTCAAACAATTTTTAGAAAACCCCACTTCGACTCAAAACTAAATAATAAAGATTGTTCCCACATCCACCCTCTCTAGTCTTTGGGCTCATGTTTGAGGCTCTTTATCCAGATGACGTGCTCTCTGGATTTATTTTAAGTTTTAGTTTTAAAAACTTATTTCAAACTAAAATTATTATTTGACCTCCGATCGAGGTCAAAGTGGTATCAATAATCGCGTAAAAATGCTAGAAATACGAATTTATCAAAACTTTTTCTGATTTTTACATTCTCTTCGTAAAAAGTGTAAATAACTTGATATGGTACGTTATAGTGGTTTGGTATTCAAGCACCACTAGTACACCTTGATTAGGAATAAAATTTAAAAATATAAAAATAGACAGCCACCATGTTGAAAGTATTTTTATGTAGCGTTTTCAACATGTACACGCAATTTGACGTGTTTCCAACCTGGTGACCTAAGTTTTGATATTTGAGCAAAGGTTGCCCCTTAATCTGGACTATTTTTAAGATGAAAGAAATCCGATGGGCTGGGAGTTAAATTTGGAGATATGATTTTTAAGGACGGAAACATTCATATCTGCAGAACCAGCAAGTTTTCGATATGAAGATTGAGTCCGGCGTGTAGGCCAATAAATTACCTTTCATATGATACCACATTCGACCCTTAGGAACTTCGGGTGCAGGAAATAATCCCAAAAGCCCTATGACATCTGGGATGTCATCAGGAAGAAAATCTGCGCATGGGTAATTTTCATGAAATTTTTTTAAAGGGTACCTACTCAAGTTGTCCCCAGGGGTCGAAATCACCGTCCCCGCATCCGGCCAGACACTGCTTCCGGAGATATTCGGCCTCAAAGTTGGTATTTTCATACAAAAATTTTCATCAAAAATTTTGCCTATGCCTGGACCCCCCGAAATCGGCCGAAAAAGCTCTATAGCTCCTCTAGAGCATATTCCAAAGTTAAGCATTTTAAGCGCGCCAAAAAAAAATGCTTAACTTTGGAACCTGATCGCGAGGCTCTCAGGCCATTGATTCTGGCGAGCTGTGGCATTCCAGAATCCTTGAAGCCTAGAGAATCTGGTGATACCCCGTTCAACCCTCTTAATGACCGGGGAGAGCCGGAAATAGTGAACATGTCAAGGCGCCTCCAGAGCAAACATCACTAAAAATCAGGAACTTTGGAGGCTGATTGCGCGGCTCCCAGGCGGTTGTTCTTGATAAGCCGTGGCATTTCAGAATTCTTGGAGCATAACAAATCTCCTGATACCACTTTCACCCCGCTTAAAGACCGAAAAAAACCGATTTTTTTTCGATACAAGTAGTGGGCCAATCATTGGTTGATACATCCTCCATATATGTAAGTGCGGAAAAAAGTGAAAATTTCCATGCTCTAACATAGGATAGCTCCTCACTAGGAGCTTCTGGGGTCAAAATTTTTGTACCATCAGAAGCGTTTCAAAAAGTTGAAGGGGCCACCCGTAGACTATTTTGGTATTGGAGTCACCGTTTGGGAGCTACGGGGCTGAAACCACAACTCGAAACCGCACACATTTACGACGTAACGAAACTTCATTTTTGAATTCAAAGCTGTAGGCCGCTTGGTCAATCCAGAGCCTTAAGATGCCAAATGAATTAAATGACATTACATTTAGCTAAATATCCTCCTGCATTAAGGCTCTTTGACCTGTGGAATCAAAGTCAGGGGTCCAATAAGTTTCTGCAGTGACGGAATTCGGGATAAAATATTTTCTGTTTGACCCAACTTTTGTAACAAAGCGAATTGAAAATGCACTCAAATACGTTCGTCCCCGACTAAGCTTTAAACATGTCTTAAACATAGCATAGAATTTAAATGGCAACGACAATTTATGTTAAATCCGACTCTGGCGGATTTTTGATGCACCTTGCATTAAGACTCAAAGGATTTTTCAATGATTTTTTTCTTGAAAACTGGAGGGAAATTTTACAATATTATTCGCTAAGAACCTTCCTTGAAAAATTGGACGATTTTTGATACCATTTTAGCTATGGTTGAGCGTAAATTGGCGGAGAACATCGCGGTATTACATACATACCGACATACGCAGTTACAGCTAATAAGCGGGGTAAAAATTTGATAAATTTTATTTATGAATTTTATGTTTAATTTATTTTAAAATTTTCCAAACAAGTTGAATTTTGTTGAACGAACCACAATTAAATTTATACATTATCAAGAAAGTGCAATATGATTTTAATCTGGAGACCTTTGGCTATTTTATATTTATTAGTCACAAAAATTTGTCAAAAAAAAACTTACCTGGTTCTCTGACTGTATGTAAAATATTTGTTCCGATGCACTGGAACTATTTAAGTCTTTTTCTGAGTAATGTTTTGGTTTACCCTTGTGAATTGTCATTTTTAAGGGCATGCGTGTTTTTCGTTTTTCGGGACTAGTACGATTCAATTTGATGATAGTTTTTAGGGTTCCCGTATATTCCGAATTTCTTTGCCTTTTTTCAGACTTTCCTGCACCATTTCCACGAAATCGCATTTCACGGAGCTTAGACTTTTGCTTTTCAGCTTCCACAGCAGCTTCGCGAGTTAAAAGTCCCAATGAAAACAAGTGCTTTTCTTTTTCCTTAAGCAATTCAGCACTTTCATCCATTGCTAAATTTTCCAATTTTGGATTTTCCATTTCAAGTCTTACACCGTCAATGCATTTACCTTTATCTGCACTCTCTTTTACAGACGAATCATTTTCCTTATCTTCCTCGATAGCTATTACGGTTGCGTCGTTTGTCTCTTCTAACTGACTGTCGGAATCTAATGCTGATTTAGAAATTATTTCAGGATCGGTTTCAGATATGACATTTTTTTGAACAATTTCTCCTAGCTTGGGATCTTTCTCGATACCAAGATTGTTTTCTAGAAATGCTGGTTCACCGTAAAATGTTCTAACACTAATCTCTGAAATACCTTCACTATCAAGTAACGGACTCACTGAAGATTCTTTTTCAATTTCTGCCGTCGTATCTAGTTTAATGTCTTCTGCTTCAACCTGTTGTATGGGGTACTCTACCTTTTTCGGAGATTCCACTATCTTAGGAATAATACATTTGTTTTCTCTGATTTTCGATTTTGCTCGCGTGTCTTTCGACACTGTACCTCGTCTTGGTCTACCTACTCGCTTTGTTTGATTGATCTCAATATCTAAGACTTTTGCCCCAGAGAAATTTTCAGCCATTTTGTTTAGTATACTTTGCTTTTGTTCTGGTGCAGATTTTATATTATCTTCTTCTATTTTGATTTGCAACGACTCTGATGTTGTCATATCTTCTTCTTTTTTGATCAGAGAAGAATCAATTGCTTCTGGACAACTGACAATTGTATCTGTTGATTTTGATGAAGAACGTCGCCTTCTGGTACTAGAAATTTCTGTATCTGTCACAGCTCCGATTTCTAATGTTGCTGTTTCAGAATTCATATCAACTGGTTTTTTAAAGATATTGTTTTCATTTTGGATCTCTTTCTTCACTGGTACAGGTTTTTTTGATTTTCGGCCAGGCGAAACTTTTTGAATGATTGCAATTTCCTTGTTGGGCAAGCTTCGTCTTTTATTACCTCTCCGTCGAGTCGCAGTGCTGGCGACAGGAAGAGATCTGCGCTTCAAAATACCTCCTCGAAGGATGCCTCCTGTATTTGAGCGTCTGGTTCGCTTACTAGCTGGTTGAACAACAACAGTTGCAGCTCTTGATCTTCTACCTACTTGTTTAGGAGATGTTTTTGTTATTTTGTTGTCTTCTGCCTTGCTTTCAAAATTATCTTCTTTGAATTCTTTTGCATTTTGAGTCAGATTTTCTTCTTCAATTGACTGCGTAGATTCATTATCATCGTTATTGGTAGTGTCGGTCGTATTAGAGGCCGCTCTTCCTCGTGAGATACGAGATCTCCCACGTCCTCGGCCATTTCGACTGTTTCTTCCCTTGGTACTTGGTGTGCAAGAATTATCCCCAACAATTGAGATTGGGGAATCAGTGCCATTGCGGGGCTTTCGCTCTCTTGTCGCCATTTTATGTCAACAATTTCCCTGGGTTTATGTTAAATGATGAAATACCTGAAATAAAAATAAAAGAAAAATTACATGGTATTCATTAAACTTTGAAGACTTTTATCTTACTAAAAAAACCGAAAGATACATAAAAACGTCATACTGTTCCCTGTTTACCTATCTATAATAGATAGAAGGCATCTCAGGTGATAAGTATTTAAATAATTCGCTCCAACTTCATACAATTTTGTAAGTTGTAAATTGTAAGTTCAATTTTCCCAAATAGAAGGTTAATTGTAAAATAATAGTTAAGAGTTTAATTGATGGCAAAATTGGACTGAGACGACATTTTACTACGTTTTTTAAAAAATTTTTTCTCCCAGTCAACTACCAGTACATGTTTTCAAAAGTTCTCTGAATATTATTCTTTAACAGTAAATAATTACACATTAATTAAATTTTACACATCAACAAACTTTTTTATTAGTTTTTTAAAGTTTTATTAGTTTATGACCGAAATCGAACTATCTAATCGTGGGAGAAATGGAGTAAGTAAAGTAAGTAAATACATATTTGTTCAACCAACTAATGAGGCCCAAGGTAGCTTAAATAATAAGAAGTCAAGGGAAGCCTAGTCGGAAGAGTAACGAATCTCCAATCGAGAGATCGTACGTTAGAAGCTTGTCCACGACAACTTCACTTCTTACCAACTGTGTTGTTGGTGTAAACCAAGAATGCGACTGCTATGGCCAGCGCGCACAAATGTATAAAGTGGGGGCACTACTTAGGAAATCTTGGCTTTGTCAAGCTATGTCGCAATAGGATCTTCAGGACCTTCGACTCCCAGTACCATCTACAATCTCAAACCAAGAACTTCTTAAACAGTGAAACTAAAAAAGGAATTGAATGGAAGACCAAAAACTAACCAAAATACAACAGCAGTCAAAATCATTAGGTATCCCTATGTATTTCCTTAAAAAAATTAGTATGAAATTTTAGCGTAAAATTTAACAATAAAACAACGAGGTCGTATAAAATTGGAAACATAAAGTTAAAATTATATTTGACTCACATTTCCTAACAAAAGCTTCGTTGTAAAGTTGCATCAAAATTGAAATATTTTGTTCCAAATGCCAAGATTGCAGAAACCTATTCGACCCCTAACTCCGTTCCCACACCGCCTTACTGTAAAATGATTTTTTCTTAAATTTGATGTCATCTAACATTTGCTCGAGTTTCAATTCAATTGGAGAAAAATTTTTTTGCCTCATACTTACTTTAGGAGCCCTCAGCTTTTCACCCTTAGTTCATAGGGACTTACTGTAAAACTGTTTTTAGTGGATTTAATACCATCTAACAGTTTCCAAAGTTTTATCTCAATCAGTTGAATTTGAAATTTCGCCCTTCGGAGGCCTCTCGCCCCACCTCCTTAAGTGATAGGGGCAAACATATGTTGTATGATATCCAAAATTCAGCTAAATCGGACGAAGTATATGGAACTTTCACACAACGGGAAAACCACCTGGTCACCCTCATAACGATTTTTCGGGACAACAAAATAATTTGGGCTACCTTTCAAACCACACCTAACAACATGCAGAAAAACCCAGGTCTCTAGCTATTGTATTTTCGGAGCTATGCAACTTATACAGACGGACGGATGGACGGAAATATCGGACACATAGGTGGATTTTGTTTCAAAATTGACGTTTTTTCAACGTTTACTACAAAATCAGAATGGCCTTAATCAATTTTTTTTAAAAAGGATAATTTTTTTTAACCTTAGAGTAAGACACTTGAATCAATGTTTTTTTTTAAAGAAGGCTAAAAATATTGTAATTTTAGGCCAGAAACACAATTTCTTGGAACTGGAACAAATCAAATTATTGATTGCCATAAGTAGGTATCAGCTGACGGAGAAAACCTAAGAGAGTTGTCTATGTAGATCTAAAAGCTTCCTTCTTCCTTCGGTTGACCATTCTTTCTAAATTTTTTTTAATATCTGATTATAGTATATCCTGTTAATTTAAAAGTCTAGAAGAAAACTGTTTTGTTCAGAAAAAAAAATGCTGAATAGGAATTTCAGTCGAATTTTTGTCGTTCCCGATTCCCGGGAAAAAGACAGAATTTTCGGGCAGTAATAAAATAATACCGCTTAGACTTTTTGCCGGTAAGCTTAAGCTAATGATGAAATTTACTGGTTGCTTGAATAAATATGACATAAGGCTAGATTTTTACCAGCTATACAAAAACAATTAGGATAGAACAGCCGAGAACCTCATTTTGAGACTTTTTAGAAAGGCAACCGAAGTGCAAAAAATACGGTTTGTTTAGGACTCTGGTTAGTACGTCCTGGAGAACCGATGGCTAACAAACCATTGCGTTTGGTTGCGTTTGGTTTTATTAACTATAAAGCATTTAGCGTTTGGAGCGAAAGAAACTGTTCTGTTTTGGTGGTTTTGACTTAATTAGAAGAACTCTAATATAGGATCTACTTAGTGCCTTTAAATTTTTTTCGTTCTAATGACTATATTTAATAATCATTAATTTAGAAAATAATATACTTCTAGTAAGCAGTAAGATCAGATTCTGAGCGTTTAAAAATGCTCCCGATTCCCGCGAGAATTCCCGGGAAAACGAAATTTTGGTTCCCCATTCCCGGGAAAATAAAAACCCCGGGAGTCGAACAAGTTTAATTTTAACTTGCTTTAACTGCAAAATCATCTTCAAATGACACTAGGTACCTACATATAATTGCATAATTCACTTCATAAATTTTACTGCAATTTGTTATAACTTTATTAGTGTTGAATGAACTTTTAACGTCCTATTGAAAGGTGGGAATGGCCTATCTACATTTTTCAAAAAAAAATTTTGGAATCAACATCAATTTCGTCAGACTTTTGGATACCAGGATAAGCCACCAATGAATACTCCACCAGGCGCTCCATTGGTTTTTGGTATGTATTTATTAGTTGGCTTTAGGCAAAATATAATGTTTGCATCCTTAGTTTTATTAAACGCAGATATTAATGAAGTTGCGTTCGAAAAGCAAAAAATAGATTTGCAATGTAGCATCTGCCATATTGGCTTATAGCTGCAACTCTACAAACAGTAAAGCAATCAAAATGTGCGAAGAATAGAAAGCTCAACAATACAGATTTTCATTGGTGTTTCCACATTTTGAAGTGCACATATATTGTTTTTCGGTTCTGTGTTACACATTCTTCGCTTTGGTGTTTTGACTATTTGCCCACTATGCAATACATTTTGTACAAACGGGAAAGCTTAATTTTATCAAATGCTACCTTTAACATGACAATTATAAGCAGTTTTTCATCATTTTTCGCAGAATTATACAATTACTTTAGAGCACAAATTAAACTCCTTCATCATGTATCTTTTTTATTGCAGGAATAAAAGGAGTAACACTAAAACTTACCGTAAACGCCACTTTTTAATCGCGTCAATCGCAAAAAGCACTATGTGTAAATTTCATTTCCCAACACAATACAATTTCACTGCAAATATTTCGCTTTATTGGGCACTTAGTGAAGTTTTTCTACTTTATTCATCAACTAGGTCCATAGCACTAGACGACAAACGTTTATTTTTTGTTTAATTTCATTAGTTTTTGTAGAAATAATGATTTAAAGATTTTTATATAATAAAATAGGATTATGGAGTCGCAGTCACCATTTGCCGTACAATCTAAAAATGCTATAGCCCCTGTCACTAACACTACTAAATGAGCAACACCATCAAACACATACACTCTCATCTCATTTAAAACAAACCTCACAATTTTTCGTACTTTTATTCTCATCTGATGTTAATGAATTTTTTACTGTTGAGCAGAACAGAATCTATAATCAAATAAGGCATTAAACTATCCTTGAGACTCTCCAAAAATGAGGAAAAACTCATTTTTCAAAGGTAGTGGTGTGTATACAATAGTGTATACGTACATTTACTTCAATGGTAGCGTAATCTATGCGTAGCATGGTGAAAACACCACACAGAGAAATCGAAAAATGGTAGGAAACACAGAGATGGCGTATTATTCATTTCACTGTAGGGGTTAATAGTCACCAGTAACAAAAGGATATACTCATGAATTTAATTGATCATTTTGTACGTTGCTGAAATTTTAAACTTGCGAGACTACGCTCAATATAAAAGCTTCTGATTTGCCGAAATTTTTTATCTCTAGAGATTTCAGGACCCGATTTAAAATTTGGAAAATGTCGGGAATTCATAATAAAATAAATTGTTCATTATAAAAACATTACTTGGGAAAACTTATGTTAGCTATTTATAATTCTCTGGGGCTGAGCCACATTATCTAACTTACAAAACTTTACATATCCTCACTCCTCCTGTCACATATTAACTATATCTTAATCTTCAAGCTCGAGAATTCTCAAGAAAATTGTTGCCAGGGAAAAATTTCTTTCATTTTGTGGTGATGTTGAGTGAATCGTATCAAGGGCCAGGAGGATACCACTAAGGCTTTCAAATTTAGTGCCTGTTGCTTCAAACATGTTCATTTCCTTGAGCAAACATTAATTTTGCTTCAAATATAAACTTGCTTAATCTACTTGTTGAGTAGTAGCTTCAAGAGTGCATTTTCAGCATTTTGCAAAAAATGCAAATAAATAAAAACGTCCATTCTCAGCGTGACGAACGCACCAAATGTGCCCTTTGAGGTCTTCTAATTCTTGGGGGGCTTAACTTACAGCAGCCAATTTGGGCTTGAACTGTCAGCTGTTTTAAGAGGTACTACAATAACATCAGATTGGATTTTTCATTACTCATCTTCTTGGTGAAAATTGAGAAAAAGTGAGCGTTACTCACGCACATTTTTTGTCACACCATCTTGACTTGAGTATACTCATAGTCAAATTCTATTTCTAAAAAACAGCACAGGAAAATTTAAGTACTATGATGGAAAGCTGATTAAATTCCCTTTCCGAAAATACCATAACCTTGGGTTTTGAGTTAATGGTTGCGGAGGAATTCAGTCAAGAAAGAGCGTAACTCACGCACATTTTGATTTTTATTTTGGGTGTGCTTGCGTCACGCTTCAACATATGATCCAGAAGAGCAGGATTCATTCTTCATCAAAGTTTTAGGACTTGAATATGTTACTGAGCTTGAAAATTACTAAAAAAAATTTTATTTGAGTGGCCTAAGTAAAAATTTTCCTAACCTGAGGGGCCGCAAAAGGGGTCCCATACGTGAGCTAGGTAAATATATTTATTTCATCCGAATTGGATAAAACTCAGAATGATTACACAAAATGACAAACTGAGAAATATTAATCAAGAAAGATATCCCCTAATATGTAAAATGACGGATCTAGAGGTCTTTTAAGTGCAGAACTGTTGGTCAATTTTTTAGAATTGATGTTCAAAATTTGTCATTGCGGTTAGGATTTTAAATGTCAAATTTATCAGTCATCTAAGTCTTTAAAATTTCTTAAATTTTCAAAAATGTGTTCAATGAGCCTTTTCAGTCAATCCGTTGAAGAGTTATAGGGTTTTAAGTGAATGAAGTCCTCAGCTCCTATGTCTCTCCGAGAGGCAAAAAAAAAATTTTTTTTATCGGTCGATTTTGACAAAGCCTCATCTTCATTTAATTTTACTGAGGCATAAAATTTTGCGAATGACCAAACTTTTCAATCTTGAGTCTTCTAGAGTAGCACGAAACAGCTAACGAAAAAAGCGTTACGCACGCACACTTTTTGAAGACACTTTTTGGGGTACTTCTTGACCAGTAACGACGGAAACACCCAAGACCAATTTTTAGGGAACTTAAAACTCTAAAGCTTGTGGGCCTTTAGAGAAGCCTAACTGTCAAGGTGAAGCCAGTAGATAAACTTTTCTATTTTCTAGCGTTACGCACGCACCAGATCTTGACCCCTATTGTAAATCAGAAACCAAAAGGGGGAGCATGAGTAGCAAGGCATATTTTGAGATTTGTTGACCTCCTCTAAATTTCATGAAACAAAGTTTTGAGATTAAATAACAACTAAGAGTGAAATCAAGAAATTAAAATTAAAATTATTCGAGCAAAATTTTTTTTCGTGGCTTAACCTTAGGACTTCGCTTGTTGTGAAAAAGTATCATTTGGCACCCTCTGAGCAGTTTGAAAATTTCGGTTTTGCAATAGCGCCAGCGAGAATGGACGAAAAGCAAAATCGGAGATTAAGCTAAAGGGTGCATTTTCAAAGATTTCGAGGAGCCCAAACTTTGAGGGCACCTGGTTCCTCCCTGTACATGATAGGGGATACATGTAGTACCATAAATTGCTATATTTTGCACAGACTACATACCTCATACTAAAATATCAACTCAATCGGATGTAATATAAGGAGTTTTGATACAAACGTAAAACACCCTCCATTCCGCCCCAAGAGGGAGTGGGGGTCTAAAATTGTTAGCTTGCACCCCTACAGACCATGCTACACGATGCAAAAAACCGCAGCTCTCTAGGTCTTCTGGTTCTAGAGTTATAAAATTTCAGACAGACAGACAGACGGCATAGCGGCCACAATAGTGCAAAATGCTGAAAATTCACTAAACACCCGAGCTTCGGGCGGGCTCGGGCCTGGATTTTTTAGTGCAGACGGGCCCGGACTTTTTGGAAAGCTCGAACTTTAAAAAATTATCGAAATAATCACCTGTTCGACTCATTTGAATATTTTTCGTCAGAAATAAAGACTCTTGCCATGACATGTGTTTCCTGGCCCATTCGGGTCTGGTTTCAATGTGCTACGGTGTTCAGTTGGGAACCATGGATTTTTTTGAATTGCACAAAAATATTTTGAACATTCCCAACAATAATTCTTCAACCATTTCCGGAATATGAATCTCTTATTTTGACGAAAGGTTCAGTGAAGTACGTTATGACCCCTTTCCCGAAGACATTGAAACATTGGAATTTCTTGCAAGAAGAACTGACTTAAACCTCTTTGAAGGCCTGTGTCACATCTTATTAAGAGACATTTATGAAGTTTGAAGGGTTTGCGAAGTTGGAAATAATCTGTTTATCAGAATTTGGTATGGAAACCCCTTTAAAAAAATTGGTCTCAAAATTTTGCAGCTTTGCAGAATTAATGCCAGAATGATGTTTAAAGTGCGGCATAGTGCTATACACATGCTTGAGTGAGTGCAGTCGTGAATGAGTGATCATTCATTATTGCAGCCAGTTTGATAATCATGTCTCTGCAATTAAGACATATTTCAAACTCGCTCAGTAGTTTTAAGTAATATTAAAAATAAGTAAATAAGTAATATCAGTTAATATTTTTTATATTTTTGCTCCCTTCTCCGCATAGGCATGTCATGACTCGAGCAACTCAAAGACCGGTCACAAATCGTAGACTAAACCTACAGGGCTCGTTTTGGTCTTGTCTGAAATTTTATGGTCTAGGCTATTCAGGAAAAATAGTTTAAGCCCAAAGATTTAAACTAAACCCCCTGGACAGACCCTGGACAGAAATATACGCTAATTTTGCCCTATTCTAGCTTCACTCATTCACTAATAAAACACTAGTGAATGTCTCTAGCGAGCTAAATTTTTGAATGTATGCTCACAATAAGTTGTTCTTTTGAAAAATAACACTTAATAACCCTTAGCTGCTTCGAGTGGCTCAGAAAAAAAATATATATCGAAAAAATGACCCCCTCAAAAAGTGTCCAAGTGGTCTAACTCGACCAAAACAACAGCTAAGAAGCTCAAAACTTGTAGGCTATCTCAAAATCAAATTTTAATCACGATTTGGCACCCGCCGCGACACTCGGATGGCTTATTTTGCTATAAATCATCTGGACAGAATTTTGAGAGCTTCTGGACAGCCTGGACAAATGCTCTAGCTCAGCCATTCTGAGAGCTACGGACCTGGGAGGGGCATCAAAAGAAGCGTCTTGACGAGGGCTACAACAATCACTTTACGCCGTGGCTCTAGCTCTTAAGGGGGCAAAGCTAGAGCCGGTTAGACATTTTGTCCAGGACTATTTTGTCCAAGTATGTGAATTGGCCTTAATTAAGAAAACCGGGTAGTTATCCCAAATCTATCAAGTGAATGAAGTATATCAAGGGTAGTTATCCCAGATCTATTAAGTAAAAAAGTAGCAAACAAAGTGACTTTTGCGCCACACAAGCATATTGTGAAACATTTTTGAAAAGAAAAACCAGATGTCAAACGAAATAAATGGCAAAATCCGGGTTTAAAAGAAAAATTCAATTGTGATAAGCAATTTTGAAATGTTTGTTCAAAATGTTCTTTTATTTATTTAATCTAAGTGGGCTCAAGCCTAAGGAACGCGGCGACGAGGCCATTATGTTCTTGAACAAAAGTCAGACATTTTCATAATCCTTGTTCATCTGTCTTCCTTGATTGATTCAGCTCCTTCTGCTCTCTGCGTGTTGTCATACGATTGTCACTAGTGTAAGAGGTCATGCATTCCCTACCGTCTAAGACCGTCTATAGGTGCACCGTTTTCTCATTCACACTCAAACCTTTGTCGCATCGTCTATAGATGCATAGTTTTTACCTAAAACATTCTTCAACTTCGTAGCTCCGTCTATAGGAGTTCAGTTTTTCAGCTCATACTACACTCTTTCGACAACTTTTGTATGTCTGCAGTTTTTTTCGCGGATTTCTGTGGAAAAAGCTTTTTTTTGTATTAGGGACGATCTTTTGTTCCGTGTGAGGTGAGACTCTGCTCTCACCGTAACTCATTTGCAGACTTAGAGAAAATGGCAGATCAATTGGCTAAAAAAGCGGCAAACTGCAGTATTAGAAGGCGCCCCGGTGCCCCTCCACTGACTTTTCATCCAGTCTCTGAGTTGAAGAAAATTATCGCCGAATTATCCAGAAAACGTTCTAGAGAATATTGGCACACTCTTCCCCACTTGAAGCACTCTAAGAAATTTATTGTGGATTATTCTACACGAAGGTCCACTAATCTGCTTAGCCTACATAGAAAGCAAATAAAACTTGTGACGGACTTTCTGACCGGTCATTGCCAAGTTAAGTATATGCTGAAAAAATGGAAACAAATACCAATGGAATCTGAATCGTACTGTAGACACTGTGGTATAGAGGAAGAAACCTCCAAACACATCTTGAGAGATTGTGAAGCCCTTGATCGACTCAGAATCAAACATCTGAACAATGTAAGGCCCACGCCTGGCTACTTTATTAATACTCATCCCCTAAACATCTACAAATTTTTAAAGAGCGCAGGTTTTTAAACCTGCGAGCAAGAGGCAATAATACTCCTCTCCAGTTACTTGTCTGGTTCTGCAGTATTTTACTGCTGGGGCTTCATACGAGTGACTGGAGCTAAGGGGAGTTATGGGTTACAATCAGATCCGTAAGGATCTGCCGTGGCCATATGCCTCGAACCTCAAAACTAACTAACTAACCTCAAAACTAACTAACTAACTAGACTTAGAGAAAGAACAGACAGACTTCGGGCCAGTAAGAGACCAATTTTGTTTTCCAAATCTGAAGAGAAAGTCTCAGACTGGATTTTCTTTGCCATCGTGAATTGTTGAGACTTGCAGTTTTTCAAATACAATTGATCAATCTGGACTCCTCCATGAATTGAATTATCTTCAAAAATCTCGCTGATAAGGGTTCAAAAGCCTCGCATGGGTTGGTTCCCAGGCCAATTCGTTGCCTGAGATCTCGGAATTGGGCACATTCAAACATGATGTGATCGACACTGAGAGGAACATTACAGTGATCGCAAGAAGGGCGCGAGTGAGGGAGTTCTAGGAGATAAGAATGGGTGAGCCTTGTGTGTCCCATCTTGAGCAAAATGGTCTTTATAGTCCTTTAAAACACAAGCAATAAATTTTAAAAAATCTCTTTCGAAGTAAAAACATGTTTAAAGCTTAGTCGGGGACGAACGCATTTGAGTGCATTTTCAATTTGCTTTGTTAATAGAGATATAATACATAGAGGGAGCATACTCGACCCTCCCATAGAAGGAAAATTGCTTGAGGTAAGTTCGAAATTCAAGCTATTCAGACCCTGAAAAGCTATTGCCCGACCCCAGAAGCACTTAAGGGGCTGTAAAAGACTCCAAAAAGTGTTTCTGGAACCAAACCTTGGAAGGTTTCATGCCAAAACTTTCCAAAATCAAGCAAAATATGTCTTTGTATTTTAAAACTTTTCTTTTCAGATTTTTCTGCTTTCGGAGGACCAGGAGAGCATTCAAGGGATCCAGAAAAGCAGCTAAGAGGACCTGAGAGCAACAAGCCTTGAAATCAACTCAGAGAGCCAGGAAGTCACGAAAAGGGGGGCTGGAGGTGCCCTGCTCTGCTTTTAAAGCAGCAGGGCCCTTACAGCCTCTCTCTTAGTGCTTCTTTTGCAACATTCATTATCTCAAGATCACTTCAAGACGAATCTTCAAGAATTGGAGTTAAAATTGGAGTCAAAAATAATTTTCTCGAGTTTTAGAAGGCCCCTCCGGCTCTTCTCGAGGCTTGCAGGTCTGAGAAGGGCCGGAGGGGCTTTTTTACGTTAGGATAAGTGAGGCTTTGCCTCAAAAAATGTGTGAGCGCCCTCCTCGGCCCTCCTAGAGTGCTTGCCACGGCTCGGCAAGCCCAGGAGGAGTCCGGAGAGGGTGCTTTATTACGTTTGGAAGCCTGAGGTAGCGACAAAAGTCAACCTCTTGGCTCTTCAGTAGTCTTTTAAGTTGTGAGCGCCCTCCCCGGCCCTCCTAGAGTGCTTGCCACGGCTCGCTTTGTTTTTAAAAAGGCCCACTGCAGGCGGGAAAATTTTTAGGAGTATGCAATAATTGAAAATAAGACAACCATGTTTAAAGCTCCTTTAAAGGCCAATTCACATACTTGGACAAAGTGGTCCTGGACAAAATGTCCAACCGGCTCTAGCTCTTCCCCCTTAAGAGCTAGAGCCACGGCGTGAAGTGATTGTTGTAGCCCTCGTCAAGACGCTTCTTTTGATGCCCCTCCCAGGTCCGTAGCTCTCAATATGGCTGAGCTAGAGCATTTGTCCAGGCTGTCCAGAAGCTCTCAAAATTCTGTCCAGATGATTTATAGCAAAATAAGCCATCTGAGTGTCGCGGCGGGTGTCAAATCGTGATCTACATTTGATTTTGAGATAGCCTACAAGTTTTTAGCCTCTTAGCTGTTGTTTTGGTCGAGTTAGACCACTTGGACACTTTTTGAGAGGGTCATTTTATCGATATTAATTTTTTTCTGAGCCACTCGAAACAGTGGGGTTAGGGGGCTTCAATGGGGGGAAAATTTTAGTTGCTTCGATTAAGCTGAAATTCAGAACAGTCAGGAAAAATGATAAAATAAGCAACTTTTGTTTCTCAACATGGTATCGAAAATGAAAAATTACAGACCTGAAGGATCAATTATTCAAAAATCAAGAATTCCCCTGGTGAACAGAAGGGTAAAATTTCAAATCCAACCAATTGTGCTAAAACTTTTGAAACTGTTAGATAGTTCTACGCTGAGAGCCTCCATATTTTGTATGGGGAAAAAATTTTTAGCTCCAATTGAGCTGAAACTCGAACAAATGTTGGATGAAATTATTTTTTGCAAAAACACATTTCTAAAGTTAGGTTTTATGACTTGTAGGATCGAAGTAAGGGGTCCACTAAATTTCTGTTGTAACGGAGTACGCACAAATTTCATTTTGATGTAAATTTTTCAACAAAGCCGAATATAAAATACACTCAAATACGTTCGTCCCCGACTAAGCTTCAAACATGTTTTGATATGTCATGCATCATATCGAATCTACCCAAACATAGAACACATTCCTAATTGCATTCCCTTATTTTTTAGGATTTTACTTTTACCAAGTTCAGATGCGGTCGCACGTCGCAAAAAGTGCACACTGCTATTTATCTGGATGACGGAAAAAATTGAATGCAACGACAATTTTTGGAAAAAAGAATATGGAGAAAAAATTAATAAATTTCTATATCGGAAGTAAGTTTCTAAATATCGTAGACAAAAGACACGAAAATAATTATGATTATCAGCAATGGTTCCCCGGTTCACCTCATCTCTATTTTGAATGATTCTAAAATGATAATGTTGCTCTAAACTGCTTTAATTACTGTCCAGCAAAAAACAGTTTTACAGTAAGTCTCTATGACCCAAGGGTGTGAAGCTGAGAGCTACCAAAGAGTTAGTATGAGGCGAAAATTTTCTAACTCCAATTGAGCTTAAACTTGGGCAAATGTTAGATGACATTAAATTTAGCTAAATATCCTCCTGCATTGATCAAAGTCAGGGGTCCAGTGACGGAATTTGGGACAAAAATTTTTCACTTCGACCCAACTTTTGCAACAAAGCGATTTGAAAATGCACTCAAATGCGTTCGTCCCCGACTAAGCCTTAAACATGTTTTTTCTGAGCCACTCGAAGCAGCTAAGGGTTGTTAAGTGCTATTTTTCAAAAAACAACTTATTGTGAGCATACCCAGTGTTCCCTCTACCCAAGTTCTGTCCGTGATTCTATACGATACTCTGGTATTAACTTTCAAAGCATACTTACAATTTTCTATCAGTTAGAATAGTAGGCAAAAGTGAGAAACTTGGGTGAATCTCATACGATTTGAAAAAAAAGATTCCAGAATCTGACCGATACGGCGTATCTGACCGAACATATACAGTAAGAAAGTTCGTATATTGACCGACAATTTCGGTTAGAATATCTTATTTCTTACAATATTTATACCTGGTTTGGATTCTTAAAATTTTTGAAAAAGTCGTTATATTTTTATTATTCAATTTCTTATTTTGCAGTTCAGTCAATACAATATAGAATAGTTTACATAGTTATTGAAGTTTAAAGAACAGATTAAAGTATTTTTATAGGATTGAAACAAAAGATAATAGAAAAGTTAAAAGAATAATAATTAGTAGTACAATACGAGGATGTAAAGGATGAAAAGGAAGTCTACTGAGTGCTTATAAGTGACGGAGATGGGCTCATTTTTCTCGCAGTCTAATTTTTTTACGCAGGAAGCTGGTACATTTCCTGTTTCGCAAGATTCCTTACATATCTGCCACCACTTTTTTACCCCGCTTATTAGCAGTGAGTGCGTATGTCGGTATGTATGTCGATAGGTATGTAGGTATGTTTGTAATACCGCGATTTTCTCCGCCATTTTACGCTCAACCATAGCTAAATTGGTATCTAAAAACGTCTAATATTTCAAGGAAGGTTCTTAGCACATAACATTGTAAGATTTCCCTCCAGTTTTCAAGGAAAAATTAAAAAACTCATTGAAAAATCCTTTGAGGCTTATTTCAACGTTCACTCAAAATCCGCCAGAGGCAGATGCTCCGCAGTCGGCTTCAAAATAAATTTTCGTTGCCGTTAAAGGATATTATATACCCCCTTTGACAGCTGCTCTGAAAACAATTTCGAGTTCAAATTTTTGTCGATTTGGTGGCTCAAAGGGGTCCTTCTCGAATTGTAGGAGCCTCCAGAGCCCAAATCTGCGCTCGGTTTGGAAATCGGTGGCCTATCTGCTGAGAAATCAGCGATTTTACCTTGTCTCACCCCAATCTAGAGAAGTCCAGTTAGAGAGCTCAGATCGGGCTCAACGAGGACTTGGCGGATAGCTAATAAAATTCCCCATCGATTTATCATTTACTTTTGGGGTTAAAGACCTCTAAGTATCGATTTTCTTTGGTCAAAGCTGAATTCTAAATTTTGCTTGACTTTAGACAAATAAAATCTATACTTAGAGGTCTTTGTTCCCAAAAATAAATGATAGATCGATGGGTAATTTCATTAGCTATCCGAAAAGTCCTCGTAAAGCCCAATCTGAGCTCCCTAACTCGACTTCTCTAGATTGGCGTGGAGCTTAGTCGGGTTTGGCCCCGTATTATTGAAGATATTTTCACGAAAATACTCCAAACCTCCCCATAACTTATTTTTTCATATCACTATAATACATAATATAAACTTTCTGTAGACCCCACTTGAGCCCAGTTCTGTTCAGTCTTCGATTAAGGAGCGAATTGAGAAGTTTGGATTTTCGAGGCCGTGTCGAATCTGAGCATGACCTGCCAAATCGGCTTGCCGCTTCGAAAATCCAATTTTCAAAATTTGCTGCTAAATTGTAGACTGAACAGAACTGGGCTCAAGTGCAGTCTACAGAAAGGTATTTTTACGTAATTTTAGGAAAAAATACGTTTTGGGGGAGTTTTGAATACTTTTGCGAAAATATCTTCAATAATATGCAGCCAAACCTGACTTAGCTCCACGCCAACCTAGAGAAGTCGAGTTAGAGAGCTCAGATTGGGCTCGACGAGGACTTTTCGGATAGCTAATGAAATTCCACATCGATCTATCATTTATTTTTTGGGATCAAAGATCAAAGATTTTAAAATTATATCCCTAATCAGCGATTACAAGTGATGCTTGAATACCACACCACAATGACGTACAAAATTAGGCCAAATTTTAAAAGTTGAAAAATCAAGGCGAACGTAAAAAGTGAGAAAAAGCGTACTTCTAGCATTTTAAGGCCTCTATTGATACCACTTTGATCTCGTTAAGAGGTCAAATACGGATTAAAGTTTGAAATAATTTTTTAAAAACTTAACTAAAATCCGGAGAGCACGTCATCTGGATGATGGGCCTCAAACATTAGCTCAAAGACCAGAGAGATTGGGTATCAGAACAATTTTTATTATGAAGTTCTGAGCCGAAGTGGAGTTTTCTAAAATTTTTTGACTCCTTAGCCCTGATTTGTCACTATATTAGCTGTGATATGATTCGAAGAATTGTTCTTTTGTTTTATTATGATTAAAAAATGTATGTTTTCATATTCAACTAGGCAAGGAAATACATAAAACACAAACCAAGCAAAACCCAAAATGCAAAAAACACAAATTTAGCAAAAATTCTCTTTTCATATCATTAGTAGTCATCGACTACTAGGAAAACCCCGCAAATAAAATTCGCGCTAGGCAAGGACAAAATGCAGAAAATAGCTTTAAAAATTTAATTTAGTTTAAGGCGCTAGGCAAGGAAATAAACAAGGAAAATACAAAAAAAGTTTTTTTTAAATTTAATTTAACACAAGCAAGCGAAGAGAAATAAACAAGCGGGAAGCGCGGTAAAGCAGTTTTATGAATAAAACATGTTTAAAGCTTAGTCGGGGACGAACGCATTTGAGTGCATTTTCAATTCGCTTTGTTGCTCCTTTTGCTTTCCAAAATATCAAAAACCACTTCTCTAGCTAGAAAACTTAATTTTTTATCGATTTTTATATTTTTGCTCCCTTCTCCGCATAGGCATGTGATGACTCGAGCAACTCAAAGACCGGTCACAAATCGTAGACTCAACCTACGGGGCTCGTTTTGGTCTTGTCTGAAACTTTATAGTCTAGGCTATGCAGGAAAAATAGTTTTAGCCCAAAGATTTAAACTGATCCCCCTAGACAGACCCTGAACAGAATTATACGCTAATTTTGCCCTATTCTAGCTTCACTCATTCACTAATAAAACACTAGTGAATGTCTCTAGCGAGCTAAATTTTTGAATGTATGCTCACAATAAGTTGTTCTTTTGAAAAATAGCACTTAACAACCCTTAACTGCTTCGAGTGGCTCAGAAAAAAAATAAATATCGAAAAAATGACCCCCTCAAAAAGTGTCCAAGTGATCTAATTCGGCCAAAACAACAGCTAAGAGGCTAAAAACTTGCAGGCTATCTCAAAATCAAATGTAGATCACGATTTGACACCCGCCGCGACAGTCAGATGGCTTATTTCGCTATAGGACATCTGGACAGAATTTCTAGATCTTCTGGACAGCCTGGACAAATGCTCTAGCTCAGCCATTTTAAAAGCTACGGACCTAGGAGGGGTGTCAACAGAAGCGTCCTAACAAGGGCTACAACAATCATTCCAAGCCGTGGCTCTTGCACTTAAGGGGGCAGAGCTAGAGCCGGTTGGACATTTTGTCCAGGACCATTTTGTCTAAGAATCGACCTTAATTAGTTAAAAATCAAGACTTCCCCTAAGTAGCGAACAGAAGGGTAAAATTTTAAAATTCAGCCGACTGAGCTAAAACTTTGGAAACTGTTAGATGGCATTAAATCCAGCAAAAACAGTTGGTGTAGAGTAAGTCTCTATGACCAAAGGGTGCAGAGCTGAGAGCCTTCAAAGTTTGAATGAGGAATTTCTTTTTAGCTCCAATTTAGCTAAAATTTGAGCAAATGTTAGATGACAATGAATTTAGCAAAAACACATTTCTCAAGTTAGGCTCTATGACCTGTGAGATCAGACTAGTAACTAAGTACGGACAACATATGTATTTTCATTTTGATTCAACTTTTGCCACTTAGTCGAATTGAAAATGCACTCAAATGCGCCCGTCCTCGTCTATGGTTTTACTCAACTGCGAATGTTACATGCTAGTTTAACCCGTTTCTGTTAAAACGCACCATCACCTTTCGAAATAACTTATTCTGTCAATATATTTTATAATCTTATTCATAAGCATAAAGCCGCCCTATTGGATTTTTAAAGATCTAAAAACGTCCATATGAAAATTTTCACAAAAATTGGAGACGAAAGGTTCCTCTATTTAGATAAGCTTTATGATCTTTATTAGGCTTAAAACAAGGATTTTTTGAGCGAATTTTTTAAATAGGTTTCGTTCCCCTGGAAAGATTAATTGCTTGAATAAATACTGATCTTTAAAAACATTTGAAAATTTTGCTATAATTTTGATTAAGATCATACCGTGACGTGACAACGGGATGGGGGAGTAAGTGTCACGAACCGTGACAGAGGGGGGTTGGGGGTCTATAATCCCTTTTTTCCGTGACTAAATATTCGAACGAGCCCTTATTCCTGAAATGCCCTGCTCGAACTGTCTTGAGGCCAAAGAGAGTGCTCTTTGGAGTAAAACCGGCCGGAGCGCGGCATTGACCATGTAGCCTCCAAATCCCGCAGTACGGTTCGTTGAAGGGCTGCTTTACTACAGCTGCCCATGTTCCAACTTGGAACGGGTTACTTACGGGTTACTTTATTTATACCTGAAATTCAAAATGGAGAGGCCAATCTTTGGAAATACATACAGTGGAATTCGCGTAATATAAATTTGTGTAATAGCAACTTCGTCTAATACAAACGAATTTTGGTTCTCCTGTCTCTCGATTTCACATGAAATTGAGTTCCTCTAAAACAAAGTTCGCATAATATCAATTATTTTGGCCCCTCCCCTGCGATTGATATTACGCGAACTCTACTGTATCTACATATTTGCCGTTTCCACTCTGACAAATATGCTATACGGGGCTCTCGATCCCTCTTTTGTTTATAATTTAAGGGATTATACAAAATAAAGGTTCATATACCTGGAGCGATTTAAGGGAAATGTTTTGCTATAGGAAACTCAATGGATAAGGTTGAGTAAAAATTTGGTAAGCACTTTTTAGACAGAACCTCTGCTTAAAAACTGACATATAACAAGGAACTGTAATGGGTAGCCTCATATTTTTAGCCACTTCTAATCTTTGCAGTTTGATATCCCGAAAACAAAAGTTTTGAAATTTTAAGTCAACCCACATAGCGTTAAAAATAACAAATGCTATATTTTTAAACTGAGATTTCTACGTATTACTTGTTGCTAGTTTGCCCCTTCAAAAAATATTTTGTCAGACACAACACTGAAACCAAGCACTCACACACATTAACTTTCGGTCTACCCACACTGTTGTAAATTGCTACCGAACTGCCTTGGTAGTCGCTCATTGACCATTGTTGATGTTACTTTAGCATTTTACATCATCAGATCTTCACATTTGAAAAAGACAACACTCAAATATTTTGTCTAGCATGATGAATAAAATTTTGGCCGCCGGCACAAAGGCTCTTGTATGTCAAAAACAGGTAATATCAATCATTAAATATGGACAAATTTAAAACGGAGTAATGTTTAGGTTCCATGGAATATACCGATTCGTATGTCAAGTTTTTTAGCATCAGACGTTTTCACAGACGTCAAAAAGCATCCAAAAGTAAGAATATCACGTTCACCAGAAGAATGGAGAAACGTCGAAAACTTATTACCTCCGAATTCGGTTCTGAAACACAATCTGAAAAATGAATATCCTTCAATTTGGCAACCAGTGTCTGTTAACATTGAAAAAGTTTCTTTTACCATATCACGAACCAAAAACAATATGATACCAGTTTATTTGAATACATATCATCGCGGCCATCGCAGAATAACCGTAGTCAAACATATTGAAGGAAATATATGGAAGCTTAATGCCGAACTAAAAAATATTGTGGAAAAATCAACAACAAAAATCGTAGCTACACGAGTGAATGAGATGAACGGCCAAATTTTCTTAAAAGGAGACCATGTCAAAATTGTTCATGATTTGTTACAGAATAAAGGATTTTAAATAAAATTAAATTCGCTTCAGATAAGCTGATATATAATAGATTTGTTTGATATCAGAAAAAAGCTACTCAACAGCACTACTTAGTACTTAAATAATAGGGTAAAGGGGAGAAAAGGTTAAAAGTATGCTGATGAAATGGCCGTTAGTGAGTCCTTAATCTAACCGGGGACGGGTATTTTTAGGTTTGAGAAGTCATTTGACACTATCTATCATTATCTATCATAAAATTTAACCCTTTGTTTAGCAAAAATTTCAATTAGAGAATTGAGCTAAAGTTTTCAAGTGTTTCACGATTCTGAATAGGGTACGGCCCGGTACGTACTGCAGTGACAAAGTACCGCGGTACATTATATTATTTATTTGAATAAAAATAATTTGCGCTTAAAAACTTTAACGCACAATTTAATGCTTTTGTAACAGTCCTAACTGAATGAAAAATTACATTATGATTTTGCGTGACGCTGTGAATTTTTTTTAAAAGTAGGTAAAAGTCATGTCAAAAAATTTTGACGAATTCAGTTGAATTTTGTAAAAATCTCCAATTTACCGACATCTATATAGTGCTATAAGAGAGAGAGCCTGTTCCTCAGCTGGATATCTCCATAGCAAGCGTAGAAATCGGCTTAAGCCCGAAACGCACGAAAAACTAAACTTTGTGACTCATACATGCGCACGCTAATAAAGATAGAGTGAAAATACCCATATTTAGCCTCAGGCGATAATTTTTCAAACAAATTCGCCCCAGGGATTGTCAAATTTGACAGTTCCAAAGCAAATTTTGACATTTCCAAAGCAATTTGACAGTTCCTGGGGCGGGCTAAAACTCTCGTATTTCTACTCTATACTTTACTATCTCTATTGACACGCTAGAGGATATCGAAGACTTTATGCCTGCTGGAGTTGAAGTAAGACGTAGAAGGGGATATGTATGTTTAAGGAATCAACTAACAATTCTGAATAAAAAAAACTTTAATAGATTTTTCATCTTATTAAGTCATTTCAGTACTTTTTTTTCTAAACCATAAAAACGCTAATGTTGCTGAAAACGCTTAGTCAGTTTTTTAGCACATTTTTTTCAAAAATGTGCTTTTGTCCGCGGTTTGCCATTTAAGCAATGATGTCCTACACAATGATGTCAAAAGACCCAAGTTGTCAAACCAGTCGACTGGAAAGTGTGACAAGATTCGAAATCGAAAAAAAAAATTTTTGGCTCGGAGGAGCCCGATGACCCTCGGAGGACCCCCGGAGGAGCCCGGAAGACTCCCGGAGGGCCCCCGGAGGACCCTCGGAGGACCCTCGGAGGACCCCCGGAGGAGCCTTTCATTGCCCCAAAAACCCTTAAATTTGGAAGCTGATTACGTGATTCTCAGGCTATTGAATCTGGCAAGCCATAACATTCCACAATCCTTGGAGCATAAAGAATCTGTTGATATCACTTTCGACCACCTTCATGGCCGGGGAGAACCTGAAATAGCGAAAATGTCGAGACGCCTCCAAAGAAAAAATAAATTAAAATCACGAACTTTGGAGGCAGATTGCGCGGCTCCCAGGTGTTTATTCCTCGCAAACCGAGGCATTTTGGAATCCTTGGTGCCTAACAAATCTGCTGATACCTCTTTTGACTCCCTTAATGTATTATTTTTGAAAAAAATGTGCTTAACTTTGCATTTATGCAAGTTTCTTTAATTTTTTTTTGTCTGTGGGGTGAAGAGAGACGCACAATAAGACATGTGCCTCTCCCTTCTTCACTTCGACCTAGAAGATCTTTTGTGAAAAACCCATTCATTGTTCATGAGCAGATTGTTCCTAGACCAAGGTGTTGCGCAAATAAGCTTGTGATTCACTTAGTAGCAGAAGATAGTTTTATTTAAGTTTTTAATTTTACAACCGCTTCTCTTCACAGCAAGAGCAAGAATGAAGAACATAGAAGTTTGTTATAAATCAGGCCTGCTAGTATCTGATATTATCAATATTTGAATTATTGTCAGATTCAAATATCCAACACTCCTTCTGAATCTAACAATTATTACAAATCTTAATTTTCAATTTTTAAACCTGCCTTTTCTCTCAAATTCTTTAGTTTAGGCTTTGTAAACATATCAGCAAGGTTATTTTCTGTGGGAATATATTTCAAATTCACTTCTGAATTTGAAACCTTTTCTCTCACATAATAATATTTGATGTCGATATGCTTCGTGCGGCCACTGAACTTCTGGTTATTAATCATATTGATACAGATTTGACTATCAGTTAAAACTGTTACTACGTCAGGTATTTGCTGATCAAAATCTCTCATCACTTCTCCGCACCAAATCATCTCCTTACAGGCCTCTGTAAGAGCTACATATTCAGCTTCTGTTGAAGACAGAGCTACAACATCCTGTTTTCTTGAGCTCCACGAAATTGCTCCTCCATTCATTGATATGAAGTATCCGCTCATTGATTTCCGGTCCTCTCGATTTTCAGCCCAGTCTGAATCAGAGTAAATGCGAAACTGATTAACTCCGCTACTCATGCTCATCTTCAGTTGATAAAATTTTGTCTCTTTCAGATAGCGAACAACACGTTTAACCTCATTTAAGTCCACATCTCTTGGCTTAGAGACCTTTTGACTCAAAATTGCGACACTTGCGGTGATATCAGGTCTTGTGTTTGTTGAAACATAAAGCAACATACCGATTAATTTCCGATAAACCTCATTTGACTCCAACAATTTTCCATCGAGCTTATAGTATCCTGAATCTAATGGTATTCTTGAATTCTTTAATTCTTCTAAACCTGCCACTTTTACTATTTGCTCAATGTAATTACTCTGGTTCAGAGAGAAATGTCCAAAACCATCGCGAGTAATTTGAATTCCCAAGTAACTTCTTGCTTCTCCAAGATCCTTCAGTTCAAACTCGTTTTCAATCTTCTTGATCAACTTTTCAAGAAGCTTTTCACTATTTGTCGCTGTGAGTAAGTCATCAACATGAATTAGCAAATAACATACTTCTCCTTCTGATGCAAGTGAATAAAGACACTTGTCCGTCTGACTTTGCTTGCATCCTAGACTCGTCAAGACCCTGTGCAGTTCATCATTCCAAGCTCTAGCTGCTTGTTTTAATCCATACAAACTTTTCTTTAATTTGAGAACTTGTCCATTTCTTTCAAAACCTGGAGGTTGCTTCATGTAAATTTCCTCGCTCAGTTTGCCATTTAGAAATGCTGTTTTGACATCAAAGTGTTTTACAAGATATCCTCGTACTCCAGCAACTGACAGTAATAATCTCATTGTTGCACTTCTAACTACAGGTGCAAACACCTCATCAAAATCGACGCCATATTTTTGGGAAAAACCTTGAGCTACAAGTCTTGCTTTGCGACGGACTAATTTTCCATTTTCGTCCATTTTGTTTTTAAAAACCCATTTAGAGCCAAACGGTTTCCTTCCTGCAGGTAATTCCGTCAACTCCCAAGTATCATTCGCCTGAATTGAATTCAACTCCTCCTGCATCGCTTCCAACCATTGAGAGCTATGAGGTGACCGCATAGTTTCGTCGTAATTTCTCGGCTCTTCTAAATTTTCAATAGCTTTTCCCGAAAAAAAATTTGGCTTTAGAGCCATATCTCGAATTCTTTCTGATCTGCGAGGTGCAACAGTAGCTTCTCTAGATGGCACAGGCCTCTCAGGTGAATCGGAAACTTCAATCACCTCAACCTCATCGTCTTCTACTCCTTCTGTTTCCTGTCTGTCCCTTGAACATTCGCCAATAAAATTGACCTCTCCAGAGTCACCACACGCATCACCGACTCTGTCTTCACCACCGTAAAAAACTTCCTCAGCACAAATATCTTCATAGAAATGAGCATCAAACTCTTTACTTTCCTTTAGTGCTTCTCGCAACGGGCTCCTTGTATTTAGAAAACTTGCGTCTCTGCTCAGGGTGATTTTGTAATTTTCGTCAATAAAGCGATAACCTTTAGACTCTTCATCATACCCAACGAATTTCATCCTCTTAGCTTTGTCATCCAATTTTCTGCGTTTTTCATATGGAATCATAACAAAAGCGTCTAAACCGAATTCGTGAAACATTTTTAAACCAGGTTTCCGTCCATAGATCAACTCAAAAGGTGATTTTCTCTTGTCGCTGTCCAAAATCCTATTTTGAGTATAAACTGCTGTGCAAAGAGCCTCTCCCCAAAGAGATTTTGGAAAACCAGAATTGACCAGCATAGTTTTCACAGCCTCCAAAAGCGTCCGATTTTTTCTCTCAGCAATCCCATTCTGCTGTGGTGTGTGACTCAGAGCATATTGATAAATAATACCCTCCTTCTTAAAATAAGATTGAGGACGCTCTGTAACATATTCACCACCTCGATCAGATCTAAAAATCTTTGGCTTCTTATCTAGCTGATTTTTCATCTTTTCTATGAAGTTTATCGTGTGATCAGTGACTTCACTCTTTTGCCTCAACAGCACCACTTCTGTATATCCACTGTAGACATCCGTGTAAGTCACAAAATACTTCTTGCCAACTACTGTTTCTACTTGCAGAGGACCACAGACATCACTGACAATACAGTCCAAAATATTCGAAACAGGAGTAGCCTTCTTAGGAAATGACTTGCGCGCCATTTTTCCTTTCAAACATGCTTCACAAACATCGTTACAATCACAGTTCTTGATTCTCAAACCCTCGTTTTGCATTCCACGAATATCCTTGAGATTTCTGTGAGATAGTCTTCGATGCCATTCATGTATACAAAATTCTGGGTCTGGCTCCTTGTAAGTTCGGCAACACCTTTTTTCTTGACATAACTCATACGCGACTCCTGTCCATTCAGCAATTTTCCAACTATGAGTGCCATCTAAAAGTCGGCATTCACTTCCGTAAAAATTAACTGAAAAACCCTTTTTCGTCAAACATTTGACCGAAATCAAGTTGCCATTCAATCCAGGCACCAGCAAAACATTTTCCAACTCAACATCGACACTCCTTCCTCCATTCAAAACACCAACCTTTACTTTGCCAACACCAACAGAATCAATGAGTTTTCCGTCAGCTAAAGTAATTTTTCCAGTGTTTGAACGCTTCAGAACAGTAAACTGATTCTCATCCGCGCACATATGACATGTCGCACCTGAATCAACTATCCAGACCTGAGAACAACTAACTTCCTTCATTGAAATACTGCAGTACCATTTGCCGAAGCGAGCAACTTTCGCTGAAGCCCCATCTTCCTGTTCTTTATTCTCATGTTTTTCCTTGCGAATCTGCTTGATAACATTCCTCAAATCAGGACAGTTGCGCTTCATATGGCCAATTCCCCCACAACCATAACACGTAAAAACTGGGTTAACTTTCATTGCTGTAGACTTGCTTGAACTTTGATTAGCACTGGAACGTTTTTCCCACTCATCCACGAGCTTTGCTTTAACATTTTGAAGAGTCAAACGAGATTCATCCCAGGCCTCAATCGCAGTAACCAAACTGTCGTATTCCTCATTCAGACTGGCAAGAATAACGCTCACTGAAACGTTCGTAGATAATTCTGCGTCCATTTCTCCGAGCTTATCAAACCAGTTGAACAGTTTAGTAAGGTGCTCACGCATGGAGCCATTTACGGACAACTTAGCACTGAAAAGATTCTTCATGATTCGAATCTGAGCTCCGATTGACTCTTGCTGATGATGACTTTTCAATGCATCCCAAGCCTCCTTTCCAGTCTTGCAACGTCTCAAATAAACAACTTGACTTCGTTTACAACTTAACGAAATAATTTGTAAAGCCTTCTCCTCATTGGCTTTGTATTCATCATCCAAATCATCTTGACTTGCTGGGCGAGGCTTGCAAACTACATCCCAAACTCCTTCTTTGGCTAGCAACATCTTCATCATAAATGACCAGGTATCATAATTTTCATCGCTTAATTTCTCAACTTTGAACGACGACGTGACTGATGACTTAGCTTCCGCCATTTTTGGTGAATCTTCCTTTTAGTTATTCGTCACTATTCTGCTTCCTATTCCGAATCCTTCTGGGCCCATAACCTGTTGCGCAAATAAGCTTGTGATTCACTTAGTAGCAGAAGATAGTTTTATTTAAGTTTTTAATTTTACAACCGCTTCTCTTCACAGCAAGAGCAAGAATGAAGAACCTAGAAGTTTGTTATAAATCAGGCCTGCTAGTATCTGATATTATCAATATTTGAATTATTGTCAGATTCAAATATCCAACACAAGGCTCGCAAATAAGTCCAAGATCAGGCGGAAGCTCATCTGTCTAACGTCGAGCAAGGTAGGGAACCCCATCCCCAACAAGTTCCATCTGGCCCTCATCTTTGGTTCACATTCACACAGAATATGAACCGGGGTCTTCTCGCCCTCACCACAAAACCTGCACCATGGGCCCCCAACCCGCAGTACCCAATGAGAATCCCAACCAGGAGTCTAAGCTCAGCCCTGTTCAGCCCGAGCGCCTCCTTGGCCCTCTCCTCACCTGCCCAGAGGAAGTTCCTCGAGTGGGAGCCGATTGACAGGTCCTGGAAGTGCTTCTCGATACACTTCCTCAGCCAGCTGTCCAGCTCCCACTTGTGGCACCCCAGGCTGAAGCCACAGAAGGACTCTGGCCCTACGAAGTCCCTGTCCGAACCCCCCTTGGCCAACCCATCTGCTGCCTCATTCCCAGGGCTTAGTCAGTTGGAAATATGCCTTGTAATTTAATTTATGACTCGGGGAGACCCCCTGCTCGCGCAAGCTACGCTCACCGCTCCGCACTGTTCGCCTAACCCCCAGCATTTTGCCTTTCACTTCACTTAATGGTAGATTACTTAATAGTATTATATTTAAAACATAATATTAAGCAAAATCTTCTTTTATATCTAAACATGTGCGGTGGGTAGAGATGTGCGCAAGTTTCCTAATAGGTCGTTGACTACATACTAATGATACACCACGTTCAGTTCATATTAGCCCACCTACAAAAATAAATTTTTCAGGGTTTTTAAGAAAATTTCAAAAAACCAATAATGCAGTCTCGTATCATATTTAATAACAGTTGAGAAAAACTTAAAGTTAAGTAAAATTCTAAACGTTTACTTGAATTTTAAAAATAAAAATCCAAAAATGGCCTTCACACGTTTACTTCGTATAAGGCAAGCCTTTTTTTCGCCTAGTATCGGAATAAATACTAGAGTTTTATCTTGAAACGAGTTAGGTGGAATCAAATATGACTTAATGAAATCAAAATTAAGAAAGATTGGTTTTATTTTTGGTAAAAACTTTGATGGAGCTTAAATGGCTGTTATCAACCTTCTATGGCAAGAAGGCTTGTGTAGCCTTGCGCTACTGACTAGATCAGTTGATTTACGCCCTCAAAAAAATTTTGTATTGAAATAGAGGAGTGAATTGTAATGAAGCTTTCACAATAAACAGCGCACTGCATAAACCCAAACATGTTTAAAGCTAAGTCGGGGACGAACGCATTTGAGTGCATTGTCAATTCGGCTTTGCTACAAAAGTTGGGTCAAAGTGAGAATATTTTGTGCCAAATTTCGTCGCTGCTGTAGAAGGATATTTTGCTAAATTTTATTGTCATTTAATATTTGATAAATTTTCAGCACAATTGAAGTTAAAAAATTTTCGCCCCATTCTAACTTTGGGAGTTCTCAGCTTCTCGCCCTAGGTAATAGATACATAGTTGTTGTAAAACTGTTTTTCGCTGGGTTAAATACCATATAACTGTTGCCCGAGTTTCAGCTTAATCGGTTCAATTTGAAATTTTGCCCATTATTTGCCAGGGAAATTCTTAGTTTGCCACTTTTTGACCCTCCAAGTTCATTATTTTAAATTTTTGAGACCATGATCCCACACAAAAGTTGCTTATTTTGTTATTTTGCATAACCATTCTGAATTTCGACTCAACCGGAGAAACTAAAATTTTTACCTCTTTTAGGGCCTCTCACTTCACCTCTTAGGTAATAGGGGCAAACATGTGTTCTATGATTTGCTATATTTGACATGATGTGTAACATATCCAAATTTAGTTCAATCGGACGAAGTAAATAGAACTTTAATACAACGGGAAAACCCCCTTAATTACCACCCAGGCAGAACCACTTCAGACCATACATGACAACATACAAAAACCGCAGGTCTCTAGCTCTTGTAGTTTCTAAACCTATGCAACTCGGACAGACATATCGGACACAAGTGTATTTTTTTCAAAATTGATGAAAATGCACTTAAAAGGGACACCCAATAGATATTGGCACACTAATAGGTACTGACGTGACATGACGTGACGCCGCAGCTAGACCCTGCCTCTTGCTTTTTAATACATTTTCATTAATTGTGAAAAAAATTCACTTATGTGTCCGATATGTCTGTCTGTCCGTCCGAGTCGCAAAGGCTCCGAAACTACAAGAGCTAGAGACCTGCGGTTTTTTGCATGTTGTCATGCATGGTCTGGAGGGTGGGCGAAAGGTTTTGATTTTTTCTGAAAAACTATCTGGGAGCTGTTCACATATTACGTCACGGTCCAAGGGGGGGAGGGGGGGGTGTCGGCCGCTCCGTGACGGTCAGTACAAACTCAAGTACTGTTATATAGGACAAACCGTGACAGAGGGGGGGGGGGTGGGGGTCGAAAATCTCGATTTTCACCGTTACGTAATATGTGAACAGGCCCCTGGGGGTAATTAAGAGGGTTTTCCCGTTGTATGAAAGTTCCATATACTTCGTCCGATTGAGCTGAATTTTGGATATGTTATAAATCGCGTCAAATCTAGCAGATCATACAACACATGTTTGCCTCTATCACTTAAGGGGAAGGGGTGAGAGGCCTTCAAAGGGTGGAAAATTTAGTTGCTCCGATTGAGCTGATATTCAGAATGGTCATGTAAAGTGACAAAATAAACAACTTTTGTTTGGGATCATAGTCTCAAAAATTTTAAATTTACGGACTTTAGAGGTCAATAAGTTGGCGAACAGAAAGGCAAAATTTCAAATTCAACCGATTGAGCTGAAACTTTGGCAACTTTTAAATCGCATTAAATCCAGCAAAAAACAGCTCTACAGTAAGTCTCTATGACATGAGGGTGAGAAGCTGTGAGCTCCCAAAGTTTGTATGAGGCGAAAATTTTGTAACTCTAATCGAACTGAAACTTGGGCAAATGTTAAATGACACTAAATTTAGTAAAACATCATTTGGCCTGTGGGATCGAAGTCAGGGGTCCAATAAGTCTCTGCAGTGTCGGAATTCAGGACAAAATATTTTCACTTCGACCCAACTTTTGCAACAAAGCAAATTGAAAATGCACTCAAATGCGTTCGTCCCCGACTAAGCTTTAAACATGTTTTTTTTCACGGTAGTACTGTTCGGAGGACACAGAACTGTGACGTAATGTTAGAACAAGCCCCCACAACCCTAAAAGAAAAACCAATAAGGAATTTTCGAGCATTCAAGAAATTTTGTCAAAGTATGTTACCGCACCTTTAGGAGGTCGCTTCTTACTAGGGTTTAATACGGGAAAGCGGGAATTCCCGAATCCCGAGAATTCCCGACCAAAATTGGGGTAAAAATTTCCCGGGAATTCCCGAGCAGATTTCCCGGGAATTCGGGAAATTTTTGTTCACAAAATTTTAAATGTTCAAATTGAGATTTGAGTTCAGATTTGATTTTTCGAATATCCAAGCGCCGATCCAGCTCAGTGGTTTGTCTTTTGAAGTTCCTTAACAACCCTGAGTCCTACAAACAAGACCTACAAGAAAAGGGTTCATTCTTCCACAGTGCTTCAAAAGCTCAAATTACTCAAGAAGCAAACTTCTTTTTCAAACGACTCTTCAAGGAAAATGCATCTGTGGTTGAAGAAAATGTAGCTAAGGAAGGACCTGAACCTAAACCAGTTCATGAGCCGCTTGAAACTATTCTGAAAAGAGCAATCGAAAAATCCACAAAAGCTGCAGAGCCTCTACTGGACACAAACAAGTCGCTTTTAAAGGAGATTAACTTGCATGAGATTACAGGAAGCAGATCAGAGAGTCTTAACTCACTTTATGAGGCTCTAAAGACAATTCGACCGACATCGACACAAAATGAACGAAATTTCTCTACAGCATCAATCTTCATGTCAACCACACGGACAAGAATGGGAAATGACGTTTTGGATGCACTTTCCTTCTTAAAAGACTTTTTTATTCAAAAATATAAAAATTAAATTACTTCTGCTTTTTACTGTGGTGAGCTTTTGGAAATGGTCACATTTCCCGGGAATTCCCGGGAATTCCCGCCCGAAATAAAAAAAATCCCCATTTCCCGGGAATTTTAAAAGGTCAGGAATCGTTAAACCCTACTTCTTACTAAATAAAACAATTTTTTGCTCTGCACCTGCTCGAAAAATGAACTTTCAACTGTTCAATTCAGGAACTAAAAGAATTACGCCTGAGCTTAATTTGTGAGTTCATTTGATCTTAGTTTGTAGATAACTTCTTCTGAATATTTACATGGAATACGAATAAACCGATGTATGTAGTTGAGAGATCTTGGCTAAGACATGAGATGTTTATACATCTCATATGAATTCATCGATGGCCGTTGACTTCATAGAATTCATCGACGCCAATTTAGAAGGAAAAAATTCATCAACGGCAGTCAATGTCATGTCGATTCCAGTTTATCAAATATTTATATTGACGGCGGTTTTTACTGGCAAAAGTGTTACCATTGACCCGTGGTCGACTCCATATTAGGAATACGTGTAGGCTCCTGGGAAATCACTACTCAATTTTTATTATTATCAAAATTTGGGTGCTATTTTCGAGACAGGTTAGGACGAAAAGGCAAGGACTCCTTATTTTAGTGCTTTGAATCGACTCCCTACCTGGGCTCAAAACGGAATCCTTACACATTTGGTACAAAAATGACTATTTCTATTGCACTTTTTATTTTGGAGTTTTATATTCAATATTGACTGTTTGAAAACGTAAATACAAAATATTTTTATAAGTGCTAAGGCTAAATTTAACCTTACTATGATTTAGCTGAAATGTATGATTCTTCCGAGCTCTCTAAGAAATTGGGTGTAATGAGATCACTTTCAGGACTAGCTATTTGCGCTCTTTTTTCAACAAAACTTTGCTCTAAAGTAATGTTCAAGGGACTTTCTTGATCAGTCACCTCATAACTTGCTCTTCCACTGTATGATATATTTACATAAGAGGGAGTTTCTCCAACTCCTTTGGTGTCTATTTTTATAGTTGCCATGTTTTCAGTTGATAAAGCTATAGCTCGTTGTTCCTGGTATTGTTTTTGACCATTGGTAAAGATGTGATTTCTTTGACTGCAATATTTTTGAGATCCGAAACAATGCTTGGGTGAGAAGAAAGAATTTACAGCTCTATTGCGATAGTAATCTTGTTCCATTCCAAAATTTTCGTGGGGCTCTGAAAATTACATGAATTAAAAACTTAAATTTTACATATTTTTGAGTTATTCAATAATTGGTATATAATCATAGACACAGACTCTAAAGTTAGGTCTCAGACATTTCTGAGAATCCGTAGGGTCTTAGTATTTGGCTTGATCTTGAAATAGAGTCCGGGAGATCCGGGAGACTTTTTACGCTTATCAACGAGCTGAAAAGAGCCAAACTCGACATAGCTGCTATCCAAGAGAGCGGGTTCAACATAGATACCCAGAACTCCCACTACAGCGGATACCTGATCTTGCATAGCAGCAAACGTAACCAGGAACATGGAACACCTGTTCTTTGACTTTAAAGCAATCGATGAGCGTATGTGTGTGCTGCGACTTAAAGGACGCTTTAAGAACATCTCCCTCGTCAACGTGCACGCACCTCATAATGAGGCTCCTGAGCCTGACAAGGATACCTACTATAAAGCGCTCGCAAGGACCTACGACGAACTGCCGGCCTACGACATCAAGGTCGTAGTGGGAGATTTCAACTCCGAAGTAGGTCAGAAGGAAGTCTACAGACCAACGCTCAGACCACGAACAGGATATCAGACCACGAACACGAACGGACAGCGCATGATCTTCTACGCGGCTGAAAGGGATTTAGTAGTGAGGAGTACTTTCTTCAAGCACTGCAGCAGGCACCTGGCTACGTGGAAACATCCCAATAACAATATTCCCCCTAATCAGATTGACCATTTCGTGATTAGCGGGCGGCACTTCTCAGATGTCATAGACGTCAAGACATGTTAAAGAGGAAATGTCGACTCTGATCACTATCTTGTGGTGGCAACGATGCGAGCGCGTCTTACTCGGTCTCACAACGGACTGAGCGAAGCCGTGAGGTGATTCGCTGTGAACCGACTGCAAGACCCACACACAGCGGAGACATTTGCAAGTGACGTCAGCCTCAACCAGACAACAGCCACCCCCGACTGGCAATCGGTGAGTGCGGCGCTGAAGGATGAAGCAACCAACATGTTGGGATATTGAAGTCCCAACGATATAAATGTCTTGTTTAATGCGGAATGTGCTGTCGTAATCAACCGTAAGAACGAGGCCAGACGGAAAGAGATATCGCAAGGACAAGGGAGCAGAAGAGCGTGGCATCTGAGCACAACAGGATACTTCGTAGGGAAGAAAAACGTCTGCACCGACGGAAAAAGTGAAACCTCCAAGACAGGACGCTGCTTGAGCTCGAGAGACTTCAGAGCGCGAACGAGTCCCGCAGGTTCTACAAGAACATTAACTAGCAGCGTAGAGGCTTTAACCCCAGGCTCAACATCTGCAAAGCGGTGAATGTAACCCTCCTTACCACTAAACAGGATGTTCTCAGACGCTTCCGGGAGCATTTTTACAGCCTGTACATCGAGGAGGAAGTAAAAGCCGGCAACAACGAGATCTTTCTCTTGGACGACGACGGTCGTGATGTGGCTACTTCAAACACGAGAAGAAGTCTCGGCGGCCATTTCCTCACTCAAGAACAACAAAGCCCCTGGACAACATACCAGCAGAACTGCTGAAGCAGGGAGGTGAGGAAATGGCAAATGTGTTGTACCAACTAGTTCGGAACATATGGAAAAGAGAGTCACTGCCCGCAGAGTTGCAGAGATAGGGTTATTGTCCCTCTCCACAAAAAGGGCGACCGACTGATTCACGAGAACTAACGCAAAAGTACCCGCAAAAGTACTCTACAACCGACTAGTGGCACAAGCCGAAACTGTCATTGGGGAATACCAGTAAGGATTCAATCAGATATTCAACATACGTTTGATTCTACACAGGGGCAGTGAGTTCAAAGTTCAGACGCATCATCTATTCATCAACTTCAAGCAGGCTTATGACAGGACCAAACATAAGGAGCTGTACGTTGCGATGATGGAGCTTTGCTTTGCTCTAGGTTAATTGGGCTTTGAATCAAAGTTGATTCGATTGGTGAAAGCGACACTTAAAGGTACCTCGTGTCGTATCAAGGTGCAGAATGACTAATCCGATACCTTCGCAGTGAAGAAGGGACTCAAACGGATATATGCCCTTTCATGTCTGCTCTTCAACTTGGCACTCGAAATGGCCTTTAGACGTGCAGGCATTTCGACAAGCAGAACTCTGTCAAACGGACTTGTCCAGATCCTGGGCTTTGCAGACGACCTGGACATTGGCGGACGGACACAATATGCAGTAGAGGATACTTTGACCAATCTCGAGACCCAAGCAAGGCGGATGGGTCTCGTCATAAGGGAATCAAAATCAAGTACATGAAAACCACTCCGAATTCGGTTCCCCACCAACGGGACAACACTGACTATGACTTCGAGGTAGTCGACGAGTTCGTATACCTGGGATTGCTGATGCGACCCGACGGAGATATGACGCCCGAGATCAGGCGCCGTATTATGGCGGCTAGCAGATGCTACTATGGCCTGATCAGACACCTACCCTCAAAATACCTGTCCAAGAAGACCAAATGCCGACTGTGTAAGACTCTGATCCGTCCAGTGCTGTTTACAGGTGCGAATCCTGGACGTTGAGGAAGAGCGACGAACAGCTACTTCTCGCCTTCGAGTGCAAAGTGCTCCGTCGAGTGCAGGCCACCTGGCACGCATGGAAGAAAACAGAGCCCCTCATTTCTATTCCGACAAGCCCAGGGTAAGATGGATCGACGCGATCTGCGCGCTGTCGGAGTAAGGAACTGGCAACAATAAGCTCAGAACATGACCGGACTCTCGACTAGGTCAAGGCCCACAAGTAGCTGAAGCACCGTAGAACAGAGACGTACCTAGGGGGGGCTAGGGTAGGCTTAGCCCCCCCGAGCTTTTTCAGAAGGCCCCGTAGGTGCCCCGACATTTTATTATTATTTTAAAGGCCCCGAAGGGGTCCGATTTTTTTTTTAAATAAATACTAAAATAAGGCCTTTAAAGGGCCAATTTTTTCATTTGAGGGGGCCCCTATTTTTGATTCAAGGGGCCCACTTTTTGAATCAAGGGGCCCACCAGCTTATTCGAGGGGGCCCCCATTTTTGAATCAAGGGGGCCTACTTTTTGAATCAAGGGGCCCACCATCTAATTCGAGGGGGCCCCATTTTCAAATCAAGGGGGACCACCATCTTATTCGAGGGGGCCCCCTTTTCTGAATCAAGGGGGCCCACTTTTAAATTCGAAGGGGCCCACTTTTTGAATCAAGGGGCCCACCAGCTTATTGAAGGGGGCCCCCATTTTTGATTCAGAGGGCCCACCATCAATTATTCGAGGGGGCCCACTTTTTGAATCAAGGGGGTCCATTTTTTGAATCAAGGGGCCCACCATCTTATCTTATTCGAGGGGGCTTCCTTTTTTGAATGAAGGGGGCCCACTTTTCGAATCAAGGGGTCCACCAGCTTATCCGAGGGAGCCTCCATTTTTGGATCAAGGGGCCCACTTTTAAATTTGAATGGGCCCACTTTTTGAATCAAGGGGGGATAGGAACAGTGCCCCCAAATCTTGAAAAATTCGGTAAACATTTTCAGATATTTTGCATTTTCCGCCCCATTTTGTTTAGCAGGGGGCCCCACATTAATGTCTTTAGGGGCCCCATTTTATTAAGGAGGGGGCAAAAATTCATGGCTGTAGGGGCCCCTTGAAAATTCAGGGGGACCTTTATAGATTCTGTGGGCCCCCAAAATATTTCTGGGGCCGTCTGATAACTAAAGAGAACCCTCTGAAAATTTAAAGAGCCCCTTTTAAATGTCATGGGGCCTTATACAAATTCTAGGGAGTTCTCTCAATCTTCGCCGGGCCCCTAAAAATTTAAAGAGGCCTCTTAAAAATTCAAGGGGGCCCCAAATCTGCTGGTAATCTCATAGAAGGGTTAATTTTCTGAAATTTTTTTAGTCAAGAGGGGCCCATAAACCTTCCAGGACCCTTTAAAATTTAAAGACCTTTTAAAAGAGATAATGAGAAACCAAAACTGTTTTAGAGGCCACTTTAAATTTTAAGGGGCCCCTAATAAAGTCAAGGGAACCCTCTTTCACTTTCGGGGCCCCTCTAAATTTTAACAAGCCTCATTTTTAAATTTAGAACGGCTCTAAATTCTTCAAAAAAAAATTTAAAAATTTAAAAATTTTGTGCCTGCGGCGCGCTCTTTTACTTTTATTATTTTCTTTTACTTTCACCAATTGCTTAACAATGACCCAACACAACTGTGATTTTTTCAACAATTTGAAGCTGGATAGGGATTTTAGTCATTGCTTTTGATTTTTCGATTCATAAAGGAGCTTTAAACATGGTTTTCTTATTTTCAATTATTGCATACTCCTAAAAATTTTCGCGCCTGCGGCGGGCCTTTTTAAAAATAACTTCCAAACCACTCCACATTTATATAAGAGCTATTCTATTTTTTTTCCTTAATTTTTATTTAAAACTATAAATAATTTAAGATAAATTTTTGACATATATGTACCTACAAAAATGTTAGAAAATTTGTGTAGAGGTGGGTGGCCCCGAAATAAAAACGGCCTCGGGAATTCATTTGAAACACGTGACATAATATTTTGTACAGAATTTGTATCAATATAAAAAATTTGCAGGAATATTCTGTACAGAATTTGTATTAATATAAAAATTTTTTGTTTATTTTATGAATTTAAATTGTAACCCATCTTAAATTTCGGTGAAAAACTGAAAAAAGCCTATTTGATGTAGAAATTAAATTTTTATTGGGCTAAGGGAGGGCTCCGTCATTAAAAGTGCCCAGGGGCCCCCAAATAGGTAAACGCGGCACTGGATAGAAAGGGGGGCCCACTCTCAAGGTTCAGCAATGTTCTCTATTATTCTCACGATCTCCCGGATGAGCAAACCTACAAGGTGGTCCTGTACAACCTCTCCTTAAGCGACGCTGAATACTTGGAATCGGAACTGAGAGTTCACAAAATCGAGCCACTCAGAATCCATAGTATCGAGCCAAGGAGACCCAGGTACGAAAATCATCGATCGCGATTTCTTGTTGTACTTTAAGAAAAACACGGTCAAACTCTCGGAGCTTCTCGGTGCCAGACCGTAGTCACATGGGAGCCGTACCAGAAGTCCCGCCGAGGCCCCACACAGTGCTCAAATGCCAACGTCCCGGCCACAACGCCTGCCACATGCCTCCAAGGTGCGAGTTTTGTGCGGAGCCGCACAAGTCTGAGACCTGTTACAACGTCAGCAAGAGCAAAGTGCATGCAGCCACAAACAGCACGGCCACTTCCTCGAACTCTGAAGCTCCTCCCATCACCATGCCAAAAACTGCGGACAAACCAGCCACTTTGCCTCCGACCCTAAGTGTCCCAAGAAGATTGCTTATGAAGCAAGGCGTCAAGCTCACTACTCCGGAGGCACTCGATCGAGAACCCCGACCTCAACTACCCCGCTCAGTTCGTCGACGGAATGAACCAGAACATGGAACATCAAACGGCACCGCACTCAAGACGTCATTCAGCAATGTAGTGCGCGGCTCAGGTAGTGTAAAACCCCACCTCTCTTTTACTGATTTTAACGTAGATATTGTTAAAAACGAAAAGCCACTTTGACTTATAAAAAAGTTACTTAGAGGTCTTTGTTCTCAAAAGTAAATGATAGATCGATGGGAAATTTCATTAGCTAACCGCTAAGTTCTCATTTAGCCCGATCTGAGCCTTCCAACTCGACTTCTCTAGATTGACGTGAGATTTCCAAACCAGCACAGATTTGGGCTCTGGGGACTCCTTCAATTCAAGGAAGACCCATTTGAGCCGCCAAATCGAAAAAAAATTGTCCACGAAAATTTTCTTGGTGAAAATTCAAACGCGGCCACAGCAGTCGTCAAAATGGGGGGCATAATACTCTTAAGAGCTATAACTAAACTGAGCATATCACAAATTTGATTGAAGTTTTCTCTAAAAAAAAGCTGTGTAGCAAATAGAGTCCTTTCTTGTTATAACGCGTCAATAATTGATTTTCTAAGGCAACTCCCATTTATTTATTTTTCAGGAATCCAAGGAATCCAATCCAATTCAGGAATCCAAAACACGAAATTCCTTTTTTTCCATTTTTTTCACAATAACAAAAGTTGCTTCACAAAAGACGCTCTATCTCACAAACTAATTGACTTACAGACGTCAAATTTTGACGCGAATCATTTGAAGGTTGGCACTATATAAAAATAATATGCATTTAATACTAGCGACGCCATCTATGTCTCAGACCGGGGACTTATCAGCCAACCTGTTAGGAACGACGTTGTGTGCCACCTGATCTACGCGCTTCAATTTGAGTACAACAACATCCTGATAGTAGATGTCATGAATGGCGCGGCAAGAGCAAGATGGGTGGCTGTCTATCATTCACCAAATGCATCACATGATGAGTTTATCGAGAGAATAGACGAGATATGCGAAGCTTACAACTTGCCAGGCAAACCTTTTAATGTTTTGGGGGACTTCAAAATTAATGTGCATTCAGGCGTTTTGTCGAGAAATAAAACGAGACTGATAAATGCCATGTCACTCCATGGCCTAAGCCAAAAGGTGTCTGATTTTACAAGGATTCAAAATGAAACAAGCTCAATCATAGATTTAGTTTTCACAAACAATCAGCTGCTGAGACCTGAGGTCCTTGACACAGATAATATAGCAGATCATAAAGCGATTGTCATCAAGAAGCATATTAGACGTCGAGAAAGAGTCCGTTTGGAGGTCCTAGACCGTAGCGCTTATAATGCTACTGCTTTTATGGAAAAATTCTCCGAGATTTTCGACACGCAGGTTTATCATGACACAGGAATGAATGAAAAGTGCGCATATTTGGAATTGAGCCTCATTTCAACAATGAAAGAATTCTGCAATCCGCGTTTAATTGACCTAAATTACTCCCAGAAATGGTAAATTCTGAGCTGGACGAGCTGAGACGACACAGAAACGAGGTAGAGAGACTTGCAAATGAGAGTGACGACCCAGAAGCCTGGAGCGAGTACAGGAGATGCAGAAATAGATACAATAAAAAGATAAAAAAAGGCACATGACGAGAGCGTCAAACAAACTGTTGAGAGATGTGAAGGCGATTCTAAAAAGCTGTGGAAGGAGTTAAAAAGGCTGCAAAACGGCGGAGCACAGGGTCACCCAAAAATTATAAGCCTGAATGGAGTGAAATATTCAGACGAACAAGTCCTCCCAGGTGTTTTTAATGACTACTTCATTGAAAGCGTGAATGAGCTATACGACTAAATGGGCCGATTTTAAGATGCTTGACTGGCCTACAATGGGGGCAATTCTGAAGCGCATCAAAACAAAGAGCGGTATCGATAATATCAATATTGACGTGATTTCAAATTTTTGTCAGAGTGAGCACTCATTAATTGTCGCTTCCGTGAATGAAACCCTGGCCGCCGGATTCTGCCCCGAATCATGGCGAATTTCTATGGTTACTCCCATACCGAAGGTGAAAAATACGTCCAAGGTTGCAGAATTTAGGCCAATAAATAACATTAAATGCTTAAATAAAGTACCTATGTTATGTGAAATATTCATAAAAGACCAATTAGTGTCGCACCTTGAGGTAAACTGTACTATAAACGAACGCCAATCAGCATTTAGAGCCCAACACTCCTGCGAGACAGCCGTAAATTTGACAGTCCTGGACTTCAAATGCGTCCTGAATGGAGGCAAATATGTGCTGACAGTTGCCATGGACTTCTCACGAGCATTTGAACTGACTGATCGCAAAATAATGCGAAAAAACTCGAGAGATGCGGGATCGGAGGCGCGGTACTGAGATGATTCGTGTCTTGGATAAATCAGCGGAGGCAGTACACAGTTTTCAATGGGAAGCGGTCAGCAGAGAGACAGACGGAGCACGGGATCCCACAGGGAACTCCATTGTCATGCATCTTGTTCTTGGTGTACATAAACGACATCAAAACGGCCTTGAAAAATTGCGAGATCAACCTTTTCGCCAATGATTCGCTTGTGTGGGTTTCTGGTGAGAACCTTGATGACTGCGTCACGAAAATGAACGAAGATCTGGAGTCACTGAGCTGTTACCTAAAGATGAACAAAATAAAACTGAATGCATCAAAAACAAAGTTTCTTCTCATGGGTAAACGAGCTAAGAACCTTGCGGTAAACCTCTGGATTGATCGTGAGCCTCTCACCCGAGTCACGTCACTGAAATACCTGGGAGTTTACATTGATGAGTGCTGCAGCTTTGAGGAGAGCTTTCAAAGGGTCAAGGAGAATATAAAAAACAAGGTTAACTACAAAAGCCGCCAGAATCGAAAGCTTTCTCGTGCTACGAAACTGTTGATTTTCAAGACGATCACCCAGACTTAAGTCAATTTTTGTGCGTCCATCCTGTTTTTATCAACTGGCTCCCAGATCCAGACCTTGCAGAGGCTACAAAATCGTTTTATGCGCATGGCCCTCGGAAGAACGATTTTTGAGCCAGTTACGTGAAGCGTCCCTTTTGTCGGTAAAACAGCGAGTATACTACGATGTGATTGTGTTAATGTTAAAAATGAGACTCGGAGCTGTTCCAAAATACCTGTGTGAGCACCTGACAACCGTGGGTGAAGCACAGCCCTACGAATTACGCAATAATTACTCGTATAAAGTGTTAAATTTCAAGACAAGAAATGCGCAAAATTCGTTGTTTTACAAAGGAGTAAAGGTGTTTAACGAGTTTTTGTCGAAAGCAACGCTGACAGATGTGTGGAAAAAGGACCTGGACCAGGTTGAGGCCTTCGTAAAGGAAACATACTGATTTGAGCGAGATATTAAATAATTCCTGAAAAGGGATTGACCTCGTCATCAAGTATCAAGTAAGTAAGTATTTGCGGTGGCTAGTCTTCTGAATTTTTAGTATTTTGGAAGCATTTTCTTTATGTTAAAAAAAATTACATTAAAATATATTATTGTCTAAAACGCCAACCCCCGCCAAAAGAAACTGAATACCACGTTTTGAGTCCTAGACCAAACCCAACATCCTCAGAAAGAATAAACTTGACAGAATATATTTTTTTCAAAACCAGGTACAATGTAGTTGATATTGGTAAGATCTGGAGTCGATTCATTTTTTACTTAACATACCTTTCTCATTAAGCCTTCTTTCCAAAGCCCTCTGATGATCTTCTGAACAAAAATTTCCTAGGAGTAGATTGTCGTTGACTTCTTCTGCAAAAGAAGTAGCACTTAATTTTGTGAAGGAAGAAGGAGTTGTTAACTGAGTCCCGTGAGATGAGTTTGGGCAAGTTGAAATTCCACTTGTGCTTGATAATGTCGACGGTAAATTACTTTGTAATATTTCATTATAGTTTCGCACACTTTTTTCCTCCCCTCGCACTATCGCCTGTAATGGAGGTCTGAAAATATTGAAAATAGAATGAATATTGATGTTTGATCTCTGGTTACTAACCTGGCATGTCGAGGAGTTCCATGGTAGGTATTGTGAAAAGGATGGTGCATTTTTATTTCCTTATCAAATGAGTTGTGACATTCATTCTCACATACTCGACTAGTTTGTCGCACGTCAAATCCTGCTCCAACAACAGCCAAGAATGAAGAAACATTATATAGGATATTATTGACAGCAGAAAATTTTGATTTCTTTTGGCTGTCGATAAAATTTATTGAACAGTCTTTTGACGTTGGTAAAGATTTTTTGTGAGGTGAATCGATATTAAATCCCCATATGTCAAGTTTTTGGGCTGAGCAGCGTGAAAGAAAGAAATATGTTTATTAATATATAGATCAGATTATTACATTCATAGCACGTTGCACAATCCAAACACTGGGCAGTCAAAATTAGTTCATTTTTCTCTAAGCAGTTTCTCAGTTAGTTTTTGAAAATTTAAAAAATGAATAAATATGTATGAATGAAAGTAAAAAAGAAAATGGAAAAACTCCAGATATGCAAGAGGCAGAAGTAGCATAATCGGTAGAATAATGAACTTGCGACCAAGAGGTCGCTGGTTCTAAATTCAACCGAGGCAACTTCTGTTCAACCGTGTTCCTGATGCGAGCTAATTATGCGTCTTCTTGGGGACCTGCGTGACCTTCGACTCCCAGTACAATCTGAATACGTGCAAGTTGGCGTTATGTGTAAACCATAATTAGTATATGAGTTAACTCAAAGATATTGTTTCAATAATCGATTAACTTATGTAAAGAGTCGAATTTCCATACTACATGGCAGAAATGCTTTTTTCAAAAATTACTTAAAATTAGAGAAATCCTAAAGTGTTATTTTTATAAACAAGAAAAACCAACAAATTTATTTAAAGCAAAAAACCCTTGCAAATAAACATTCACTTTTTTTCGTTTAATGCACCATATCCACGTTTTGGAACACTGCGTGGGACGTAAAATCTTTAACTTGGTATTTTCCTATATGTTTGTATGGAATAAGACATAAAAGATCAGTGACGATCTATTTTTATTAGAGTTATCTGCTAAAAAGATTTTTCGGATGGTTCCAATTTTTCCATTAAAAATGGGAATAATTTAACTACAACGTCCATTCTGGAGCTCCTATATTTGCAATTTTTTAACTGCTCTGAGGAGGCCAAAAGTAACTTTTTTAAAACAACCAACGTCCGAAGCTTTTAGAACTGTTACCATTAGCAGGGGTTTCTAGCGTGTGGTCGCATTCGCAGAGGGAGTGGGCGCAGAGACGTAACTAGGGGGGGGCTAGGGTAGGCTTAGCCCCCCCGAGCTTTTTCAGAAGGGCCCCGTAGGGGCCCCGAAATTTTATTATTATTTTAAAGGCCCCGAAGGGGCCCGATTTAAAAAAATAAATACTAAAATAAGGCCTTTAAAGGGCCCATATTTTAATTTGAGGGGGCCCCTATTTTTGAATCAAGGGGCCCACCGTTTTATTCGAGGGGGCCCCCGTTTTTGATTCAAGGGGCCCCCATTTTTTAATCAAGAGGGCCCACTTATTGAATCAGGGGGCCCACCAGCTTATTCGAGGGGGCCCGCATTTTTGAATCAAGGGGCCCACTTATTGAATCAGGGGGCCCACCAGCTTATTCGAGGGGGCCCCCATTTTTGATTCAAGGGGCCCCCATTTTTTAATCAAGAGGGCCCACTTATTGAATCAGGGGGCCCACCAGCTTATTCGAGGGGGCCCGCATTTTTGAATCAAGGGGCCCACTTATTGAATCAGGGGGCCCACCAGCTTATTCGAGGGGGCCCCCATTTTTGAATCAAGGGGCCCACCATCTTATTCGAGGGGGCCCCCTTTTTTTTAATCAAGGGGGCCCACTTTTTGAATCAAGGGGCCCACCATCTTATTCGAGGGGGCCCCCATTTTTAATTCAAGAGGGCCCACTTTTTGAATCAAGGGGCCCACCATCTTATTCGAGGGGGCCCCCATTTTTGATTCAAGAGGGCCCACTTTTTGAATCAAGGGGCCCACCATCTTATTCGAGGGGGCCCCCGTTTTTGATTCAAGGGGCCCCCATTTTTGAATCAAGAGGGCCCACTTATTGAATCAGGGGGCCCACCAGCTTATTCGAGGGGGCCCCCTTTTGAATCAATAGGGATAGGAACAGTGCCGCGTTTATCATATGGACAAATTGGACACTGCCCAGAGGCCCCCAAATCTTGAAAAATTCGGTAAAATTTTGGTCAGAAACTTAGCACTTTCCGCCCCATTTTATTTAGCATGGGGCCCCACATTCATGTCTTTAGGGGCCCCATTTTATTTAGCAGGAGGCCCCACATTCATGTCTGTAGGGGCCCCATTTTATTAAGGAGGCTCTAAATTCTTCAAAACTTAAAAAGGCTTTAAAAATTTTGCGCCTGCGGCGCGCTGTTTTACTTTCACTTTTTACATCTCAGTCCTTTGAAATACATAAATTGCTTATGACCCAACACAACTGTGACTTTTTCAACAATTTGAAGCTGGATAGGGATTTTAGTCATTGCTTTTGATTTTTCGATTCTTAAAGGAGCTTTAAACATGGTTTTCTTATTCTCAATTATTGCATACTCCTAAAAATTTTCGCGCCTGCGGCGGGCCTTTTTAAAAATAAATTCCAAAACCGCTCCAAATTTATGTAAATAATTTAAGATACATTTTTGACATATATGGTCTTACAAAAATGTTAGAAAATTTGTGTAGAGGTGGGTGGCCCCGAAATAAAAACGGCCTCGGTTATTCATTTAAAACACGTGACATAATATTTTGTACATAATATTTGTATCAATATAAAAAATTTGCAGGAATATTCTGTACAGAATTTGTATTTATATAAAATTTTTTGTTTATTTATGAATTTAAATTGTAACCCATCTAAAATTTCGGTCAATAAGTGAAAAAACCTATTTGATGTAGAAATTAAATTTTTATTGGGCTAAGGGGGGGGGGGCGTCATTAAAAGTGCCCAGGGGCCCCCAAGTAGGTAAACGCGGCACTCGATAGGAAGGGGGCCCCCGCTCCAGGTTCAGCCCCCCCGGTTTCAAATCCTAGGTACGTCTCTGAGTGGGCGCAAGAATCGAGGAGCTTAGAATCCGTCCAGGGGCCACGACTACAGATTGGCGAGCTGTAAGTGAAGTGGTCAAGCAGGAGGCGATTAACACCTTGGGGTATCGGACCCCAAACGACTACAAGACCTGGTTCGATGATGATTGCGCCCGGGTTACTGACGCCAAGAACGAAGCCCGTGTCCAGAAGCTGCTTTCGAGAACGAGAGCCGCAAATACGCGGTACTCAGAGTTGAGGCGAGAAGAGAAGAAACTGCACAGGAGAAAGAAGACTGAGTTCGAGGACAGGACGCTGTGCGAACTCGAGAGACTCCGCAACGCAAACGAATCTCGCAAGTTCTATAAGAACGTCAACTCCCAGAGGAAGAGCTTCAACCCCCGAACGGCTATGTGCAGAGGTGCCGATGGCAGAGTGCTGACCAGCAAGGACGAGGTCCTTGGTCGTTTTGCCCAGCACTTTGGGACGCTGCTGAACGAGGGGCACGAGGAAGGTGATCCAGCGGACATCAACTTCCTCGAGGACGACGGAAGGTCAGTAACCCCACCAACACGTCAGGAAGTCTCCTCAGCCATTAACTCCTTGAAGAACAACAAAGCCGCGGGTCCCGACAACATACCGGCTGAGATTCTCAAGTGCGGGGGAGAGGAGTTGGCTGGAGCCGTGCATGAGGTAATAGAACAAGCCTGGGAGCGAGAAGTGCTTCCTGAGAAGTGGATGGAGGGATTGCTGATCCCCATCCACAAAAAGGGAGATAAACTGGAGTGCGCCAATTACCGAGGCATCTGCCTCTTGGACGCAGCCTACAAGGTATTTGCGCGTGTACTCTACAACAGGCTGCTCCCTCATGCGGAGACTTTGATCGGGGAGTATCAGTGCGGGTTCAGACGGAATAGATCGACAACCGACCAGATTTTCAATCTACGTCTGATCCTGCAGAAAGGCAGAGAATTCAAAGTCCAGACGCACCACCTATTCATCGACTTCAAACAAGCCTACGACAGGACCAAACGTAAGGCACTGTATGAAGTCATGAAGGAGCTGGGCTTTGAAACTAAACTTATCCGACTGGTGAAAGCGACACTGGATGGTACTAAGTGTCGGGTCAGAGTGCAGAATGACCTATCGGAACCTTTTGAAACACGTGAGGGGCTCAGACAGGGCGACGCGCTATCCTGCCTCCTCTTCAACGTGGTTTTGGAGGGTGCCATGAGACGCGCGGGCATCCAAACAGCGAGGACGCTGGCCACTCAGATGACCCAGATCCTGGGCTTTGCGGACGATCTGGACATCGTGGGAAGGCGTCACTCTGAGGTTTCCGATACTTTCACCAGGTTGAGAGACGAGGCTGAGCGGCTCGGCCTCGTCATCAACGTGGATAAGACCAAGTACATGAGGACGAGTAGCAACCAAGTCCCGGGCCCGACAGGAGATGTCGTGGAGATTGGAGGCCAAAGGTTCGAGATAGTCAACGAGTTTGTGTACCTAGGGGCGCTGGTCCGCGCTGATGGTGATAACTCAGCAGAGATCAAGCGCCGCGTCATGGCCGCAAACCGGTGCTATTTTGGCCTCCAACGGATACTGCGCTCGAAACTGCTGTCGAATAAGACAAAGTGCGCCATCTACAAGACCATCATCAGGCCAGTGCTGATCTACGGATGCGAGTCATGGCCGATGCGACGCAGTGATGAACAGCAGCTGCGCTCCTTCGAGAACAAGGTCCTCCGAACCATCTTTGGACCGAGGAAGGAGGGAGACAGATGGCGCCGCAGGTATAATTTCGAGCTGCGGAGGGACTTTGGTGACGCAGACATAATTGCTACCGTCAAGATGCAAAGACTACGATGGGCAGGCCACCTTGCGCGGATGGAAGAAGGTCGAGCCCCCAAAGCACTCTTTGCGAATGATCCAGTGGGGCGTCGTGGCGTGGGACGCCCCAAGAACCGCTGGATTGACGGGGTACAACAGGACCTACGTACCCTGAATGTCGGGAACTGGCAAAGGAGAGCACAGGACAGTATCGACTGAAATCGGATTCTTGACTCGGCCAAGACCAAAAATTGGTTGTAGCGCCGGAGAAGTAAGAAGTAAGTAAGTAAGTCTAGCGTGTGGTCATATATCTTCAATAACCACTCATAAATTTTTTTTTTGAAAAACTGGAAAAAACCAAAATCAAATCAAAGTCACGCTCAAACTTGCTAAATTTCTCCGCAACCCTTAACCCAAAACCCAAGGTTATGGTGTTTTCGCAAGGGGAATTAAGTCAGCTTTCTGTCGTGGTACTTTTTATTTTCTTGTATTATCTATTAGAAATAGTATTTGGCTTTGAGTGCACTCAAGTCAAAAGGTGTGACAAAAAATGTGCGTGAATAACGCTCACTTTTTTCAATTTTCTCTAAGAAGATGAGTAATGAAAAACCCAACCCAGTTCAAGCCCAAATTGGCTGCTGTAGGTTAAGCCCCCCAAGAATTAGAAGACCTCAAAGTGCGTTCGTCACGCTGAGAATGGACGATTAGCATAACTAATCCCTATGTTTAATTTGATTGCGAATTTTCTACTGCATTTTCGTCCCTTACGCGTTCTTGAGATCACACATGCATTATAGTTTTGCGTTTGACAAGATGTTGTAGCTATGATTCAGCTGATTGGAATCTTGACTCGAGGCGATTCAAGCTAGAGTTAGCAATACGCAATACAGGATCCCTATTGAAGACTTTGGTCCATACTTCGCTAAATCGATTTGGGATGAAACATGAATTTTTATCTCCGAGTCCGAAAAGAGCCGGCGTGGTGGAGAAGCGAGCTAAAAGCGTTGGATTGACGCTACACACGTCGGAAGTGCGGCAGCGTTATCTCTTCAACTGAACACTGCCGGCCTAGTGGTCTAGACTTCTCTGTACAAAATATGAAGTTACAACCGACAGGGTAGACGCCTTTAAGGAACTTCGGTCGTTACATTCTTGATAAACTGCGCACTGCGCAAACTAAAAAGGTAGGGATTCTTATCCGAATACGAATACGAATGAGACATCATATATACGAATATCTATCAAAGTCTCGTTCAGAATATTATTCGTTATTCGTATACGTGAAAATATTCGAATATGTTTTTTTCAAAAAATTTTTTTTCAAATAAACAACTGGAATAAATTTACTGGAATAAATTTCTTCGACGAATAATTTTCTTGCACGAATAAAATTTTTATTCGCGCATCATATCCCTCGAGGGCTTCTTCTAATTCCGGGAGTTCCGGAACCCAGATTTCTCCCTACCAGCTTCATTCTTAAGCCAAGACCTTTCTAAGGAGGTATCACTTAAGGGCACTTCTGTCACAGGGCGAAAAAGGGCCTAGGGCTAAAATACCATCTCAAAGAAATTGTATTGATTAATGAAGGATACAAAATATGCGCGAAAAAAAGATATTATTCGTTGAAAAAACTTATTCCAATAAATATTTTAAAAAAATGTTTGCTTGTCACATGGTGTAGATTTGACAAATATTTGCTTTGCCTAACTTCAGCACTCACTACCAATTTGAGTAAAGGTCGATTCACATACTTGGACAAAATGGTCCTGGACAAAATGGCCAACCGGCTCTAGCTCTGCCCCCTTAAGTGCTAGGATCACGGCGTAAAGTGATTGTTGTAGCCCTCGATAAGACGCTTCTGTTGACACCCCTCCCAGGTCCGTAGCTCTTAAATGGCTGAGCTAGAGGATTTGTCCAGGCTGTCCAGAAGCTCTCGAAATTCTGTCCAGAAATTCTGTCAACCTACAGGGCTCGTTTTTGTCTTGTCTGAAACTTTATGGTCCAGGCTATTCAGGAAAAATAGTTGAAGCCCATAGATTTATACTAAACCCCCTGGACAGACCCTGGACAGGAAAATACACTAATTTTGCCCTATTCTAGCTTCACTCATTCACTAATAAAACACTAGTGGATGTACCTAGCGAGCTGAATTTTGGTTTTTATGCTCACAATAAGTTGTTCTTTTGAAAAATAGCACTTAACAACCCTTAAATGCTTCAAGTGGCTCAGAAAAAAATAAATATCGACAAAAATGACCCCCTCAAAAAGTGTCCAAGTGGTCAACTCGGCCAAAACAGCAGCTAAGAGGCTGAAAACTTGCGTGATATCTAAAAATCAAATGTAGATCACGATTTGACACCCGCTGCGACAGTCAGATGACTTCTTTCGCTATAGGACATCTGGACAGAATTTCGAGAGCTTCTGGACAGCCTGGACAAATGCTCTAGCTCAACCATTTTAAGAGCTACGGACCTGGTAGGGGTGTCAACAGAAGCGTCTTATCGAGGGCTACAACAATCACTTTACGCCGTGATCCTAGCACTTAAGGGGGCAGAGCTAGAGCCGGTTGGCCATTTTGTCCAGGACCATTTTGTCCAAGTATGTGAATCGACCTTAAAGTTAGCATTTTACGTTTTTGAGACCGTGTTTCAAAGCAAAAGTTTCTTATAATGTTATTTTACGTAACTGTTTTAAATTTCAGCTCAATCGGAGCAAATAAAGTTTTCCCGGATACAAACTTCGTGGGTCTAACATACCACTTAGCCCCCTGAAGTGATAGGGGCATACATACGTTCTATTATTTACTAGATTTGATATGAACTACAACTTATCCAAATTCAGCTCATTCAGATTAAGTATGAGGAACTTTCATACAAAGGGTTTACCCCCTTCACTCCCCTCCTAGAGGAAATGGGGGTCTAAAATGTCTAACTTTCCACTCTACAGACCATGTCCTACCCGATGCAGAAAATCGCAGGTCTCTATCTCTTCTGGTTCTTGAGTTATAAAGTTTCAGACAAACGGACATAGCAGATGCAATAGTGAAGTTTTTCTCTATTTGGGGTAAATGCACTAGAAATTATTCAATTAAGAATATTCGAATAAGTTTTTCGCTACATTACAAAGAAAGGGGCTTAAAAGAGGGGATGTTTAAGTCTATTATAACTTAAATTGAAATAACTAGGGAGACACTCTTTCTCGCACGGGCGAAGTCTTTCACTTACTGAAGTTTTTAGGCCTGTACGGGTTAGCCCCTTAAATTCAAATGTTTCTAATGAACGAAATAAGCAACAAAATGGCGCAGTATGACATCGAATCCATATTTAATGGTGTAGTTTGTGAATAAATGTATTTAAAATGGGAACTTTTGCATTTAAAAAAAATAATAAGAAACACTCTCTGGTGAAATAGCATATCAAATTCGATAAATAATCGCGGCTAAGCTAGTAGAAAATAATAAAAAATCATAGTAATGAATATTTAATAGAATAAAACAAAAATCCAAACGTTAATAAATCAAAATTTATTTCATTTTTAATCAAACACATAGAAAATATTGCAGTTATAGTAATATGACGGTATTGTTGCAGGGTGTTTGTAAAGTAAAATTATTCAAGAATATTGAAAGTGGTTTAAAAAGAATTTTTCTTGATTAATATTTACTCATCAACTTTCAGAAACTTATTTTTTAAAGTCCTTAAAATTTGAACTTGCCTTGCAAAAAAAAGTTTTCACCAGAATAAAAGCATGTGTTTACTTTTTCAAAAGTTCGAAGCTTAATACAGAGCGCTACAGGCCGCTTACATCTTTCCAATCTTACGGTACACAAGGTCTTATCGGTTGATTTTATTATCATTATCGCCCGATCGTGAACAGACTAGTAGGAAGACTGCTCGCCATAAAACTTAAGACTTCAATTTTTTACCTGCACCTAGTTGCAATACGAAACTAAGGCACCTTGACGGAAAGCATGGGCGGCAATCACTACATTATCTAAATGACATGAATCTAACGTTAAAAAGAAAATTGATTAGTTAATGTAGATTAAGAGATAAAAAAAAACATATATTTCAAGAGTTTTTTCGTTCAAGAGAATTTTATCGTTTGGGATGGCCGGCGTTCGGTTTTATAACAGGATTTTTAAGCTTTTGATCCCCGCATACCAATCGTTCAGTGCAAATTGATTAACAAATGTCTCTAACAGGCTTTTTTAAAGGTGGTTCCAGAGCAGGTTTTGCACGACTGAAACATTTGAAACTTTCATTAACATAACTTTGAAATATTTCGCTTATGGACATATCTCTCCCTCTCCAGCCCCTCAGTAAAAAGATCCTGCCTACGGGTTTAAATTGCATTTTGACCAGAGTTGGGTCTTATTAACCACTAACCATCTAAGTATCTAGCCCTAATTAGTTATATTCTGATTCTGGTGCAAATTCAAAGCTAGAACAAATTTCAGGGACGTCACAAATTATGGAGTTTTGTTAGTTGTTTTTCATATACTCAATATTCTTGATCATAATGCAAAAACAAAACGAAACAAAAAATTTCCATACTACACTGTATTAAGAAGGTAATAATTTTTCAAATTCACCCTATTTTTTTAGGGATCAGGTTGTAGGAGCTGTTCGTTCATTTCCCCATTTTCTCGTGCCTTTCGAAAACTTTCACTATATTTAATGCGCTTTTGTTTGGAAGAAGATTTTGGTTTTGACTTAAATATTCGACTTAACGAGGTCCTTAGTGATTTATGTTTACTATTTTTCTTTAGGTCAATCAGAGGTAATACATCTGCAATTTTGGAAGATTTCGAAGTAATCTGATCTTTACTTTCGTTACAAATTACTAAACTCGACTTATTCAGTACTTTTTGAACAGGAAAGTATTCTGAGCCGTTATTCTCCGTTCTTTCCCGGAAAGAATGACAACTTGGACTGATATCAAAATGACTCGTATCCGACGAAACACTATTACAATCAGGAATATAGTACTCTCCCACTTCATTTAAAGAAGTGTTTTCAGTTGTATTATCTGTTAAAAAATCATCTCTATCAAATTGGGATTCCCAGCTTGGTGAATAGATTTCGTCATTAGACCTTGAATTTATTTTAAAATGCTGCCTAATAATCGAAATACTAACATCATTAGATAATTGATCTAAACTTTTTTGTAAACCTGAATTGTTGTTTAGATAACTCTTTTCCTTGTTATGTAAGAAGTTAGGATTAGACTCTTCATCAAAAGAACGAAAGCCTTTAAGTTCTTTTGCTGAGCTGATTTTACTTGAAATATTTTTACTTTCAAAACTGTCTATTACTTTAACACTACACGGTATTTCTTGTTCATTTGCTCTAGAGAATATTGGAATACATCCGAAACGAATACATTCAAAATCGTTATTGTACTGATTAAAATTCAGAGCCTCTTCACTTCTGCCTATTTCGTTGTTTTTTCCGCTTTCTTGTATTAGAACATGCTTAGGTTTTTCTAAGTTTGGGACACTTTTGCAAAAATTAGGTATGTTTTGAACTGGTCTCAAATCAGGTAGATTAACTCGTTCTCTTTGATGTACAGAAGACGGGCCCCATGTTCGCCCTTTCATTCCATTACCTGATGACGTAACTTAAAAAAGAAAACAGATATTAAAAAATAAAATAATATACTTGGCTAAATACTAAGGTAAGATATGTAGGCATAAATAAAAATTAATGAAAAGTCAAAATATGAAAGGCAATTTATTCAGAAATCTTAAAAGGGAACCCTATGAAGGTTCTATGAAAGGGCATACGATGGTCAATCGTCACACACACAAAACTTGTTTCCTTATTCTTTCTTTCGGCCTTATTTGCCGAAAAATTACAAATAAGGAGCATAAAATATATTAAAATGAAAGCCATAACTAGGGCACCAAAAAAACAAGAGAAAACAAATTCAAATCGATGGAGTAGAGGTATTTTTGGACTAAAAAGCTTAAATCCATGGAAAGTTTTTGGAATTGCGATCACCCTAGGTAAAGTTTATAAGTCAATTATTAATACAAAATTAGATACACAAGTAATATTTTCAATAAATTGATAAATTGTAGAAGAAGACGAAATATTCTAGCTCTGTACAGTACGGCAATTGGCAAAGCACAAGGGTCTTTATTCGAATAAAAGCCCATGGGCTTAATTTACTTGCAATACTCTTGAACGTTTTGTGAGTATCGGGCCTATTGATTTATTGTTGATGAGATGAAAATATATTTAACTTTGATTTTCAAGGCTTTCAGTTAATGAACCGGTTAGTGATGGTGAAATTATTTGGTTTTACTATCCCGTACAGATGATGCACCAACCAAGAGCGATCCACAAATCTTTAATTTTCAAGGTGAATTTTCAAACAACTTAGTTTTGAAAATTGACCAAATGTGCCAACTTTCATCAAAGTAAAAAAATGCTACTCAAAAGAGTTGAGAGCTGAGCCGTTTTGAAAATATCCCAAAAAATTTTACGTAAAAACAGTCTGGAAATTTTTGAAGATTATCAAAAATTAAATGAAATCAAATCAAAATACAAAATCGAAGATCAAGTATAAGAAGTGCATTTTCCCGGGTTTATATTTTGAAGGAATCTAATTGTAAATTGTTCAAGAATTCAGAAATTTTGTATTATGAATTTAAATAAGATTACCTCAAAATATAAACCCGGGAAAATGCACTTCTTATACTTGATCTTCGATTTTGTATTTTGATTTGATTTCATTTAATTCAATTTAATTTTTTTACTCTTAAGTTCTACTAATACATTTTTACTTCTAAACTTAACCAACATTTTTCGGTAATTTAGATAAATAATTTAAATTTCAGCCCAAAAGGCAAATCCACATGAATTTGCTTCCCATACAAATTTCGGGAGTTCCCCTCTCCGCCCCCTTAGTTGATAGGAGCATACTATAGGAATGTTTTTTGCTCAAATAAAAGCCCTCTAAGAGTTATAAAAGTTTGAGCTCAATCGGACGATATTCAAAATTCGCCCATTTGTCTTCCAAGGAGAGCTTCCACAAGATTATATTCAAAATTTTCCTGATGCATTATTTTACGTTTTTGTGACCATACTTTCAAGCAAATGTCTCGAATAATGTAATTTTACGTGCTTATTTTGAGTTTCAGCTCAATCGGAGCAACTAAAGTTTTCGCCGATACAAACTTCGGGGGTCTCCCACTCAGCCCCCTTAAGTGATAGGGGCATACATATGTTCTATGATTTGCTAGGTTTGATGTGAACTACAACATATCCAAAATTCAGTTCAATCGAACGAAGTATAAGGAATTTTCATACAACGGGTTTACCCCCCTCACTCCCCCCCTAGGGGTAATGGGAGGCTAAGATGTCTAACCTTCCACCCTACAGACCATATCCTACACGACACAGAAAACCGCAGGTCTCTATCTCTTCTGGTTCTTGAGTTATAAAGTTTCGGACGGACAGACGGACATAGCAGATGCAATAGTGCATTTTTTCTCCATTTGATGGAAAATGCACTAAAAAGAAAGTTCAACCGCATTTTTGAATAATCCAATTCATGCACTAAAATCCGATTTTCTCGAGAAGTAGTTACACTAGATCGAGGGAAACGCACAATGGTCTTTTAGAACGAAAGTGCGGTCAAAATTAAAAAATTTTGCTCCGATCTAGTTGAGAAATGGTATCTGGGAGTCTTTGGGGACGAAAGATCCAAATCTTTTATAGGCTGCCTTGGAAAAATTATTTTTTATGGATTCGGAATTTTTATGCTTCGATTCAAATTTTAAGGTTCCGATTGATTGTTTAAATTGCTTTTACTAAATTTATATTGCCCACCCTGTACATTCAGTTGACTAGGACTTCTTTTACTTGTGTTTAACAATAAAATTTTACATAAATGTTGGTCAAGACTAGAGTTTGAAGATTGCGGCCATGTCTCTTTGTTTTGATTGAGTTGTTGTTGTACTATTTGTTGTTTTTAAAAGTGAGCGTTGCTTCAATCCGGTTGGTTAAACTTGGTAGTTTAAATTTTTTTTAACTAGAATTTCTTTAGAATTAGGACTCATCACAGAGATAGAAACAATAAGCCAGAAATCAAAACACGACGCCTAGCGAGAAAACTTAGAGTCTTTGCATTAAGGAACACTTGTGTGCGAATCCGCACTGCATTTGGCTCGGTGGTTTTTTAGTTTCGTTGTCCCCAAGCGAAAAAATTGCAGTTTTGCAAGGAAATATTTTTCTCCTCCTTACAACTTTTTTTCTAGAAGTGCTATCCAAGTGTCCTTCAAGGAGCTTTAGGACCTTGTCAGACTCTACACTTATGCCTGGTTTCATTAAGCTACCAAAAGTAGTTTTTTTATACCGAAATTCTATGTTTTAGGCCCATTTTGTATGGGAAAATGGACCTTCTGGTTAATAAATTCCCCCCAAGGGATGCTAAAGGGGCGTGAAAGTTTTCAGACCTCTACTTAAAGTGGTTTAGAAATGAGAGCCGATGAATGTGTCAGCCTATCGAAACGCTCCTAATTTAATACTATGATTAATCGTTATTAAAAAACTAAAATGGTCCCAAAACCGTAATCCTTCAACATTTACTTCGCTAAAAGTAAAAAAGTGCTGAATAGCAGCCAGTGGTCGGATTTCCGACCATGCAATTTTTGAGGCCCTAGGCACAATATGTTTGGGGGACCCCTAAAAGTCTCTTAGCGCTCACACCTTTTTTGAGGTCGAGGGGGCCTCTTTTTCAGCTGCCAGAGGCCCCTTTTTGAGGATGAGGGGGCCCCTTTTTTGGCTAAGAGGCCCCTTTCAAAATTTTTGCCTTTGGCAGAGGCCCTAAGCACTTGCCTAGTGTGCCTACCTGTAAATCCGTCAACTCCCCTTTCAGTGGAGGTAAAAATACCATTTTTCCAGAACAAAACAAAGACTAACAACATAATCAAAAATCATCATTATCCCTTCACGATTTTTGAAACATAGATCCTCTCTTACGATTTTCCTCATTTTTCAAATTCTAGCTCTTTTTTTTAGATCTCATATTCTCATACAGAAATTAGCTTTCTATCTATAACCGTTATGTCAGAAAAAAATTAAAAAGTTTATGGTCGGAAATCCGATCCTTGGCTCGAAATGGGTTAAAAGGTTCTAGGGCTAAAATATTAATTTCATGGTCAAATTTTTAGGAAGAAATTTTGATCAAAAGAGTTCTGTTAAAAAAAGTTCTGTTAAATGTTATTCTAATGAAATTGTTTTTGCTTCCCGGGGATGGCAATCCTTCCTGTTTTGGTTACTAAGCCCCTATTATATTTATGTTCTCTTAATTTAATACTAAGTGCAAGTAGAAATAAGAAGGGCGACCAATAATTTGATTCTTAATTTTTTTTTTTCACTATTAGAATCGCAAACTTTGACCTTAAACCAACCAAAAATTGACCTATAAATATTTATTTGGCCACAAATATTGACAAAATTTACAATTGCAAGGTAAAGTCGTTCCTCCGGAAACTCACACTTTTTTGCCTTTTAAAAAGAAAAACAAAAAAATTTGACTAAAGTGACCTACAAATAAAAATTTGACCTAACGACGAAAAATTTGACTTTATAACTTCGCATAGGGGAGTCAATTCATGTGGATTTTACCTTACTCACTCGATTTGAGTTTATTGACTTTTTGTTGCCCTAGAAATAAGTATATTTCGAACTTACGTTGACTTCCTTTATCGCGAGATGTGGCAGGAGAAATAGGCGGTGTTAGTATTTGAAGTCTTGGCTTTTCATTGATTGGTATGGGTTGAACAGTTATAGTGTGGCGAAAATCAATAGGATGTGAAATTTGACCAGGTTCTTTCTTGAGTATCTACAATTATAAATACATTCTTATTACGTTGTAAAACGAAACAGATACTTTTTACCATACCTTTAAACGCGCCTTGCTGAATTTGCCTTTACGTTTAATAGGTGTCGGTGTGTTAATAATGAACATTTCCATTTCTCGTTGAAGAAGTAAAATCTCACGGTCCTTTAACTCCTTTTGAAATTGAACAAGTTTCTCCTTCTGTTCTTTTTGCAGCTGTTCTCTTCGAAAAATTTCTTGCTCCTTGTTTTTTAGTTGCTGAAAATTTAATAAGATGAAAAACATGTTCAAAGCTTAGTCGGGGACGAACGCATTTGAGTGCATTTTCAATTCGCTTTGTTACAAAAGTTGGGTCGAAGTGAAAATATTTTGTCCCAAATTCCGTCACTACAGAAACTTATAGGACCCCTGATTTCAATCCCACAGGTCATAGAGCCTTACTGTTGAAGGATATTTTGCTAAATTTAATGTCATCTACCCTTTCCCCAAGTTTCAGTTCAATTGAAGCACGAATTTTTCGCCTCACAAAGACTTTGGGAGCCCTCAGCTCCGCACCCTTTAGGCATATAGACATACTGTCCAGATATTTTTTGCAGGATTTAAGGCCATCTAACAGTTGCCAAAGTTTCAGCTCAATCGGTTGAATTTGAAATTTCGCCCTTCTGTTAGCCAAGAAAAGTCTTGGGTGACCACTTTTTTACTCCCAGGTCCATTATTTTACATTTTTTAGACCACGATCCGAAACAAAAGTTGCTTATTTTGTCATTTTACATAACCACTCTGAATTTCAGCTCAATCGGAGCAACTAAATTTTTCTCCCCTTCGGAGGCCTCTCACCACACCCCCTTAAGTGATAGGGGCATACATGTGTTCTATGATTTGCTAGATTTGACATGATGTATAACATATCCAAAATACAGCTCAATCGGATATGGATGAAGTATATGGAACTCTCATACAACGGGAAAACCCCCCTAATTACTCCCTAGGCAGTTTTCCGGAAAAACCAAAACATTTCGTCCACCCTCCAGACTACAACATACACCTGACAACATGCAATAAACCGTAGGTCTCTAGCTCTGTGCTCAGATGGACTAACAGATAGACAGACGGACATATCGCACACATAAGTGCTTTTTTTCAAAATTGATGAAAAAGCACTAAAAAGATTTTTCAAATTTAAATTATTTAGAATTTAGTTTTGAATTGAACTTTTTCTCACCTCTTCATATGATTTAAAAGCCTTGGGTGCCGTAATTGTTATAAGTTATTCTTTATACTCGTTTAAATATTCAGCTTAATATCTATGATTAATACTTACACATTCTTTCAGTTTCAGTTCCTCTAGCGCTTCTGATATTTCTCTCTTCCAACAGTCTTGCATTGTGTTAAACGAATCGTGAGGTGTTTTAGAAAAACTTATGGTAATTGTATTAAGTTCTTCTAAAATTTTAGAAAATGATCTTCTGTGTTTTGGTTCGATATCCCAACAATCTATGAAAATATATTGGACAAAATATGAAATACAAGTCATAGCCTGAAAGGTTAAATTTTATATAAGAGCTTACTTTTCATTAAATTTGCCCATTGTTCGGGGCAAGTTGAAGGAATCGGTAATACTAAAGACCCCATTGCTATCCCATATGCCACAGCAAACGGATCAAAACCTTTGTATGGTGTTTCTCCTGTTAAAAGCTCCCATAGCAATACGCCATAACTCCAACAATCAGATGCTCTGTGTTAAAACAAGATAATAAACATGTTTAAAGCTTAGTTAGATGCAAACGCATTTGAGTGCATTTTCAAGTCGGCATCGTTGCAAAGTAAGGTCTCTATTTTCACAGGACTTAGGGCTTTAAAACCCTGAGTCTGGGGCAATCCGTCTCTGACGGATGGGTCACAATAGGATCTTCGGGACCTGCGTGACCCTCTGCCCCACCCCAGATCTATCTATCTAAGGTCTATAGCTTCATCGTTGGTGATGGTACGGATATACTGTGCAAGTTCAAGTTTTACTAGTTTATCAACACAGTAAATTTTTAACTCAATCGGAGCAATTTAATTAGTATGATAAAAAGTTTTAATTAATAAATTTACACACCATGGCACCTATTTTAAATACAAGTGCCGGCGCCTCTCAACGCGGAAAAACAGTTAGTTTTAGAAAATATTTTGGATAGACAAATTTGGGAAAAACTTGACCCGACACTACTTCGTTGCCTTCTTCTTTATTCTTCATTCCTACAGCAATGACTGGATCTAGCTAGCCCATTCTTTCTAAACAAACTTAAACGAGTTGTTGTTTTTTGAAAAAGGACCTTGCACCCTTTAACTGATTGGAAGTGGTTCTGAAAAAAAAAACTAAATGTCAAAAAAGTGAACCCTTTAAAACCTGTCCAGTTGGTCTAACTAGGCCAAAACACTAGCTATAGCTCTTAAAAGAGTCTGGAAACTTGCACGCTAGTTCACAATCAAAGGAAAAACAAGATTTGACACCCGCTGTGACTATCGAATGGCTTATTTTGCAGTAGGACGCCTGAATAGAATCTCGCAAGACATTTTAAAGCTTTTTTTTAGCCTTTAAAGCCATTTTAAAGCCTGGAAAAATATAGCTCAACCATCAAAACAGAGGAATCAATAGAAGCGTCTTGACGGTGACTACAAGAATCACTTGAAGCCGCGTAGTTCTAAAAGGGGGAAAACTAGAAGCGTTTGGACATTTTGTCTAGTTATGTGAATCGGCCTCAAATTTACGTAAATTGTTGCTTGATAGCAATGATTTGATACTTCAAACTTTACTAGCAGCAATTGGTGCTTCAAAAACACTAATCGCCAATTTGCAGCATCTTTGAAAATGCACGCTTGATTTATATTACAAAAACAAGCAAATTGTTGATCGGCATAGCCGGAAAAGCAAAATCACGAACACATTGAGGAGATCAATTTCAGTTTGAGTGCAAAAATGTACTATTACATCTGCTCTGTCTGTCTGTTTATCTGTTTAAAACTTTAAAAATCAATAACCAGAAGAGATGGGAAAGTGCGATTTTTAGTGCATTTTCATCAATTCAGCCTTTCATCAGCCTTACAACAAGTTTTTCGCTTTATTGTCCTCTTTCTAAAATCCTATGAACGATTTTTGTCGGTTCAGCCGTTGCTGAGAAAAACTGTCCCCAAGAAACTGCTCAAGTTTGCTCGAGGCTAGCTCCAGAAAAGCCATTCATGGACCGATTTCAGCCGGTCCAAAAGCAAATTTTTGTCTATAGACTACAGTCAACTTGGAACCAGGTAAGACTTTCAGTAAGCCTCAGGAATTTCAAATCTGAGAACGATTAATTTTTTCAAATAAAAATATTCAGTTGGCCAGATTTTGCTTTTAGAAATGGCCTTTATTTCAGTGATGGAAATTTTTTGAAAATTCTCGGAGCAAACAAAAATTCTCGAATTCACGAGCATTGAAAGAGTAGAGAACCGTTAAATACTAGATTAAGGCCCGTATTGTTCACGGTTGGGCAAATACGCCTTTCCCAACCGATAGTATACCCAACTGATAACTTTATCGCAACGATTATTTCTTTTGGGTAAAAATTGGTATTGTTCACTCTTGGGTACCGATTTATCACATCTCGGTAAGTTATCAGCTGGTTTGAAATATTTTCCAATATTCTTCCATAATAAGAAAGTTATAACACAAAACATTCCGTATTTTACCCAACCCTTGGTGTCATTTCGAGCTTATTTTAGCTTATTTTCTCTCAAAAAGTGAATAAACTTGGAAAAGGTTATTCAAAACTGTGAATAGCAGCAAGATACTACAGAATAAGGTAAGATTTTCTTTTTTTAACCCGGAAATATACGAAAATATGTTTAAAGCTTAGTCGGGGACGAACGCATTTGAGTGCATTTTCAATTCGCTTTGTTGCAAAAGTTGGGTCAAAGTAAAAAATTTTTGTCCCAAATTCCGTCACTGGACCCCTGACTTTGATCAATGCAGGAGGATATTTAGCTAAATTTAATGTCATCTAACATTTGCCCAAGTTTAAGTTCAATTGGAGTTAGAAAATTTTCGCCACATACTAACTTTGGTAGCTCTCAGCTCTACACCCTTTAGGCATATAGACATACTGTAGAACTATTTTTTGCTGCATTTAATACTATCTAACAGTTGCCAAAGTTTCAGTTCAATCGGTTGAATTTGACATTTTGCCCTTCTGTTCGCCAGGGGAAGTCTTGGGTGGCCACTTATTGACCCCCAGAGTCCGTTATTTTACATTTTTGAGACCATGACTCGAAACAAAAGTTGCTTACTTTGTTATTTTATTAGACCATTCTGGATTTCAGCTCAATCGAAGCAACTAAATAGTTCCCTCCTTCGGAGGCCTCTCACCCCACCCCCTTAAGTGATAGGGGCACACATGTATTCTATGGTTTGCTAGATTTGACGCAATATATAACATATCCAAAATTCAGCTATATCAGACGAAGTATATGGAACTTTCATACAACGGGAAAACCTCCTTAATTACCCCCCAGGTAGTTTTTCGGAAAAACCAAAGTGGTTCCACCACCCTCCAGACCATACTTGACAACATGCAAAAAACTGCAGGTCTCTAGCTCTTGTAGTTTCGGAGCCTTTGCGACTAGGATGGACGGACGGACGGACGGACGGACATATCGGACACATAAGTGCATTTTTTTCAAAATTGATGAAAATGCACTAAAAACTGTTAAAATATGTTTCGGTGTCAACTAGTTTTGGTTTCTGCTAGCTCAAAATTTCGTAAAAAGAGCTATTTGGTCCCTTTTTAATATTTAAAATTACCCAAAACTTGATTTAGGCGTGAAAACTACTCGCCAGGATGAAAGTGCAACCACTGGGAGCTGAAGGGCGTCCCCATTCGGATTGAGTTGGCTCCCAAGGATGTCCAGAACAACCAGATTGTGGCAGTGCGGAGAGACAACGGGGAGAAACTGGTGATTCCGAGAGGGGACGTAGCCAAGAAGATTCCAGAGCTGCCTTTGACGATCCAGAAGGCCATGTTTGAGCGCGTCAAGCCTGACTTGGCGGCCCACTTGAAGATCACGAAGAGCTGGAGGGAGTTCACAAAGCTGTTGGACGCCAAGAACATCATCCAGGTCCCTTTCTGCGGTGTCAGCGAGTACGAGAAGCTCATAAAGGCCAACAGTGCGTGAGACGACACCCAGGCTGATGCAGGAGCATCTGCCATAGGAGCGAGCCATTCAAGCAGCCAGCGGAGCGCAAGGCCGATGACAAGTGCATCCACCTGAAGTGCTTCACGAAGCCCCAGTTCTACTGCCTGTTCGGAAGGAGCTACTAAGAACCGTATTTTAAAGAGGAGGTTCTTGATCGTTTAATTAAAATACTTTGATCAATGACTCAATGACTTTTCTACTTATTTTTTTGTAAAATTTATTCATTTAGTAACCAAGACATTCAATTTGTAATTTAGACCTCGTATGATTATGTCATCTGAAATATCGTCATTATCGCTATCGCTCTCGTCCAGAATGTCACGCGTCGTTTCGTAGTCGAGCATTTCCTCGTTGCGCTGATGGGAGTCGCCCTCCACGAAACTCGCGAAGCGCGACGATCCCGAAGCTTGAGTCTCGTTCTCCACGGCTTGGGCTCCGGACTTGAGCAAAATTCGCGAAGCTCTGCGAGAGCTTTTGTCGTTTCATTGACACCAGGATGTTGATGTCTACTTTGGCTTCCTGGACGTGGCTGGAGTAAAAGATCATGAGCAGGGCAACGAGCTGGAGTCATCGACCCTGGAAAAAAAATCTTCCATAAGGGAGATTTTCCAAGGTCGATGGCTGGAGTCCCCATCGGATGAGATTCTTGCTCCGGGGGTTCTTAGGAGGGGCACTGAAATTTTGTATTGACGGCGTTGAGCAACAAAAAGGTCTTAATCCTAATCTTTCGAGCTCCAACGATCCCAAATGAGTTCACAAGACATTTTATTTCACCTTTTTACGCGAATAGTTTTCAACATAACAAGTAAACACAAGAAAAATATACCAGATTTGACTGTTCTAACGGTGCCATCACACTAGGCAATTTAAATTGCCGCGATTTGGGCAATTTCAGGCAATTCCAGTGGCCACAAAATTGCGGCAATTTTCGCCCAGAGCAAATAATCAGAATCAGGGCAACTAATATCGCAAAAAATCGGGCAATTTTTTGTAGTGTGATGGCAACCTAAAACACTGATAAGTTCTTACCCAAACAAAATCGGCTGGTTAAATTTTGGCTGGATATCTCTATCCAACTGATAAGAAAACCAATGAATCGTTGGGTAAAAACACTATCCAAACGTGAACAATAGCAAAATCACTACCCAACTGGAATTAATAGTTGGGTACCGATACCCAACCGTGAAAAATACGGGCCTAAATATAAAAAAATCAAATTAAATTAAATTAAATCAAATCAAAATACAAAATCGAAGATCAAGTATAAGAAGTGCATTTTCCCGGGTTTATATTTTGAGGGAATCTAATTGTAAATTGTTCAAGAATTCAGACATTTTGTATTATGAATTTAAATAAGATTCCCTCAAAATATAAACTCGGGAAAATGCACTTCTTATACTTGATCTGCGATTTTGTATTTTGATTTGATTTAATTTAATTAAATTTGATTTAATTTAATTTATTTTTTTAACTCTTAAGTTCTACTTATAAATTTTTACTTCTAAACTTTACCAACATTTTTCGGTAATTTAAATAAATAATTTAAATTTCAGCCCAAAAGGCAAATCCACATGAATTTGCTTCCCATACAAATTTCGGAAATTCTCCTCTCCACCCCCTTAGTTGATAGGAGCATACTATAGGAATGTTTTTTGCTCAAATAAAAGCCCTCTAAGAGTTACCAAAGTTTGAGCTCAATCGGACGATCTTGAAAATTCGCCCATTTGTCTTCCAAGGGCCTGTTCACTGTATTACGTAACGGTGAAAATCGAGATTTTCGACCCCCACCCCCCCCCCCCTTTGTCACGGTTTGTCCTATATAACAGTATTTGAGTTTGTACTGACTGTCACGGAGCGGCCGACACCCCCCCCCCCCCCCTTGGACCGTGACGTAATATGTGAACAGCTCCCAAGGGGAGCCACAAGATTATATTCAAAGGTTTCCTGATGGATTGTTTTACGTTTCTGAGACCATGTTTTGAAGCAAATGTTTCTAATAATGTAATATTACGTGCCTATTTTGAATTTCAGCTCAATCGGAGCAACTAAATTTTTCCCCTCTTTGGAGGCCTCTCACCCCACCCCCTTAAGTGATAGGGGCATACATGTGTTCTATGATTTGCTAGATTTGATGTAAACTACAACATATCCAAAATTCAGCTCAATCGAACGAAGTATAAGGAACTTTCATACAACGGGTTTACCCCCCTCACTCCCCCCCTATGGGTAATGGGGGTCTAAGATGTCTAACCTTCCACCCTACAGAACATGTCCTACACGATACAGAAAACCGCAGGTCTCTATCTCTTCTGGTTCTTGAGTTATAAAGTTTCGGACGGACGGATGGACATAGCAGATGCAATAGTGTATTTTTTCTCCATTTGAGGGAAAATGCACTAAAAATATCCTTCTACATTTAGGTTCTGTCGAATCAAAGTCAGGGGTCTAATAAGTTTGTGCAGTGTCAGAATCAAGAACAAAATATTTTCATATTGACCCAACTTATGAAACAAAGGCTATTCGAAAATGCACTTAAATGCGTTCGTCCCCGACTAAGTTTTAAACATGTTTTGAATTAGGTTAGGTATAGTCCGTAGGCTGGAATACTGAGCTGAATTTTGGATATGTTATATATCATGTAAAATGAAGTAAATCTTAGAACACATATACACATGAGTGTTTTTGGTGAAAATTTTTCGTTACTTAAATTGAGCTGAAATTCAAAAAATTCTCGTAAAGTTAAAATCTGAAAAACTTTTATTTACCAAATATGGTTTCTAAAACGTTAAAATATTGACTTTGCCTGTTGTGAAAAAATAACCTTTGGCCGTCTAGCAGTTTAAAAATTTCAAATTTGCGTAAATTAGACAATAAAAATTAAATAAATTACATTAAAACAAATTTAATCAAATCAAATCAAAATACAAAATCATAGGTCAAGTAGGTATAAGGCGTGCATTTGCCCTGTTTCAATTTGAGGGAATTCAGGGTAAAGTTCTAATTATGGAACAGGCGGATTGTGAACCACCCTAAGCAATTTTGCTCTCAAGCCCTAAGGACAAAGTTATTCCACCCTTAAGTTATATCGTGAATGTTTGTCCTCAAATAAGACACAAAACAACAAATTTTAAACTTTTTAGAAAACTACCATTTTTAGATATTCAAAAAATTAATATTGTTTATGATATATGTATAGGAAGATATATTTTGGATACATTATTTTTACTCTCAGTTTGTTTGGAATCTTATGCAGTTCCTAAAAAGTGGTCACTCAATGGAATCGGTTAAGTAGGTCGGGAGAAATAAATGCAAATGTAAGGGCAGAAAACCACACATTTTCGATAAATTCGCATTTGCAAGGTGACCTCAAGGTGACCTTTAACAGCCATGATGGAATTTTGAAAAACTAAAAACGCAGAAAATTTTCATTTTTCATACTGAACAAATGTGCCAAGTTTCATCGAAATTAAAAATCTAAAAGTTCAAAATTTTTCACTTTTGTTTGAAGTTACCCAAGGAAGCAACTAATGTTCAAAAATGTCTTCATGATGTCGAATTGTGGAACAAGAAAGGTCGGATTCGATCCTTCGGGAATAGCTGAAAAACAAGGGATTCGGAAGGAACTTCAAACTTCTTTGACTCCCTTAAAAAGGGGATCTTTTTGGATTTTTAGAGGTGTCAATTTAAGTCAATTTTTTGATATGCTTAGATTTGATACAGCTCTTAAGTTACTAGCGTGAGAGTCGTGCAAAGTTGAAAAATGAAAAAAATTTGTTTAGTGCATTATTGTGGCCGCTTTGCCGTCTGTCTGTCTGTACGAAATTTTATAACTCAAGAACCAGAATAGCTAGAGGACTGCGGTTTTTTGCATCGTGTGAGACATGGTCAGTAGGGGTGCAGGCTAATAAATTAAGACCCTCATCTTGTCTTGGGGGGAATAGGGGGTGTTTTCCGTTTGCATGAAAACACCTTATTTTACATCCGATTGAGCTAAAGTTTAGTGTGTGCTAAATCCAGCAAATCATGGTACCACATATGACCCCTACCATGTAAAGGGACGGAGCTAGGTGCCCTTAAAGTTTGGTCTTCTTGAAATATTTAAAAATGCACCCAAAAGCTTAATCTCCGATTTTGCTTTATATATATTTCTTTATTTTCTGGAGGCGCCCTTTTTTGAGATAAAAAATTGTTACTTGCACTTAAATTACATGCTTACATTCCCTTTTGAATATGCTATCCACCATTTAGAATAAATGCTTAATGCGGCCAGGAAAAATCAAAAACTAAAATTAAGAGATTTGTTTTTGAAATTTCAAAAAAAAACTTATGGGCTTATTAGAGGGTAAATTTCCAAAACTACATGTTTCGTTAATGACTAGTTAAGGGCAATTTCAAACAAAAGTGAAAACTTTTGAACCTTTGGATTTTTGATTTCAATGAAACTTTGCAAATTTGTTCAGGTTTAGAAAAGAAAATTTTCTGCGTTTTAAGTTTATTTAAATTCCATTATGGCTGCCCTTGAGGTCACCTTGAAAATGCGAAATTATCAAAAATTTTTGGTTTTCTGTCCTCACATTTGCATTTGTTTCTCCTGAACCACTTACCTGATTTCAATGAGTGACTATTTTTTAGAAACTGCATTAAATTCCAAACAAACTGAGGGTAAAAAAAGTTTTTTCCAAAATATATCTTCATATACATATATCAAAAACAATATTTATTTTTTGAATATCAAAAAATGGTATTTTTTGAAAAATCTCAAAATTTGTTATTTTGTGTCTTATTTGAGGGAAAACATTCACACAAAATTTCATGAATTTTCAGATCTTGGTTTTTGAGATATGGGAGAATAAAGTTTGAAAGTCCATATTTCTCCATACAAAAGTTTTTCGATTTTTGAGTTATGTATTTTTTGAGCCAAAAACCTTCAAAACTCAACCAGTCACGTTAAATCAAAACGTTGGAGATACATTTTGAGCCCTGCATGTGTTAAATTTACTGAGAGCAAAAATGCCTTGATAGGCATCCACAGAAAAATAAATTTCTCAGCTTTAAAGCCAGATAGAAAACTAAAACAACTTTTAATCTCTTACCCTAAAACTAAGTTTTAACTCAAATAAAAATTGAGACCTCTAAGTCTTCCGGAGCTTGAGCTAGGTTCTCCCGAAAATGCTTAATTTTGCCCCAAATCACCCCTTTAAGTGCATATTTGAGTACAAACAAAAAGGTACATTTTAAAAGTTTCTTCATAAACGTTTTAATTGAACGTGACTTGTTGAGTTTTGAAGGTTTTTGGCTCAAAAAATACATAACTCAAAAATCGAAAAATTTTTGTATGGAGAAATATGGACTTTCACCCTTTATTCTCCCATATCTCAAAAACCAAGATCTGAAAATTCATGAAATTTTGTGTGAATGTTTTCCCTCAAATAAGGCACAAAATAACAAATTTTGAGATTTTTCAAAAATACCGTTTTTTGATATTCAAAAAATAAATATTGTTTTTGATATATGTATATGAAGATATATTTTGGAAAAAACTTTTTGTTCAACTTTTTTCAAAAACGCGGTAAGCAATGACTTTTTGCGGGAGCAAAATCTTTTTTAATCCCGCGTTTTGAGGGAGCGAAGTCACTTTTGGTAAGATTTCTACCTCAAAACGTTGAACAAAACGTTGTGTGCACCTCGGGAACCTTTGTAGCCCTCGGGCAGTTGATTCCCTCGCTCCTTCGTCGCTCTGGAATCAATTTCCACACTCGGGCTACAAACGTTCCCTTGGTGCACAATATACTATTTTACCCTCAGTTTGTTTGGAATTTAATGCAGTTTCTAAAAAGTAGTCACTTATTGAAATCAGTTAAGTGGTTCGGGAGAAACAAATGCAAATGTGAGGACAGAAAACCAAAAGTTTTCGATTATTTTGCATTTTCAAGGTGACCTCAAGGGCAGCCATAATGGAATTTTAAAAAACTTAAAACGCAGAAAATTTTCTTTTTCAAAATTGAACAAATTTGCAAAGTTTCATCGAAATCAAAAATCCAAAGGTTCAAAAGTTTTCACTTTTGTTTGAAATTGCCCTTAAGCAAACAAAAAAAAGACAATGCCCAATTTCTTCGTCCCCTTAAAACATAAAAGTTTGACGTTTTGGAAGTATAAAATCGACATTTGATCTATGGAAATGAAATTGTACTTCCGGTTCAGTCAGTATAGTTGACTTCCGACGAGATATGAGTGCAAATTTTAACTGAGCTCTAACTCAGCTCTCCTTTTAGATAGGCCATTGATTTTTTTTGTGTAGGTAGTCCTTTACTAGTCATCAACAAAACATAAAGCTTTAGGATGAATTTTCAAAGACTTCGAGAGACCAAACTTTGGGGGCCCCTAGCTCCGTCCCTGTACATAAAAGGGGATACATATGGTAGCATGAATTTCTAGATTTGACACAGACTACAACATACTAAAATTTCAGCTCAATCGGATCTAATATAAGGAATTTTCATACAAAAGTAAAACACCCCCCATTCCCCCCCCCCCCCCCTTAAAGCACTTTAAGAGGGGGTAGGGGTATAAAATTGTTAGCCTGCACCCCGACAGACCAGACCCTATACGATGTAAAAAACCGCAGCTCTCCTTTCCGAGTGAATTTAGCAGTGCTGTAAAATACTATTCTCCTTGACTCAACTTTTACACAAAGATTTGAATAAGGAAATAATGTACTGATCATTACAACATTTATGAAACCTAACTTTAATGATCTATTCTTTATTAAAGTAATCAAAATGAGTAAAAAATCAAGCAATTTTCCAAAGGAAGCATCAATTTGTTGCAAAAAAGCATCAAATTGATATTCTAAATCAAAACAGTAATTTAACGCTATTTTAATTTCCAGCAAACAGCTACTTCAAAATCTTTGAGTGTAACGTTTAATTCAATTGATATGAATAAAATAAATAAACTCATTTTTATGACAAACTTACTTTGAGTACTGTTGTTGCTTTATCGCTTCAGGAGCCATCCAAGCATATGTTCCAGCTTGAGACATTTTTGTTGTATTGTACGCCTCACGGGCTAATCCAAAGTCCGTTATTTTCAGTGTTTTATTGTTTAAGTCTCCATCGTCAATGGACTCTTTCACTAAAACTATAAAATATATGTTATTTCAAGTTGGGACCTTGCATCTCGAATTAAACACTATTTTTTCGTGAACGTTTCGCCACAAATGTGAGGCTTTATTCAACACGTATCTACAATGCATCAATAGAAAATTCCAGGACATCAAACCTTTCAAGTGTTTAGCAGAAAAATCAATCCAAAATGACATTTTTAACAAAGAATTACTGAAGGGAAAAAGTAACTCTAAAAAGACCGTGAAAATAAATTGTCGTACACATGACTAAGACAGGAATTGTCATTCTGGGTGTTTATAGTGTCTTCTTGTCTGATATAAATGGCCTCTTTCACTTCACGGACCTTCCTCTTGGTCTCCGTGCATATTATTTCCATATTTTGGAACTCAATTTGGCAATTTTCAGAAACAAGGTGGGATGACAGGGCTGAATGTTTTAAGTCACCTCTTTCATGTTGGGAAAAACGAGTTTCCAAAAACTGCTTGGTTTGTAAATATATAAGTTTAATCTCAGTGTAAAGAAGAGACTCTTTAACTAAACAAAAATTTATAAAACGAACAACACCTTATAGTCTCGGCGTAAAAAAATACTGTTTTTTAAGTGTAAAAAGGTACTGTTTTTAGTGCATTTTCGTCAATTTTGAAAAAAATGCACTTATGTGTCCGTTATGTCCGTCCGTCCGTCCGTCCGTCCATCCTAGTTGCAAAGGCTCCGAAACTACAAGAGCTAGAGACCTGCGGTTTTTTGCATGTTGACAAGTATGGTCTGGAGAGTGGTGGAACCACTTTGGTTTTTTTCAGAAAACTGCCTGGGGGGTAATTAAGGAGGTTTTCCCGTTGTATGAAAGTTTCATATACGTCGTCCGATTGAGCTGAATTTCAAATATGTTATACATCACGTCAAATCTAGCAAGTCATAGAACACATGTGTGCCCCTATCACCTGAGGGGGTGGAGTGTGAAGCCTCCGAAGGGGAGAAAAATTTAGTTGCTCCGATTGGGCTGAAATTCAGAATGGTCATGTAAAATGACAAAATAACCAACTTTCGTGTCGAATCATGGTCTCAAAAATGTAAAATAACGGACTCTGGGGGTCAATAATTGGCCACCCAAGACTTCCCCTGGCGAACAGTAGGGCAAAATTTCAAATTCAACCGATTGAGCTGAAACTTTGGCAACTGTTAGATGAAATTAAATCCAGCAAAAAACAGTTCCACAGTAAGCTTCTATGACCTAAGGGTGAGGAACTGTGAGCTTCCAAAGTTTGTATGAGGCTAAAATTTGTTAACTCCAACTGAGCTTAAACTTGGGCAAATGTTAGGTGACATTAAATTTGGCAAAATATCCTTCTACATTAAGGCTCTATGACCTGTGGGATCAAAGTCGGGGGTCCAATAAGTTTCTGCAGTAACGGAATTGGGAATAAAATATTTTCACTTCGACCCAACTTTTGCAACAAAGCGATTTGAAAATGCACTAAAATGCATTCATCCCCGACTAAGCTTTAAACATGTTTTTATTTTGATTAGAGTTATACTTATGAATTTTAGCAATGAATTTTAGGTGTTGTTCGTTTTTTAACTTTTTGCTTGGTTTGTCCAATTTAACTTTTCCACAGTTATATTTAATTTTATAGCAGACTTCAGATTTCCCTCAACCGGGTGTAGCGGTGGCAGTTGCACCTCCCCCCCTCCTCTCCTCATAATATTAAGTTTAAGCAAAATTGGACAAAACACTAGAATTGATGAGAAAAGCTTACAAAAACTTAAACTATGAAGACTGCAAGAGTTTGTAAAAAAATCTGAAGTTTTTAGTGCATTTTTCCTCAAATAAAGACAAATGCACTATTGCATCTGCTATGTAATTCCATTTCTGTTTCAATCTATTACAATTTTTGCGAATGCGAAGGTAACCAAATGTTTTTAACTAAATTCTTTCTCTCTGTATAGGTTTATCTCGAAATACAATTAAAACTAAACAGAATTGTTTTTATGTTGAATTTATTAATTTTTACTGGGTCACAATGGGATCTTCGGGACCTGCGTGACCCCCTGCCCCACCCCAGATCTATCTATTAATTTTTACAATTTTTTTTTAAATTGAGCTTGAAAACATGCACAATTTTGGGCCATTTTGAGCATAATTTAACAACTATTTTTAGCCCTTTGAGACTACAGTTTTAAAAGGTCTAGTTATATAAAAAATATATAAAAAGCAAAATCAGAGATTAAGCTTAAGGGTGCATTTTCAAAGATTTCGAAACCAAACTTTAAAGGCCCCTAACTCCGTCCCTGTACATGGTAGGGGTCACATATATTACCATGATTTACTAGATTTGACACAGACTAGGACATACTAAAATTTCAGCTCAATCAGATCTAATATAAGTAGTTTTCATTCAAAATTAAAACACCCCCCATTCCTCTCAAGAGAGGGTAGGGATCTAAAATTATTAGCCTGCACCCCTACAGACCAGGCCCTACACGATGCAAAAAACCGCAGCTCTCTAGCTCTTCTGGTTCTTGAGTTATAAAATTTCAGAAAGACAGACTGACAGACGGCAAAGCGGCCACAATAGTGCATTTTTTGCAAAATGCTGAAAATGCACGAAAAACCTCGACTAACCCTAAACGATGTTCGGGGGTACCCGAAATAACTTTGCTTGAAAGAACTTTGGTAGAAGTTGGATGCTAATTATGTTTAAATATTTGTCGTAAAATTTGGCAAGCAATTGATCGTAACCTAAGAAACTGCGCAAATGAATAGGACACAGTATAATTCGCGTAATATAGATTTCTTCTAATATAGATAAATTTCGATTCTCCCGGCCAAAATCAGTGATTTTATATGAAATTAAGTTCGTTTAATATAGATTCGCGTAATATAGATATTCGCGTATTATAGACGAAATTTTTTATCCCTGCGAAGAAACTAAGTTCGTGTAATATAGATTTTTCATGCGTTTGAGTAACTATTTAAAAATGGATGTTAATTTTAACGACTTCCTTCAAGTTGACTTGAACGTACAAACATCAGAAGAAATTATAATTGAGAACAGAACTCCACCTTCTCCAGCTATCGTATACAATATTTCTGATGATGAAGAGCATACCGATGTCGTACCACCAAAAATAACATCAAAAGAGGCCTTAAAGGCTCTTAATGTACTGGATACATTTTTACTTAATTCAGATGTCTTACATAATAATTGTACAGCTAACTTACAAAAACTAACTAACGAAATTGAATTTTTTATTATAAAAAATTCAAAATGTACTCAGACAAATATAAATAAATATTTTCACAATTCTGCTAATTCAGCGGCCGCAGAATTGTTAAAAATACTGTACAGGCACGGCTGAATTCACTTGGACTTGCGGAAAGTAGGTCTATATTGCCTCCCCTCGCTCGGAAGCTCAGTGAGTGAATTCAGCAGTGCTGTAAAATACTATTTCATAAAATAAATTAAACAAAACCTCTAAAAAGCTGGTTTCTATGCTAGGAACTCATATAAAATATGATTTCAAAATTGTTCGTCTAATATAGAGTTCACGTAATATAGATTATTTTGTCCTCTCCCCTGAAATCTATATTACGCGAACTCTACTGTAATATTTTATCACTAAAAACTTACCATTTGAGCTCTTTAAGTCTCTATGAATCACAGAAATTGGAGCACCAGCATGTAAATAGTTCATTCCTTCGGCAATTTGGATCGCCCAATTTACAAGAATAACAGGTGAAATTTTTCTACCGGCTAAAATTCGGTTTAAAGATCCACCTCTTGCATACTCCAACACTAAACACATTTTAGGTGCCTTCAAGCAAACACCTTTAAGAGCCACTATGTTTTTATGATCCAATACCCAGAACAATCGAGCTTCTTGTAAAATTTTGTCTTTTATCATTTCCGAGTCCTCATTTGCATCAGTTTGACGCGCCGCTTTCACTGCTACATCTTCTTTTTGATAAGTAGCTCGATGAACTTTGCCAAATCCTCCAACTCCTATTATTTCGTGCAACAAAATCTCATCATAGTTTATCTCTAAGGGTGGCTCAAAATATCGAGGATCTTCATTCGTCACAAAATTTGAAGGGAAAATTCCAACCTTGTCTCCTAATTTTCCAGTCCACCACCCCTTTAAAAGAGAGATTACATTAAGCGATGAGATGATATGGAAAAATCAATCACTAAATCGTTAATAAATAAAAATTTCAGCTTTCACAAAAAACATATCATCGAAAATGTACACATGTATGTATTGTACATGGATAGTTTTAAGATTTAGCGAAGTTCGCACTACATATATTTGAACTATAAAGAAGTATTTGTATTTCTTTTCACTCACCTCATCACCAGAAATATTTCTATCTTTTGACAGCACCTCAATTACTTCTCCTACAAACGTAATGAAAGAGTATTTATCATAAATGTTACAACTTTTGAAAAATATTTATAGTTACTGACCTCTTCGAAGTGAAAGCTCGTCTTCATTTTGCTTTATATAATCGAACTTCACAACCCAAAGGCGACATTCTGAAGTAGTTTGATCTGATTCCATTATTATTGTTTTATCGCTCCATTGTTTTCATATTAACTTGTTTGTTTTTCCATTAATTAGTCAAAATGAGCTAACTTATACTGGTTTAGCGAATGAATAACTGAAAGATATCATAAAAATAGTGATTAATTTATAGAGTGCTCATTTTAGGATACATTAATATTAATATGTAATATTGTCTTACTCGTTTTTATTTTAACGCAAACTTGAAAACACATAGATTTTGGATGCTATGACAACACTAAAATGGAATTTGCTCCTTCGAGTGTAAGCAAAACAATAACTTGGAACACCATGCAGGCACAAATTTTACTCAACTTTCCAATGTCAGAAAATCAAAAAGAGATTCTAAAACCTTCTTACCTTTAAGCATCATAAATTGAAAGTTGCAAGATCCTTCACAACAATCAACACCGCGACAGAGCATTACATGCTTTTGTGAAGATTTTTGTAATTTCCGCTAGAGTGCGCTTTTTCTTTAAAGGTTCGTTTTATTTCCGCTTTAAGAAGCGCTCTCTCTTTTTGGTTTGCTCCGCGTGGCGAAGGTAGACCACCACCATTTAAATCAAAATTATCTATATTTAATCTTTTGTTTTAACCTTTCTTTCGTTCTCAAAACAACATTCAAATAGTGCTCTTTGTTTTAGGGCTTTGAAAGATGGTAAATCATCGTATTCCTAGCGTTTTTTCCAAAACTTATGTGACACCTCGACGTCCGTACGAAAAACCTCGTTTGGATGCCGAATTACGCATAATTGGTCAGTTTGGTTTGAGAAACAAACGCGAAGTATGGCGTGTCAAGTATTCCTTGGCCAAAATTCGCAAAGCTGCTCGTGAGCTTCTAACTCTTGAAGAAAAGGATGAGAAGAGATTATTCCAAGGTAAATTCCATAACATAAGAACAGGTTATATATCTCTTTCTTGGGGGGGTTAGTGTTCTTCCATTAACCGTGATGTTACTGTTGAACAGACTCTCACACATTGATTTGACTATTCAAATTGTTTTAATTACCCGGCAAGCAAAATAATTTTACTCCCTCCATTTTTCTCTCTTAAGAGGTTGACGGTCAAATTTCATTTTCTAATGTAGTATTTCACCATAGGAAACGCTCTTCTACGTCGCTTGGTGCGTATTGGCGTATTGGATGAGTCCCGCATGAAGCTCGATTATGTCCTTGGGCTGAAGATAGAAGACTTCTTGGAACGCCGTTTGCAGACACAAGTTTTTAAACTTGGATTAGCAAAGAGTTATCATCATGCTCGTGTTTTGATTCGGCAACGTCATATTCGGTATGATTGAATTTACCTACATACTATGAACATCAAAAGAAAGTTGATAGGTTGTTGATATCAAAAAGGCCACTTGAGTATATATTGGCGAGATTAGTTGTGGATTCGTTGTTTGGCATGACAATGATTCACTGCTTTGAAACGCTTGATATGTATTGAACGCCCTCTAATTGAATGTAAATTTGCATTGCTAATCAGGTAATTATCAAATTATTTATCAAATTTGAATGATGATCCAAGCCTACCGTATGGGACAAGAAACTGATTTGACTCAGTAGAAAAGTTGAAAATGTAAAAGTTCATTTTCGTGAAAGTTTAAATTGATGAAGTTAAAAATGTTTGGTTTCCTCGGAGTGATGTTTTGTTTCCCTTTTCAGCGTTCGAAAGCAAGTTGTCAATATCCCATCTTATATTGTGCGTCTGGATTCGCAAAAACATATTGACTTTTCTTTGAAGTCTCCATTCGGTGGCGGTCGACCAGGTCGTGTCAAGCGTAAGAACTTAAAGAAGGGTCAAGGAGGCAGCGGAGGCGCTGAAGAAGAAGAAGAAGACTAAAATTCTTCAAGCTGTGGCAAACATTTGTATTGCACAAAATCAGCGAAATAAAAATACCTGAATGGAAATAATGTTTGTGTTTTCTTTTGTAACTATCGATTTTGGTTTTGTTTTTTTTTTTTGTGATTTGTTGATTTATGGTAGTGATAGGTGAAAACTAATAAGCGTAACTGGCTAAAAATTGATAAATTGATCAGGTGGATGGGTTTTTGAGAACACGTTGAAAACTGGGAAAAATTTTACCATATGGGGACCCTTAAAAACTTCACTGAGAGGGGTCAGAGATGAAAGAGCAAAGGTATGAGGTTCATAAGGTCAAAACCATTAAAAATGAAAACTGGGGGGCAATAAAAATCACTGATTCAGACCTCTGACTTTGGCACTATCATCTCTAACCACTTTAAATTAAGATCTAAAAGGTGTTCTATTGAAAACTAAAAAAAATTATTATTAAGGTACATAAAAAATATATAAGAAGTAAAATCGGAGATTAAGCTAAAGAGCGTCCATTCTCGCTGGCGCTATTGCAAAACCGAAATTTTCAAACTGCTCAGAGGGTGCCAAATAATACTTTTTCACAACAAGCGAAGTTCTAAGGTTTCGAAAATGATACGATACGCCGGGGTTTCTAACGTATGGTTATATATTTTCCTTGCCTAAGTCACGAAAAAAAAAATTTTTCAAATAATTTTAATTTTAATTTCTTGATTTCACTCTTAGTTGTTATTTAATCTCAAAACTTTGTTTTATGAAATTTATAGGAGGTCAACAAGTCTCAAAATATGCGTCGTTACTCATGCTCCCTTTCTTGGTTTCTGATTTACAAAAGGGGTCAAGATCTTGTGCGTGCGTAACGCTGAAAAATAAAAAAGTTTATCTACTGGATTCACCTTGACAGTTAGGCTTCTCTAAAGGCTCACAAGCTTTAGAGTTTTAAGTTCCCTAAAAATTGGTCTTGGGTGTTTCCGTCGTTACTGGTCAAGAAGTACCCCAAAAAGTGTCTTCAAAAAGTGTGCGTGCGTAACGCTTTTTTCGTTAGCTGTTTCGTGCTACTCTGAAAGACTCAAGATTGAAAAGTTTGGTCATTCGCAAAATTGTATGCCTCAGTAAACTAAATAAAGATGAGGCTTTGTCAAAATCGACCGATAAAAAAAATTTTTTTTGCCTCTCGGAGAGACATAGGAGCTGAGGACTTCATTCACTTAAAACCCTATAACTCTTCAACGGATTGACTTAAAAGGCTCATTGAACACATTTTTGGAAATTTAAGAAATTTTAAAGACTGAGATGACTGATAAACTCGACATTTACAATCCTAACCGCAATGACAAATTTTGAACATCAATTCTAAAAAATTCACCTACAGTTCTGCACTTAAAAGACCCCTAGATCCGTCATTTTACATTTTAGAGGATATATTTCCTGATTAATATTTCTCAGTTTGTCATTTTGCGTGACCAATCTGAGTTTAGGCCAATTCGGATGAAATAAATGTATTTACCTAGCTCACGTATGGGACCCCTTTTGCGGCCCCTCAGGTTAGGAAAATTTTTACTTAAGCCACTCAAATAAATTTTTTTTTAGTAATTTTCAAGCTCAGTAACATATTGAAGTCCTAACACTTTGATGAAGAATGAATCCTGCTCCTCTGGATCATATGTTGAAGCGTGACGCACGCACACCCAAAATAAAAATCAAATTGTGCGTGAGTAACGCTCTTTCTTGACTGAATTCCTCCGCAACCCTTAAGTCAAAACCCAAGGTTATGGTATTTTTGGAAAGGGAATTTAATCAGATTTCCATCATGGTACTTAAAATTTTCCTGTGCTGTTTTTTAGAAATAGAATTTGACTTTGAGTGTACTCAAGTCAAGATGGTGTGACAAAAAATGTGCGTGAGTAACGCTCACTTTTTCTCAATTTTCACCAAGAAGATGAGTAATGAAAAATCCAACCCGATGTTATTGTAGTACCTCTTAAAACAGCTGACGGTTCAAGCCCAAATTGGCTGCTGTAAGTTAAGCCCCCCAAGAATTAGACGACCTCAAAGGGCACATTTGGTGCGTTCGTCACGCTGAGAATGGACGAGAGTGCATTTTCAAAGATTTCGAGAAGACCAAACTTTGAGGGCTCTTTGCTCCGTCCCGGTACATGGTAGGGATCACATGTATTACCATGATTTACTAGATTTTGCACAGACTACAACATACTAAAGTTTAAGCTCAATCAGAGTTTTCATACAAACGTAAAACACCCCCCATTCCACCCCAAGAGGGGGTGGGGATCTTAAATTGTTAGCTTGCATTCTTACAGACCATGTCCTACACGATGCAAGAAACCGCAGCGCTCTAGCTCTTCTGGTTCTTGAGTTATAAAATTTCAGACAGACAGACGGCAAAGCGGCCACAATAGTGCATTTTTTGCAATATGCTGAAAATGCGCTAAAAAAACTAACTAAATTATTTTAGGGAATGGAGGTAGAATTGCAATCCTATCTTAATTCTCAAGGGATTCATGTTGCGTTAAAAATTTTCGATTGTGTGTGCCTGGAAATGTTCATTTTGAAAAAATGTAGCTATTTAAATGTTCGGTTTGTCCGTCCGTCCGTCCAAAACTTTAAAACCTAGAGATTTCTGGTTTTTGTATGTTTTTCCCGAAGACCAGGTGGTTTACTAGGAGGGTTTTCCCGTTGCATGAAACTTTCTTATCCTTGATCCTATTAAGCCAATCTAGCAAATAAGACCCCAAATTCTTTTAGGGACGTAGCTGGAGGCTCCCGAAGTTTGTATGGGGGAAAGTTGCTGTTGTTATTCAAAAAACATGTTTAAAGCTTAGTCGGGGACGAACGCATTTGAGTGCATTTTCAATTCGCTTTGTTGCAAAAGTTGAGTCCCAAATTCCATCACTGCAGAAACTTATGAGGCCCCATAATTCGGTCCCACAGGCCTAAATGTTTTTCGCTGTATTTAATGCCATCTAATAGCTATCATAGTTTTAGCTCAATCGGATAAATTTGAAATTTTGACCTTTTGTTCGCCATGGGAAGTCATGGGTGGCCACCTCAGACTCATATCTCTCCTAGACCAAGTCATGTTTTTCTGCCAGGTATGCCTATCCAAATACTCAGGGCTCCAAGTATCAAATAAATGTATGATATTATTTATATATGTGGATTTTTCTTTATTTTGCTCATTGCGGCCCGAACTTTTTCCGAGAGGTGAAACAATGAACAGTTTCGCGTACCCACAAGTGTTGTATATCAACATGCGTGTCTTGAAAGCAGCTAAAATTTTGTATTCGCAACCAGACCTCGCCAAGATGCCAATTTGGTATCGACATACGGGGAATTTAATGTTTATTCCGGCAATACCACATTTGACGGGAATCATTCAAGTTTTCATCGAAAAAATGAATGTTTTCTGAACCCTTTCCTGGTAAAAATTTATGAAACCACGACTACAGCGATGTAATCGCCGTTTTCGATATGAAAACGCGAGCAGAACCCCAAAGAACTTATAATGGGCGGAACGGGGATAAAATTACGCAACTTTTTCGCACAGAAAGTCCCCGTGAAACGGCCCAATAAGGGCGCAATGAGCAAAATAAACAAACTTCCATAAATATAAATAAAACATTTGTTTGACACTTGGAGCCCGAGGAATTCAGATGGGCATACCTGGCAGAAAACTATGACTTGATCTAGGAAAGATATGGGTCTGAGTCTATAACATATCCGAAATTCAGCTCAATCAGACGAAGTACATGGAACTTTCATACAACGGGAAAACCCCCTTAATAACCCCCCAGTCGGACGGACATATCGGACACACAAGTGCATTTTCATCAATTTTGAAAAAAATGCACTTATGTGTCCGATATGTCTGTCTGTCTGTCCGTCTGAGTCACAAAGGCTCCAAAACTACAAAAGCTAGAGACCTGCGGTTTTTTACATGATGTCATGTATGGTCTGAAGGGTGGGCGAAATGATTTGGTTTTTCCGAAAAACTGCCTGGGGAAAGTTCCATATACTTCGTTTGATTGAGCTGAATTTTGGAGATGTCATACATCACGTCAAATCTAGCAAATCATAGAACACATGTTGGCCCCTATCACTTAAGGGGGTTGGGTGAGAGGCCTCCGAAGGGGGGAATATTTTAGTTGCTCTGATTGAGCTGAAATTCAAAATGGTCATGTAAAATGACATATCAAGCAACATTTGTTCCGGATTATGGTCTCAAAAATGTAAAATAACGGACTCTGGGGGTCAATAAGTGGCCACCCAAGACTTCCTCTTGGCGAATAGTAGGGCAAAATTTCAAATTCAACTGATTGAGCTGAAACTTTGACAACTGTTAGATGGCATTAAATCCAGCAAAAAACAGTCCTACAGTAGTTCTCTATGACCTAAGAGTGAGGAGCTGAGAGCTCCCAAAGTTTGCATGAGGTAAAAATTTTTTAACTCCAATTGAGCTGAAACTTGGGCAAATGTTAGATGATATTAAATTTAGTAAAATATCCTTCCACATTAAGGCTCTATGACCTGTGGGATCGAAGTTAGGGGTCCAATAAGTTTCTGCAGTGTCGGAATTTAGGCGAAATATTTTCCCCTCGACCCAACTTTTGCAACAAAGTGAATTGAAAATGCACTCAAATGCGTTCGTCCCCGACTAAGCTTTAAACATGTTTTTCAAAATTGATGAAAATGCACCTAAAACAGGGGCAGAAGAAACAAGCGCAGGTCACTGTTTTGAAACTCGACTGCGGCATCTTCTGTTTAACTATGTTCTTGTTGGAAAGTTTATTTCTGAGTTACCTAAATTTTTGCAAGCGTGGCTCTTTATATAGCCATCTAGGAATCTCAAGGCTAACTAAGTTATCATATTATCAACCTGTCAGCCTAACTACTATTTTAAACAGTTCTGTTCTGCAAACCAATAAGAATGTAAGTGTCATGGCACGTACGGTAGTATGAAGTGGAGCGCAAAAAGATCTCCGGAACCTGCGTAGCATTTGAATCCTAGTATAATTTTACAATATATCTTAGTCGTCATGTAAGTAATGTGAAAACTCCAATAAACATGACTAATTTCCCCCAAATATATTTTATTACCCACTTTTATATTTTAACTCATAATTTACATTGCAAAAGCTTGATTTTTGATTAAATCTTTGAACACGCCATTGGGGGCTTGAATTAGTTTTTCGTATCCTCCAAGTTCCACAATTTTTCCATTTTGTATGACAGCAATGTTACTGGCAGTTTTGATTGTACTTAACCGGTGAGCAATTATCAGCACAGTCTTTTCTTTTGAAAATTTTAATAGCGCAGATTGAATAAGTTCTTCAGAGACGGCATCTAATGCACTTGTTGCTTCATCAAGAATCAAAATTGAAGGTTTCTAGAATAAAAATGATTTTTTTAGTGGTAGCCTCTATATTTTTCAGATAAGACCTTACTTTGACATAACTACGAGCAATTGCGATTCGTTGTTTTTCACCTCCACTCAATAACGCACCTCGTGGGCCCACCAAAGTTTCTAATCCATCTGGAAACCTTAGAACTATTTCATCTACATGAGAATCTGTGATGATATCCCACAATTCTTTATCCTCGATCATTTGTCCTTCACTGAGACCGTACAGAATGTTATCTCGAATGGTTCCACTAAATAAAATAGGTTCCTGGTTCACAACGCTGATATGCTTTCGCAACCAATGGGGATCGAGAGATTTGATATCAATTCCATCAACGGTTACACATCCTTTTTGAGGGTCATACAATCTGCAATATAAATAAATACATCAGAATTAAGCAATCGCAATGAAATTGGAAGCAAGACATTTTCTCTAATAAGTCGGCGTATTCTGCGGCCTCTTTTTGTTGAAGAAAATCGAAAATGAGCACACTGAAACAGGGGCAAGGTTGCAAGTGTGCAAGGCTACCTAAAAATTTTGATGGACCTGATTATTATTCATGGCTGGATTGTCTCTTAAATTTATTTCTTTATTTATTGGCTTTCTAAGCCTCCCCAGTGACTGTAGTCATTGAAGGGGTCGGCTTTTGATAATCAAGTTACCACTGCACATAATTCTTTATAAGAGAAAGAATCATAGGATACCCACTAAAACATAGGTAAACATTATTTTGGGTTACCTTTTTGGTTAAAAAAAAGTCTAGCTATAAATTTTGAATTCCATTTAATTTCTGGGATTTGATAATACATATTTTAACGTTCACATTACTATATAAAATGCCTAGATAGATTGGTGCTGGGGCAGAGGGTCACGCAGGTCCCGAAGATCCAGTTGTGATCCATCCGTCAGAGACGAATTGCCCCAGACTCAGGGTTTCAAAGCCCCAAGTCCTCTGAAAATCTTACTATACTTCTAAAAGTTGCGTTTTTAATGTGACCCGCGCAAGGAAAGTGAATCCCAAAGTGTCTGTGACGCGTATGCATCAGAGGCAAGCGTGAGCAAAGCAAGTGTTGCACATTCTCCTTTGCAGAATTGAAGAATCTGCAAATTTCACTCACATTCTGATTGACCCAGTGAACTCGCGCATTCATCCCTATAAACTTTTCTTTCTCCTCTGGAAGGCAATTCTTCCTCCTAATAGCAAAAAGATCTGCGGCAGATCTGCCACAAGCTGCCGGACAACAGGAAAGTCTTTCGCAGATCTGCGGCAGATCTTCCTCAAATCGGCGACAGATTTTCCGTAGTAGATCTGCCGTTTTTAGTGCATTTTCATCAATTTTGAAAAAAATGCACTTATGTGTCCGATATGTCCGTCTGTCCGTCCGTCTGAGTCGCAAAGGCTCCGAAACTGCAAGAGCTACAGACTTTCGGTTTTTTGCATGATGTCAGGTATGGTCTAGAGGGTGGACAAATTGTTTTAGTTTTTCCGGAAAACTGCCTGGGGGGTAGTTAAGGGGGTTTTCCCGTTGTATGAAAGTTCTATATACTTCGTCCGATTGAGCTGAATTTTTGATATGTTATACATCACGTCAAATCTAGCAAATCATAGAACACATGTATGACCCTATCACTTAAGGGGGTGGGGTGAGAGGCCTCCGAATGGTCTCAAAAATGTGAAACAACGGACTCTGGGGGTCAACAAGTGGCCACCCAAGACTTCCCCTTGGCGAATAGTAGGGCAAAATTTCAAATTCAACTGATTGAGCTGAAACTTTGGCAACTGTTAGATAACATTAAATCCAGCAAAAAACAGTTCCACAGTAAGTCTCTATGACCTAAGGGGGAGGAGCTGTGAGCTCCCAAAATTTGTATGAGGTGAAAATTTTCTAACTCCAATTGAGCTGAAACTTAGGCAAATGTTAGATGACATTAAATTAAGCTAAATATCCTCCTGCATTAAGACCTTTTGACCAGTGGAATCAAAGTCAAGGGTCCACCGTCCAATAAGTTTTTGCAGTGACGGAATTGGGAATAAAATATTTTCACTTCGACCCAACTTTTGCAACAAGCGAATTGAAAATGCACTCAAATGCGTTCGTCCCCGACTAAGCTTTAAACATGTTTTTGTATGGCAGCAGGAAGATTTGCTTCCATGGGCGTTCCACGGGTTAGGACAGCTATTCACGTGCAGTTTTCTGCCGTAGATTCTCAGCGGAGGAGGAAGATTGGGGGAAGATCTTCAAACTTTCTGCGGCAGATCTTCCTGCTATTTAGAAGGACGATTAGGAAGAAGCATGGGGGAAGATCTTCCAACGTTCTACCGCAGATCTTCCTTCAAAAATTTTATAGGGCACAGGGTAGTGACAAGTCAGAAATCCTGTAACAAAGTAGCTCTCTCTTCTTGACAAGTTGAGCATTTCTTCTGATCTACGAGCATTGTAATTCTTTATGAATTCCTTTGAATGAAACCTCTTTGATTAATTGCCCCAAAATTTTTAAGATTTTCTAAAAAGAGCATCTGTTATCAAGTTCTTGGCAAACGCTCTCAAAGCTCCAACAATTGATCTTGTGCGTTTAAGTTTATAAAATGCTTTAAGTGGCTTCCTTCAGCTTTACTGCATGCTTCGAGGCAACGCTTTAATACCCTCCAAAATGAAAGGAAATCGCTTGAATTGGCTTCTTTAAACAATAAAATGGTCACCAGAATCAATTTTTCCGCCCCTGTGTTGACTAATGGTTTGGGCCGGCATGATGGTTCGTCGAAAAAAAATAATGAAAATCAAGGCAGTCAAACACTTTTTAAAAAACCCCCCCTGGGTCTTTAAACAGGATTGAGCCAAAAACCACTTAAGGACACTTTTCATATCATTGACTTTTTCGGAATTCAAATATAAATTGCATCGACTTTTCCAAGTTTGACAGAAAAGTCGATCAAACAAATTTGTATGGAAATTTATTTACATACAAGTTTCCTCATTTCTAGGCCTTTCCCGGACCCAAACGGACAAGAAGAAGGTGCCCAGACCAGCAAGCAACACCAGGAACCAGGAGAAAGGCCTCAAAAGGCGAAGGAGAAGGGAGAAAACGAGTCTCAAAAATCGTTTGAGGGGCCCCTTTGGCTCGGGTTTTCATGATATTCCCGAGTCTTTTGGGCCTCTCAGGTGAAAGAGAACTCATTCAACACCCTCAAGGAGTGCGAGGAAGCAAAAAGAAGGGCCTCAAAAGCAGGGTTGTGGAGTTGCTCCGGAGTCAACTCCGGAGTCCGACTCCGGAGCAAAACTCCGGAGTTCGGAGTCGGAGTCGGAGCAAGATTTTAAAACACGTTGGAGTCGGAGTCGGAGTCGGAGCATGTTTTTAAAACATGCTGGAGTCGGAGTCGGAGTCGGAGCAAGCATTTTAAAATATACTGGAGTCGAAGTGAAAGTCGAACACATATAATTTTTTTAACCGTCTCATATTATTTAAATTATCTAACTAGTACTCAAAAAGAAGACGCCTTCAAAGCAATCAAAGAAGTATGTTCAAAACTTTACGAAGATTTTCACGAGGTATCTGAACTCATGGACGATGAACATCACTCTACTGATGAAGAGAACGACGAATTTTTAGCGTTTGTTAAAAAGAAAAGTAGCAGCTCCAAACAAAATAATCAGTCCTCAGGTTCCTCATTTCAGGATATTATTAAACCTCTTTTGGAGATAATAGAAAAAATTCAATTCGTCAAGGATAGGCCTTTTAAAGATCTTATCGAGCAATACCCCGAAAAAATAAGAAAATTAGCAGAAACTTTGTCAGCAATGCCAGTTACTCAAAATTCAGTAGAAAGATTGTTTTCGGCTCTTAAGTTGCTTAAATCTTATATACGCTCAAATCTCAAAGAAGAGCTAATTGATGCCATCTTGTACCTTAAAAACTATTACTAAAATAAAAGAATTAAATTATAAAATTCCGAGTCCAAATTCTAGGCGCTCCGGAGTCGAGTTGAGTTGAGTTGAGTTGTGTGATGAGGCATGGGACCGCGGCAGTTCTACTGAACTGATTGTGGTCCACCCGCTTGCCTGATCACCGGCTCCATCCAGGGCCGCAGAGAGAGTGTCTGCATTGGCCGCTGATTGGGTTGGATCAGACAGCAAGGGTTGCCTCGAAAGTAATCAAAATCCTGCTCTTTTAAGATACCGGTAAATGTCTATTGCCGGATAATAGTAGAATTTCTCGGGATCAGTCTTCACATTATTAAAGAACCTCATGCGGAGTTTATCCAATGCCTCGCATTCGCAAAGTATGTGTTCTGCTGTTTCCACCTCCATATTGCAGTGCCTACACGTGACACAAGAATTCTCAGATAGGATTTTCTTCTTTCTTCTCATATATCTAACTTGGCAGTGTCCTGTAAGGAAGTCTACAACGAGTCCAGTCTGAGGTCTTTGTAGTTTAATCAGATCCTTAAACCGCTTGGTCGAGTAGTCCACGATGAATTTTTTCGAGTGGCTTAATCCTTTTGTGGAGTGCCAGTAATTCTGTACTTTTTTCCTAAAGATGTCAAGAATACTTTCTTTTATTTTTGAAGCAGAATAGTAGGTCAGAGGAGGAGCGTTTGGTCTTCTTCTCACCCTCGATTCGGTAGCTTCCTTAGCTATTTTGTCTGCTATCTCATTTCCTTCATAACCTGAATGTGCTGGAATCCACAAGAGTCTGACGGAGTTTGATAAACCTAGCTTGTTTAATGCCTTCTTTGTGTCGAAAACCGACTTGGACGAGCAAACGGGTGAGTCTAAGGCTTTGATTGCCGCCTGGCTATCCGTGTATATGTTAATGATTTTTTCCTTCACTTCCTCCTGAAGATTGTAAAGTGCGCATTTTTTTACTGCAAAGAGTTCTGCCTGAAATACCGTAGTATGCTCGTCTAGTTTAATTCCAATTTTTTTGTTCGTTGTGGTGTTAATAACTCCGCAGCCTACCCCCTTTTTCGTTTTAGAACCATCAGTGTACCAGTGTATTTGTTTGTTGTCCTCCTTAAAGTTCAGCCAATAATCGCGCTCATAAATTGTCGTTGAAAATTGTTTGCTGAACCCATAGTGTTTCTCCATGACATCAGTGTGCTCAAGGACTTTTCTCAGAGAAGAACTTGAGAATGTGCCCTGGAGGAGTTCATTATCTTGAAGATCCTTTATTTCTTTCTTACAAGAGATGATTTTCCTGCAGTTTGATCTGACTGCTTCACTTTGAATATGGAGATGCAGAGGAGGAAGGTCGAGAACAATGTTGAGAGCTGCGCCAGGAGACGAACTTGTGGAACCAAGAATTGTTATACAGGCCAGTCTTTGTAACCTGGACATTTTCTTTTGAATTGTTTTCAGCTTGGTTTTTTTCCACCAGATGAATGCTCCATAGGATATTATTGGACGTATTATGGCCGTGAAGAACCACAGTGCCAGTTCGGGTTTAAGACCCCAGGTTTTGCCAGCCATTTTCTTGCAGACCCAGAGAGAGTTAGTAGCCTTAAGAATTTGCTTGTCAATGTGGCTTTTATAGTTCAGCCTTCTATCTAGAGTGACCCCCAGGTACTTCATTTCATCCGCAAAAGGTATACTTTTGCCGTAGAGAGTAATCCCCGGACGGTATTCTGTCAGTCTAGTCCTTGAGAACACAACTGCAGTAGATTTAGTTGGGTTGACAGATAACTGTCTTTCATTACACCATTCTTCTACGTATCTCATTGTTGATTGCATCCTTTTAGCTGCTATTTCACTCCTGCTTTTGCCTTTGTTCAGTTTTGATTGAATTGTGCAGCTATTGCAGAAAATAGCTATGTCGTCAGCAAAGCCAATTGCCTCAACTCCAGGTAGTCTGTTAAGCTTAAGTAATAGACTATCGACGACAACAGTCCACAGAAGTGGGGACAAAACCCCCCCTTGAGGACAGCCTTTTGCAACCTTGAGATTTGTAGTTTCATCGCCAAGCTTAATAGAGACACTGCGGTTAGATAGCATCGACTCTATGAATAAAGTGGTTTTTAAGTCCACCCCCTTCTCCTTAAGTGCATCGATTATTGAGTCGAGCTTAGTGTTATCAAAAGCACCCATAATATCTATGAAAATCCCTAGGCTGATTTGCTTGCTTTTGAAGGCTTTTTCTATTATCTTTGTGGAGGCTTTTAATGCATCCTCGGTAGATTTCCCCGTTTGGTATGCAAATTGAGACCAGTGAATTTTTGCATTTTTTAAAGCTGTGTCTCTTATGTGTCTTTCTAGCACTTTTTCCATCGTTTTTAGGAGAAATGATGAGAGGCTAATGGGTCTGAAAGATTTTGGATCTGACAAAGATCTTCTTCCGGCTTTAGGAATGAATTGAACGTTTACTTCTCTCCAGCCAGATGGGATGTAGCTTGCGCTGTGGCACAGTGTAAATACTCTCTGTAAATCTGCCAGTATATAATGTAGCCCCCGTTGCAGCAGGGCAGGAAATACCTGATCTGCACCAGCCGATTTGTAAGGACTGAAGTCGTTAATCGCCCATTTTATCGCTTGAGTGGAGAAAATCCTTTCCGATTCTGCTGTTCTCGAATCGAGAAGGGAAGACTCTATCCCAGGAAGAGATGTATGCGTTATTTTCGTTGCACCTGGGAAATGAGTGTCTGCTAAAACTTCCAAAGTTTCTCTTTCATTTACTGTTAGAGATCCTGTGCTGTTCTTTCTGAGAAAACCAATACGTGAACCGCCCGATTTGGATAGAAGTTTTTTGAATCTCGAGGTATCTTTTACGTTATTGAGCTCTTCCATGGTTTTTTTCCACCTATCGATTTCCGCATGTTTACTTTTCTTGTTATACTCGTTTTTGAGGTTACGATAAACAGTAACATCTAAAGGATTACTGGTTTGTTTCATCCTGTTCCATGCCTTTCTGGTTTTCGTCCTAAGGTCACACAGATATTTAGGTAGGTTAATTTTATTTCTCCCCGATAACTTTTTCACAGGACAGGCTTTATGGAAAGCCCTGACGATATTCGATGTTAGTGTGTTAACAGCCTTGTCAAGATCGTTGGTGCTACTCATTGAGAAAGCGCTGGAACTGCGCATATTCTTGTCAAGCTCATTGGTAAATACAGCCCAATCTGTGGCTTTAGGATTGCGATATTCTTTTTGCTTCGTAGGGGGGCCTTTTAAGTAGAAAAAGATGTGTCTGTGGTCTGAGCCCGAGTGATCACTCGAGACGTGCCAGTTCTGAATCATGTTAGTTAACTCTGGTGTACAGATGGTGAGATCAATGAAGCTGTCAATACTGTGGACTGAGCTGTCAATACTGTTACAGTTAGTGGTTGAAGATAAGTCTCGTAAAAAGGATTTTTTTCGTTTAACAGTGTGGTAGGTTGAAAGATCACTATTGTTTAGTAGTTCGAAATTTTTATCTAATAAATAGCTGTACAATTGCATTCCTCTTTTATTGGATCTGCTGCTACCCCAAAGAGTGTGATGAGCATTTGCGTCGCAGCCGTAAATAAGGTGCTTATTTTCTTTGCCACAAAAGGTTCTAAGTTTATCAAGATTGTTCGGAATTACGTCTTGCTCCACAGCATGATATGCAGAGCAGATCACAAGCTTGATTTTGCATGAGTCGGTTTGTATGCTAACAGATATAACTGCCATATCTGGGGTGGAATATTCATAAAGTGGTAAAAAGTCAAGGTCTTTTCTGAGCATAATACCAGCCCTGGTAGGTTGTCCGGGTTCTGAAACGTAGAAAAGTTTGCCTGAGATAAGCGACTTTATTTTTTCCTTTTTCACATTGGGTTCTTGTATTAGAGCGAAGTCGATGTTTTTACGAGAAAATAGTTCATCCAAGATATTTGAGGCCAAGATGGATTTGTTTAAATTAATTTGTATAAAGTTCATCATACTTGCAAAGTAGTTTTAAATAAAAAGTGAGCGTATGGGACAACAAGAAGACCATACGAGACCTCAAGATCAGATATCTAGTTGTCCTGAGTCCTGAAAGGGCTTTCTTTGCACTTACTCCACTTTCGAAAGTATAACTAACCGTAAAATTCCTAAGAACCAATTCAACCGACTCCAGTTTAGAAATATTTTGTGATGGGATTTTTGGAAAAATTTCGTTTTGCTTCCAGGTAATACGTGTCATGCTACTTCTAGGTCGTAAAAAGCAGAAGGAAGCCTGGGGCCAGCGATGTCCATAACGCTTGTCTCTCAGCTGTTTGAAAGCACATCTCTCCTCAGTATGCGTTCGATGCTCCATGAAGACAGCAGCGAAGAAAGGGCAGGCTTGATAGAGGTGCATGGCGGATTTTTTACCCCATCTTGCTTTAACCGATTTACATAAGTGAAGTCTAAGAATAGAGCACTTTATTGGAAGAGAGAGAGATAGTCTTTCGACAAGTTTTCCTCTTGGCAATTCAGATGGTTTATTTTGGAAAACAGGTAGTAAAATAACTGGCAAGTGTCCTGTTTTATCTGAATCCCTCGACACTAAAAAACATTTTATTGAAAATTCATTTTTGGATGTTTTATTTAACAAATCATAATTAATCATATTCAGGCTATAAAAAGTATAAGAGATTATAAGTTTTTCCATGCAGGGGATAAATTTAATAAAGATAAAATTAAAATTAAAGAATGGAATGCGTTTTGTGAATGTAAGGTGAAGGATGCATGCGTAATCTTTGATGATAAGATGTTTGAATGATATGAAGGTGAGGCTTATTCTTCTGTGGAAGAAATAAAGTAAGGTTATGTCAAGAGTTAAAGCTAAATCCATACCGTCGGTGTCAGGCCCAAAGGCTACCTGTACCGGGCCTCCCTCTCTATCCTTCCTAAACCTGATGGGCCCGCTTGAGCCGTAAAAAAGGCGCCCACCGCGCTGATCAAAAATTTGAGAGGCCGAAGATTCGGGTACCAAAAGGAACACGAGGTAGTGTTTAGCGTCCGTCTGTCTCTGCCTTGTAAGCTTCCATCGAGAGCAATCAATGCCTCGATTGCTCTTTTCAATTTTTCTCATGAACTCAAGAGGTGTAATTTTGGAGAGAACAGGAATCCTAACGTTCAGTCTCAATCGCCGCTCATAGTCCTGAGAAATCCCTCTGCATTGGATTCCAGCTCTAATAAGCTGCGGAACCGCCTCACGTAGAACCCAATCTCTCGTGAGTTCGTCCGCGCATTTGTAGATTAGCTTTCCCCCCTGAGCATCTATTCTGGTGGCGCCGCTGAACACTATCTGCCTTGTATCGTCCATGAACATCGCCTCTACTACTCTGAATGCACGCTTTAGGTCTCTTTCCGACAGAAATTGACCTATGAGACCAACAATCTCTACGACAAAACCCTCGTCCTCCTCCTCGTTGACTGTAGCTGCTTCCCGATTGCGACCAGAATGCTCCGTTACACGAGCAGGATGATGCTCCTGAGAATTACTCACGATTTGCACTACTTGATGTCCCGACAAGTTCTGCTCAAGTGTGCGATGCGGATCCACAGCTCCCAAAGCAGATGAAGAACCTTCCAAGGGGTCTACTCGTGGTGTCGGGATGGTCGCAAGGTGAACAAGATCCGCATGCCGAAGATTTGGCGAAGAGGTAGAGACATCTCGGTCGAACTCGGAGCCTCGGGGCGACATGAGTAGGAAGTTTTCCTCTTCTTCCTCGACGACCAGACCTCCTGTCCGAAGACGCACAGTAAGTTTTATGCCGATTTTGTCAATTAGGGAGAACTTACCAAAATGCGGGTTTCTATCCACGCCGTCCTCGTCAATGTTGCGTCCATCGACCATGTGGCTGGCCTCCAGGTGGTCTACGGGCTCCCAGGACATCGCCCCGAGCCCCTCCTCCGAGTGCAGATTTGATGCTGAAGTGTTCTCGTCCAGGAGAAACACTTGTTGGTTTGCTCCGAGCTCGACGAAAATTCCTTGATCCGTTGGAGCCTGTTCTGCGGTGACTTGTGGCATCGATCCGGCTCCCAGACTGAGCTCGGAGATCGAATCATTTAGCGGGTCCAGAGTCCCGGCACGCGAGACAACAGCCTGCAAGCGAGAGTCACGCCTCCTCTCCTTGCTATTGCCTTGATGCTTTCCTTTGCCTCCTTTCATTGTGTTATAATTTTCACTGTAACTTACTTGCTCGATAGCTCGATTAAAAGTGATCGTCTGTAAGCCGATGAGCAGAAGAGCAGTGATGTGCTGCTGAGAGATCGTCGTGAGTTCTACGTGCGCTGAGTGTGGGAACAGCAGAGAAATGAATTTGCCGCGCGATACAAGTGTGTATAGGATGCAAAATTGTTGCTCCAAAAGATAATATAGACTGCGGTGTATTATAAGGCGAATGCCGATGCCGGCTGATTTTATGACCTTCGAATGACTTACATTGAGCTCCGATTGGGAATTCAAGAAAATTTCATAGACAGCGCCCATTTTCGGGGACCAATCACCCATATCTGGGGACAAAACGCCCATTTCTGGGGACCAAATGCCCTTTGCAGGGGACAAACGCTTCCCATTTGGTGAATGGGAAGGACCTTCGGCGTACCAGAGGTACGCGACCGTTCCTTCAGAGCACCAGAGTCTGGTGTCTGAAGATTCCTGGACCTCGGAAGACCCCGAGGTCGGAGGATGCATATAATACTTACCTGAAGGGCAAAATCCAGCCCAGAGAGTCAAAGCTCTCTCCGGCTGACTAACTCCACTCTCCAAGATATAATCCAGAGCACTATTCACACACGTCCGTCTTGCTCGGCGACACGAACGAAACTCGAATTACGGGCAGAGAACCTCAATATAATGAGTTCCGCAGAAAACAAGAGAGCAAAACCGCCATCGTTAGCCTAATTAGTTCATGGCTGTGGGCCATGGAAAAGCTCCATTACCACATCTTTTGAAACAAACTATAAATAATACTCAATCGCTTGAAGCCCAATGATACTCATTTCTTCGCTCGCTCAAAAATCCGCTCCGGAGTCGGAGTCGAAATTCTAGGCGCTCCGGAGTCGGGAGTCGGAGTCGGAGCACAGAAAAAATTGCCCTCGGAGTCGGAGTTGGAGTCGGAGCAACAATTAGTTTGCTTCCGGAGTCGGAGCGGAGTTTTGATAAAAATTGGCCGACTCCGCCACCCTGCTCAAAAGGCGAAAAAGTGATAAAAAGTGAAGTGATAAAAGTGAATAAAAATTGTTTTGACTTTCATCGAGTTTCGTTTTTTATAGGGTTCTCTGCTCCTTCAAACCTCCCCCCTTGCCCTATTGGGGCAGTTGAAATAATAATTCTGCGGTTTTGGGCGATTCAGCCCGTTTAGAGAAGATTTGGTTGCATTTCTCATGCAATTTTTCTTACTGAGGGGACATGGAGGCACGCTCTCATTTTTCCGTTCTCTCCGCCCATGAAGGGAGTCAAATGGGGTATTGGCGGATTCTCTAGACTCCAAGGAATCCAAAATGCCATAGTTCGTCAAGATTCATGCTCTCTAGCCTCTGTAGTCAGGCTCCAAAGTTAGGGTTTTTTCATGTTTTTGCCAAAAAACCCCAACTTTGGAGCCTAATTTCAAAGGCTAGAGAGCATGAATCCTGGCGAGCTATAGCATTTCAGACTCCTTGGAGTCTAGAAAATCTGCCAATACCCCATTTGTTCCTCTTCATGGCTTCAAGCTCTTCCTCGCAATTAGCCTTTCCCCGCATTCACTCTTTCCTCGCATGCTGTCTTTGCATAATTGTACGCATTGTACAGGGCATTTAAATCGTGACGTAGGTGATTCCCTACTAATACACGAACGCGACAGTTTATTAACCCGACCTTGCCCGTACAAACCGAGCGTTCGGATTGCAAACATATGGAAAGGAGAATGTTCATAACTCCCTTATTCTCCTGCAAAGCCCCCAAAAACTATACATTTTCGGATTCTTGAAATTTCAAAGAATTTTTTGATACCAAATTCACCAGGATCTGTTCGTTTTTCGCTCTAAAATTGAACAAAAAAGTCAAGACATTTTCAAGCTCCTTGTTAAAAAACCTTGACTTTTTTGTTCAATTTTGAGTCGAAAAAAGAACAGATCCTGGTGAATTTGGTATCGGCAGGTTCCTTGGACTTCCAAAAGTCCGAAAATGTATTGTTTTTGGGGGCTTTGGAGGAGAATAAGGGAGCTATGAGCACTCTCCCGAAAGCCCACAAATTGGCCAACAATTTACACTAAGTGCTAGCTTTGGAGGCTGATTGCGAGGCTCACCGGGTGTTGTTCTGGTCGAGCCGTGTCATTTTGGACTCCTGGGAGTCCAGAGAATCTCCTGATACTACATTCGATCCCCAAAAAGGATTTAAAAAAAAAATAGTTTTTTCAAGGTCGTGAGTTTCATCGATTCCCGACCTTGCTCCATTCAAATTGTATCAGGGCTTCCACTAGGGCTTTCTGAGTGACAAAAAGCAGCATTTCGGATAGCTCTTGAAATTTCAAAGAGAGTATCATAGCCCTTTTTTCGATTTTTGACCCTTAAGGGGAGTTCTGGACTCTTCTTTCCCCAAGGTCCAGTTTCAGTGACACCCGACCTTGCTCCACTTAATTTGTATCAGGGCTTCCAATTGGGCTTCTTGAGTAACAAAAAGCACCATTTTGGATAGCTCTTGAAATTTCAAAGAGAATTTTAGAGCCCTTTTTACGATTTTTGTCCTTTAAGGCGAGATATGAATTTTTTTCCTGCGAGGTCGTGTCTCATTGAAACCCGACCTTGCTCCATTCAAATTGTATCAGGGCTTCCACTAGGGCTTTTTGAGTAACAAAAAGCACCATTTCGGAAAGCTCTTGAAATTTCAAAGAGAGTATCATAGCCCTTTTTTCGATTTTTGACCTTAAAGGCGAGATATGAATTTTTATCCCGCCAGGTCAATTTTCAATGAAACCCGACTTTGCCGCACTAAAATCTGATCAGGGCTTCCAATTGGACTTTTTACACCACAAATTGCACCATTTTGGAAAGCTCTTAAAATTTCTAAGCGAGCCCCATACTTAATTTTCCGAATTTCAACCATTGAGGAAAGTTTAATTTTTTTTCCCGCGAGGTCGAGTTTCATCGGTACCCGACCTTGCTCCACTAAAATTGTATCAGGGCCTTCCAGAGGGACTCTCATGGGCTGGTTTTTTTTATACGGATAGCCAACTAAATTTCAAAGAGAGTATCATAGCCCTTTTTTCGATTTTCGACCCCTGGGCGGCGTAAAAAATTATTTTCCCCAAAAACGATTTTCGCTGAACTTAGAGGCACGACGTGTCAAAACTAAAATTGGCCAGAAATGCTATTTCTGGACCGATTTTGATGCGGTAAAATGCTGGTTCCCTCTTTTGGGGCCCAAATGAAGGATTTGGAACCTATTTCAGCCCCTCGGAAGCCCAAATAGCGAAGTCGAAAAAAAGCATGTCAAATGCAAAGTCGATGAAACTTTTTATTTGAATTTGGAAAACGCAAAGGTATGAAAAGTCCTCTTAATAGATACATAAAATTTTTTTCTTTGATTTTAACCAGAGATAATTGGCCTTAGAACTTCTACGGTTTGAACCCCATGAATAACTTCGTTTGGTAACGTTATTGGCGACTCTTTTTGACAATTCTACAAATCATTATTGTATTGGGTAATTTTAAACAAAAGTGAAAACTTTTGCACCTTTGGATTTTTGATTTGGATGAAACCGGTCAAATTTGTTCAGTTTTGAAAATGAAAATTTTCTGCGTTTTTATTTTTTTAAAATTCCATCATGGCTGCCCTTGAGGTCACCTTAAAAATACAAGGTTTTAAGCCCTCACATTTGCATTGACCATTTTTTGGAAACTGCATAAAATTCAAAACAAACTGAGGGTAAAAAATAATTTATCCAAAATATATCTTCATATACGTATAAACAATATCTATTTTTTGAATACATAAAAATCGTATTTTTTGAAAAGTCTCAAAATGTTTTATTCTGTGTTTTATTTAAGGGCAAACATTCACACAAAAATTCGTGAATTTCGGATTCCGGTTTTGAGATATGGGAGAATGAAGGACGAAAGCCCATATTTCTCCATACAAAAATCTTTCGAATTTTGAGTTTTGAATTTTTTGAGCTAAAAATCTTCAAAACCCAACCAGTCACGTTAGATTCGAGCAACCACCACTTTGTTCGTACTCAAATATGCACTTAAAGGGATAGTTTGGGGCTAAATTAAGCATTTTCAGGAACGCCTAGCTCAGGCTTCGGACGATTTACTTACTTTGACAAAATGGCGACAATAGTGCATTTTTTCCAAATGGTGAAAATGCACTAGAAATGCACTATTGCATCTGCTATGTCCGTCCCTTTGTCCGTCTTTACGTCCGAAACTTTACAACTCAAGAATCAGAAGAGATAGAGACCTTTGGTCCGAGCAAAAAAAATTCCTTAATTATGCACTATCAACTAAGGGGGCAAAAAGGGGACCTCCGGAAATTTGTATGGGAAACAAATTCATGAAGATTTGCCTATAGGGCTGAAATTTAAACACGATTTGATGCCCGCCGCGACAGTCAGATGACTTATTTCGCTATAGGATATCTGGACAGAATTTCGAGAGCTTCTGGACAGCCTGGACAAATGCTCTAGCTCAGCCATTTTAAGAGCTACGGACCTGGGAGGGGTATCAACAATCACTCTATGCCGTGGCTAGTAGCACTTAAGGGAGCAGAGCTAGAGCCGGTTGGACATTTTGTCCAGGACCATTTTGTCCAAGTATGTGAATCGGCCTTAAGAAGGTGACACTATTGTTTTGTCTATTGTTGTTGTATTGGCTAGATTGTGATTATTTCGCCTATGTCCTGTTCTCAGACGGTTTAGTAGAACCCACTCCTTTCGTGGAAGATCAAATCCTCCTTGACCCATAGTCGGATCGTCAATCAGTTCATTGTTGAAAACAGCTGCGACATCCCAAGAACTCTTTCAAGATTGAAGCAAATTGAAATCTATAATTTCTTGTTGTTGAAATTGTACAGGCGCTCGTGGTTTCAACCTCGCTTGTGGACGTTCTTTAAGGATGTCAGAAAGAAGCGAGTTGTCATAGGAAATTGTTGTGCGTAACAGCTTGGATGTAGAGACCATCCTCCTCCGGTTAGGGGGTGCTATTTCAGAAATAACAGGAAGCCAGGGCAGAGGAGTCGAAGAAATACAACCAATTATAATACGCATCACCTTGTTGAATTCAGTATCCAGTAGATGGGTATGACAACTATTCCGACAGATAGGACAGCAATATTCCCCAGAAGAGTATACGAGGCTCAAGGAAGCTATACGACGAGTTTGAGCATCTGCACCCCAATTCATCCTAGCAAGCTTGCGAATCAAGTTTCCTCTAGCTTTGACTTTTGCAGACAGTTTTTCTAAATGGTTTTTGTAGCTCAGTGTTCGAACCAAATAAACACCAGAGTATCGAGGAAATTTGTTTACGGGAAGCTTGCAACCATTCACTATGAAATGAAGTTTCTCCCAGCCTCTTTGGTGTTCAGATGAAACGATGACACTTCGGTTTTGGATGCATTAGGTGTCAAACGCCAAAGCTTGTATTGTTTAAAGAGAGACTCAACATATTTCTTCAGTTTAATCTCTGTTTCTTCAAAGCTTCTTGATTGAAACGCTACTACTTTATCATCCACGTAATCAAATTATTGAGATATAGTTTTTGACATATCTTTTGTACAGGTTTTGAAAAGAGAAGGAGCCAAAACAGAGCCCTGAGGAAAGGCATTTGCAATTTTTCGCCATCTACTAGTTTTTTTATTCAAAGTCACTTGAAAAAGCCATGGGATAAAAAATCATGCCAGTGGAAATGCAAATGGCAGTAAATTCTTGTCAATTTACTGCCAAAATTTACTGTCAATTTTACTGCCACTTGCAGAACGTGGCAAGAAACTTTCAGTGGGACTTTTCATAATAATAAATTGAAAAATCAAACTGTGGATATTTGAGTGGATATTCCCAATCCTACTGTGCATAAGTAGCGAAAAATATAATTTCGTTTATTTTCTGAGAGTTAACCTATTCTGGCAATAAACCAATAAAATTTAAATAAATTTTATTTTATGTCCCTCCCTTACTATTCCCTCTAGAAGCCCCCGGAAGAGTTAAGGCAGCCCCCAAAAATCTTCTAGAGATTCAATTTTAGAAAAATTCCCTCATTTCGGCTCGAAAATTTTTTACCCCTATTTAAAAATAACCTATGTTAAATCAAAAACTGAAAAATCAAAAACCGAAAATCAAAAACTGACACTCTTCAAAAGTGTCTAAGGGGTAATCTCCGTGGGTGGGCCAGGAGACGGACCTTCTTTTCATTTATGAAGAAAAAAAAAATCAAAATACAAAATCGAAGATCAAGTATAAGAAGTGCATTTTCCCGGGTTTATATTGTGAGGGAATCTAATTGTAAATGGTTCAAGAATTCAGAAAATGTATTATGAATTTAAATAAGATTCCCTCAAAATATAAACCCGGGAAAATGCACTTCTTATACTTGATCTTCGATTTTGTATTTTGATTTGATTTAATTTAATTTAATTTGATTTGATTTAATTTAATTTAATTTAATTTTTTTACTCTTAAGTTCTACTCATACATTTTTACTTTTATAAACTTTACCAACCTTTTTCGGTAATTCAGATAAATAATTTAAATTTCAGCCTAAAAGGCAAATCCACATGAATTTGCTTCCCAAACAAATTTCGGGAGTTCCCCTCTCCGCCCCCTTAGTTGATAGAAGCATACTATAGGAATGTTTTTTGCTCAAATAAAAGCCCTCTAAGAGTTTCCAAAGTTTGAGCTCAATCGGACGATCTTGAAAATTCGCCCATTTGTCTTCCAAGGGGAGCAACAAGATTATATTCAAAAGTTTCCTGATGAATTGTTTTACGTTTCTGAGACCATGTTTTGAAGCAAATGTTTCTAATAATGTAATTTTACGTGCCTATTTTGAATTTCAGCTCAATCGGAGCAACTAAATTTTTCCCCCCTTCGGAGGCCTCTCACCCCACCCCCTTAAGTGATAGGGGCATACATGTGTTCTATGATTTGCTAGATTTGATGTGAACTACAACATATCCAAAATTCAGCTCAATCAAACGAAGTATAAGGAACTTTCATACAACGGGTTTACCCCCCTCACTCCCCCCCTAGGGGTAATGGGGGTCTAAGATGTCTAACCTTCCACCCTACAGACCATGTCCTACACGACACAGAAAACCGCAGGTCTCTATCTCTTCTGGTTCTTGAGTTATAAAGTTTCGGACGGACGGACGGACGGACGGACGGACGGACGGACGGACATAGCAGATGCAATAGTGCATTTTTTCTCCATTTGAGGGAAAATGCACTAAAAACACGAATGTGGTTGGACAAGCTTTGATTAACACACGATTAAGTCCATGAGAGAGCCTCTTGAATTTTCCAAGACTCCATAAATTTTTACAGGCTCTTAAAATTATTTTTGGTCTTAAGTTGAACATATTTTGAAATAGTGTCCCATCTGAGTTAAGTTCAAATTTTGAAGTGCTCATGCTAAACTTAGTCTTACTATTGGGGTAACTCTCTTCGAGCATGGAAATTTTTCAGGTCGGTCGCTTTTTATATAGAGTGGACAAACAGAGCAAAATTTTCAGCCAATTTTCTTGGTAGTAGGGGTTTGAGAACTACTTGGATTGAAAAAAATATCTCCCAAAGTACTTAAGTCCGGAAGCTCATCTCTTGGTGGCTATTTTAAGGGTCCCTTTAGTGATCGTCACCAAATATGGGAGCTCTGGCTCCCGTACTTTGGGAGCTAGAGAAAGTCAAATTTTTATAAAATTTTGAATGGAAAAACAAAAAATTCCACTTTTCTCTCGAAAAACTTAACATCGAGGGTCAGGAAGGATCAAAATCAGATCTGGGGACGACCACAGGTCCCCCAACAAAGAATTGCCTCGAAGATTTAAGTTTTTCGAGAGAAAAGTGGAATTTTTTGTTTTCCCACACAAAATTTCACAAAAATTCGACTTTCTCTAGCTCCCAAAGTACGGGAGCCAGAGCTCCCATATTTGGTGACGATCACTAAAGGGACCCTTAAAAACAGCCACCAAGAGATGAGCTTCCGGACTCAAGTACTTTGGGAGATATTTTTTTCAATCTAAGTAGGTCTCAAACCCCTACTACCAAGAAAATTGGCTGAAAATTTTGCTCTGTTTGTCCACTCTATATAAAAAGCGACCGACCTGAAAAATTTCCATGCTCGAAGGTAACCCTTAAAAAAAAAAAAATTTTTACTGTTATTCAAATAAGTTCACGGAGGTCCTATTGTGACCCATCTTGACACAGTCAAGAGTTCCTCAGTAGCGCCCCCTACTATTTACTACCGTGTGCGCCATAGCAGTCCCATTCTTGGTATGCACTAAGAACACAGTTAAGCAGAAGTTTTCTCGGTCAAGTATCGAACATACGACCTATCTATCGCAAATTTGTTACTCTACCGATTAGGCTACCTCGGCCCCTTTATTTGATTTAATTAGATAGATAGAGATAGATCTGGGGTGGGGCAGAGGGTCACGCAGGTCCCGAAGATCCTATTGTGACCCATTTTAATTCTTATACAGTTAATTCAACTTGAAATATGCATACCTTAACAGCAAAAGAGCTATGGTTGATTTTCCACTTCCACTTTTTCCAACCACAGCAGTTGAAGTTCCAGACTTAAGTTCCAAGTTGAAATTTTGTAACACATTAACGTTCTCTCTGTTAGCATAATGAAAATAAATATTTTGAAAGTTGATATTTCCATGGGGTTTTGTTGATGGGTTAAGCCCACCCGAGTGCGGGATGGCATATCGCCGGTCCATAATCTCCCAGAGACGACTTGCAGCTCCAACACTCTTGTTAATTTCAGAGTAAAAATTTCCTAGACCTCCAATGGAAATAGCAGTATAAGCTGAATACAAAACAAAAGATATCAAGGTTCCAACAGTCATCTTAGTATCAGCTACAAGCATGCCACCGTAGTAAAGAATGCTGACGATCAAAACATTTCCCGTTAAACCTGTCTTAAAAAATATTTGTACAAAATTAGTTTTATAACACATAAAAGATCCATAAACAAAACTATTGACTATAGATCCAAAGTTTAAGGACAAACCCGCGAATTCTTATGGATGGCGCGAGTGGGGCAAATGGTCACGCAGGTCCCAACGATTCTATTGTAACCCACGCGTATACTGAAATTGGACACATTAACGATATTCTCGAACTATGATCCCTTAAATGAAGTTATATCTATCATATACAGGAGTAAATGTGTACATACTTAAATTAATAAATATATTGGCCATTTTAGTTTTAAGTTTGATGAAACTCAGAAGATATTTTAATTTGCTTTATACTGTCATTTTTAGTGCATTTTCATCAATTTTGAAAAAAATGCACTTATGTGTCCGATATGTCCGTCTGTCCGTCCGTCTGAGTCGCAAAGGCTCCGAAACTACAAGTGCTAGAGACTTGTGGTTTTTTGCATGATGTCAGGTATGGTTTGGAGGGTGAACGAATTCTTTTAGTTTTTCCGAAAAACTGCCTGGGGGGTAGTTAAGGGGGTTTTCCCGTTGTATGAAAGTTCTATATACTTCGTCCGATTGAGCTAAATTTTTGATATGTTATACATCACGTCAAATCTAGCCAATCATAGAACACATGTATGACCCTATCACTTAAGGGGGTGGGGTGAGAGGCCTCCGAAGGGGGGAAAAATTAGTTGCTCCGATTGAGCTGAAATTCAGAATGGTCATGTAAAATGACAAAATAAGCAACTTTTGTTTCGGGTCATGGTCTCAAAAATGTAAAACAACGGTCTCTGGGGGTCAATAAGTGGCCACCCAAGACTTCCCCTTGGCGAACAGTAGGGCAAAATTTCAAATTCAACCGATTGAGCTGAAACTTTGGCAACTGTTAGATAACATTAAATCCAGCAAAAAACAGTCCTACAGTAAGTCTCTATGACCTAAGGGGGAGGAGCTGTGAGCTCCCAAGTTTATATGAAGGCGACAATTTTGAAACTCCAATTGAGCTGAAACTTGGGCAAATGTTAGATGACATTAAATTAAGCTAAATATCCTCCTGCATTAAGACCTTATGACCTTTGGGATCAAAGTCAGGGGTCCAATAAGTTTCTGCAGTGACGGAATTGGGAATAAAATATTTTCACTTCGACCCAACTTTTGCAACAAAGCGAATTGAAAATGCACTCAAATGCGTTCGTCCCCGACTAAGTTTTAACATGTTTTTATGAGAGTGCACCAAGTAGATTCCGGCAATACCACATTTGACGGGAATCATTCAAGTTTTCATCGAAAAAATGAATGTTTTCTGACACGCGAGCGGAACCCCAGAGAACCTATAATGGGCGGAACGGGGATGAAATTACGCAACTTTTTTGCATGGGAAGTCTCCGTGAAACGGCTTAATAAGGCCGCAATGAGTAAAATAAACAAACATCCATACATATAAATAAAACTGTTTTTTGACACTTGGAGCCCTGGGTATTCCGATGGGCATACCTGGCAGAAAACTATGACTTGGTCTAGAAAGATATGAGTCTGAGGTGAGAGCCTAGAGCATGGAAATTTTTTTTTCCACTGGAAGCCAAGTGGAAAAAAAATTTCCATGCTCTAGGGGTGAGAGGCCACCGTAGGGGGAAAAAATTTTAGTTGGTTCGATTGAGCTGATTTTCAGAATAACTATGTAAAAAGACAAATAAAAAACGTTTGTATCGTATCATACTCTCAAAAATGTAAAAAAAAAACGTAACTAGGGGGTCAATAAGTGGCAACCCAAGACTCCTGGCTAACAGCAAGGCAAAATCTTAAATTCAACCGATTGAGCTAAAACTTTGGCAACTGTGGAATGGTATTTAACCCAGAAAAAACGTTTCTACAGTAAGTCTCTATGACCTAGGGGTGTGGAGCTGAGGGCTTCCAAAGTTAATATTAGCTGAAATATTTATGACTCCAATTGAGCTGAAACTTGGGCAAATGTTAGATGACATTAAATTTTAAAAAATATCCATCCTGTGGGATCGATCAAAAGAGGTCTCATAAGTTTCTACAGTGACGGAATTTGGGACAAAACATTTTTACTTTGACCCTACTTGCTGGATTGAAAATAAACTCAAATGCGTTCGTCCCTGACTAAGCTTAAAACATGTTTTTTTGTCATTAGAACTCAGGCAGTCTTGATATGCGGTTCCGAAAGGTATCCCTGTCTGGGGATTGACGTAGAGGTTGGCTGTGGAGTTAAAAAGCCACCTCCCTCTTATTAGCCCACTGTTGGATTCCCAGGCTGTCTTCGTTACTGGGATCTGGAAGATGACGGTTTTGTGGTATTTTTTATTTCTGCGTGAAACTCAGTTTCAGTTGAGGGTGTCTGACGCCAAACTCTCTTTGAGTAGACCTAACACCAGAACGTCTGCTTGATTGCGCCGCCTTTTCTTACTCCTAGTTTTTCGATAACTTTGGTCTAATGTTGCTTTTATACCTAAAATATAGAAGTTATCTATGTTCTCTATATTGTTAGAGTAGAAAGAAAAACATGTTAAAACTTAGTCGGGGACGAACGCATTTGAGTGCATTTTTAATTCGCTTTGTTGCAAAAGTTGGGTCGAAGTGAAAATATTTTATTCCCAATTCCGTCACTGCAGAAACTTATTGGACCCCTGACTTTGATCCCAAAGGTCATAAGGTCTTAATGCAGGAGGATATTTAGCTTAATTTAATGTCATCTAACATTTGCCCAAGTTTCAGCTCAATTGGAGTTTCAAAATTGTCGCCTCATATAAACTTTGGGAGCTCACAGCTCCTCCCCCTTAGGTCATAGAGACTTACTGTAGGACTGTTTTTTGCTGGATTTAATGTTATCTAACTCACTAGCTCAATCGGTTGAATTTGAAATTTTGCCCTACTGTTCGCCAAGGGGAAGTCTTGGGTGGCCACTTATTGACCCCCAGAGACCGTTGTTTTACATTTTTGAGACCATGACCCGAAACAAAAGTTGCTTATTTTGTCACTTTACATGACCATTCTGAATTTCAGCTCAATCGGAGCAACTAAATTTTTCCCCCCTTCGGAGGCCTCTCACCCCACCCCCTTAAGTGATAGGGTCATACATGTGTTCTATGATTGGCTAGATTTGACGTGATGTATAACATATCAAAAATTCAGCTCAATCGGACGAAGTATATAGAACTTTCATACAACGGGAAAACCCCCTTAACTACCCCCCAGGCAGTTTTTCGGAAAAACTAAAAGAATTCGTTCACCCTCCAAACCATACCTGACATCATGCAAAAAACCGCAAGTCTCTAGCTCTTGTAGTTTCGGAGCCTTTGCGACTCAGACGGACGGACAGACGTCCATGACGGTCACATAAGTGCATTTTTTTCAAAATTGATGAAAATGCAATAAAAAGCGTTCAATGACTGAATAATTTCTCAGCTGCTATCAGCAAAATAAACAAACATCCATACATAAATATAAGTAAAACTTTTATTTGACACTTGGAGCCCTGGGTATTCCGATAGGCATACCTGGCAGAAAACTATAACTTGGTCTAGAAAGATATGAGTCTGAGCCTCTCATCCTACCTCCTTAGGTGATTTAGATAAACATGTATTCTATGATTTGCTAGATTTGACATGTTGTATACCATATCCAAAATTCAGCTCAATTTGACATGGCATATCTAAAACTTAGCTCAATTTGATGAAATATTTATATAGAACTTTCATACAACGGGAAAACCCCTCTGTTGAGTCTTCAACAAGAGGAGTTTGTCATATTTGGACTGAACTCACGTATGCGAGTACGATCGCAACTTTTTGAGACTTCAGCGAGAGGACTTCGTCCCATTCGGACCGAACTCACATATGCGAGTACAATCGCACCGTGAAGGAGCCAAAATCTCCCCTCACGGCGTGCGACACTTCGCAAATATCGCGATTCTCGGAATCGCTATCTTTTTCTTTTCAACCACTCAAACAATAAGACGTGCCGTGTTACGCCGTCAATCATAAATCATAATGGAAATAAATCAATTCCAACTGAGATTTGACTTTCGCTACCCTTCCGAACCTTCTCAATTCAACTCCCCCTTTTTACCAGCAAGGAAGCTTTATGGGAAAACCAGTGTTTAGCCCACCCTTCAGCCTATACATAGTATTATGCAAAAAACCGCATGTCTCTAGTTCTTGTAGTTTCGGAGCCTTTGCACTCGGACGGACGGACGGACGGACATATTGGACACATGAGTGCATTTTTTTTTAAATTGATGAAAAAGCACTCAAAACCCAAACTTATATCCAATTATCTTTGACTATGAAGAAGTAATTTTTCAAGGATGTTTTGTCATTTGATTTTTTAAAATTAGTTTTTGCATAAAGATCGAGCCCCGTCGCCTAAACTGCCCAGGAATCCAAGATATGTAAACGCGACCCTGGTCCTTAACCATTGGAAATGCAGTTAAGTTATAACCATACGTACATAAAGTAGTGGAAAAATATAAACATCATCTTAGTACTTATTCAGACAGGGTTTTTACTTCAAGTAAATCAAATTTGTCATTAAAATTATTTCCACTACTGTAGTTATGTACGATTATGAAGAAAGATTTACTCTTACCATTCCAAAAAATATTGCTTTTGCACTTGTTTCCTTGTATCCTAATGTTAATGCGTCCATTAATTTGTCAGAAAATAGTTGCAATTCAAATTTTTCTCTTCCAAACATTTTCACGGTTTTGATGTTGCCTAGTTTTTCTTCGGCTAGTTTCAATACATTAGCATATTTGTCGGTTAAGCTTTTAGAAATCTTTCTCACGTATTTTCCGTATAAAATAGCTCCACCAGCAAGACAAGGTACAGCACACATTCCAAAAAAAGCTAATTGAGGGCTTGTATACACCATCATGCCTACTCCTGTCATTGTCATAATTGTGTTTCGAAGGCCATCACTTACATTTTGACTCAAAGAACTGCTTACAAGCTGTGCATCATTGCTTAATCTACTGATCAGTTCTCCAGAACTTCTCATGTCAAACCAATTAGCCTCCTGTGCTAACATAGCTTTGTATAAATCTTTTCTGAGGTCCGTTGTGATACGTAAAGCTATAAAGAATCAAATAACATCTGGCATAAAAACTTTCAAATCACAGGGGTAATTTTAAACAAAAGTGAAAACTTTTGAACCTTTGGATTTTTGATTTCGATGAAACTTGGCAAATTTGTTAAGTTTTGAAATAGAACATTTTCTGCGTTTTTATTTTTTTAAAATTTCATCATCGCTGCCATTGAGGTCACCTTGAAAATACGAAATTATCGAAAATTTGTGGTTTTCTGCCCTCACATTTACATTTGTTTCTCTCGAACCACTTAACCGATTTCAATGAAAGAACGCTTTTTAAAAACTATATAAAATTTTTAACAAACTGAGGGTAAAAAATAATATATTACAAACAATATTTATTTTTTGATTATATAAAACTGGTATATTTTTAAAAATGTCAAAATTTGTTATTTTGTGTCTTATTTGAGGGCAAACACTCACACAAATTTCATTACTTTTCAGATCTTCATTTTTGAGGTATGGAAGAATTAAGGGCGAAAGTCCATATTTCTCCATACAAACTCTTAAATTCAGTTTAAATCCAAAAAAGTTGAGGATCCTAAGCCTTCTAAAGCCTGAGCTAGGTGTTCCTCAAATTGCTCAATTTTGCCCCAATCACCCGTTGAAGAGCATATTTGAGTACAAACAAAGGGGTTCATTTCAAAAGTTTCTTCATAAACGTTTAAATTTAATGTGACTGGCTGAAAATTGAAGGTTTGTAGCTCAAAAAAATACATAACTCAAAAATCGAAAAAATTTTATATGGAAAACTATGAACCTTCGTCCTTTATTCTCCAATATCTCAAAAATGAAGATCTAAAAATTCATGAATTTTTGTGTGAATGTTTGTCCTCAAGTTAGACACAAAATAACAAATTTTGAAATTTTTCGAAAAATACCATTTTTATACATTCAAAAAATAAATATTGCTTATGATATATGTGTACAAATATATTTTTTGAATATGTTATTTTTTACCCACAACCACAAATTTTTGATAATTTCGTATTTTCAAGGTGACCTCAATGGCAGCCAATAGCCATAATGGAATTTTAAAAAAACTAAAAACGCAGAAAATGTTCTTTTTCAAAACTGAACAAATTTGCCAAGTTTCATCGAAATCAAAAATCCAAAGGTTCAAAAGTTTTCACTTTAGTTTGAAATTACCCACAACAAAAAATACTTACAAGCGTTTGAAAATAAATAAACTCGTGCATAGTTAGCAACCCCTCCTATAAAGTACAATAATGCATTACTTTTTGGGTCAATGAGTTACTGCTCCGATTCATTAAAATATAACATACTACAAGTAGGTACTTTTATAAAACCTTAACTTGGCTCATTTTTATTTCGTATTTAGTTACATTTACACTCCGTCCCGTAACACCTTTAAACAAAAACATCGAAATTAAATTTAATCAAATTAAAATATGTACAAAATCGTGGATCTTGTGGATGGATTTTGTTTGATAACAACTTTTAATAATAGCTCAATCAGGGAAACCATACAAACTTCAAGGACCTCTCTTAACACCGCTTTACCTCATAGAAATTTTAAAAAAATGTCTCTTGCTCCAATTAATACCGTCAAAGTTTTAGCTCAAATAAACAATCTTGAAAGTTCACCTTTGTGTCTGCCAAGCGCGGTCACGACTTTTCCGTCTGAACGAGCGAAATCCTAAGTTTTCGAAAATGATACGATAAGCTGGGGTTTTAAGCGTGTGGTCATAAACTCATACATTTTCATTGCCTTAATAAAGAACAAAATTTTAGTCGAATAAGTTTGATTTTTAATTTATTGATTTCACGCTTATTTTTATAAAATTTAGAGGTCAACTAGTCTCAAAATATTCGTCGTTACTTATGATTCCTCTCTTGGTGTCTGATACAAAATAGGTGTCAACCTCATTATCAGAGCGAGTTTGTATATGTGAGTACATAGAGCATAAACTTCTTCAAAATGTTTTTAAAGATAAGGTTTATTTCGGTAATTAAGTTTGTAATATTCGTTTTAACAAATAACTGCTGATGGCGTAAAAATTTTTAGTGAAAATGACTAAAAACTGTTCATTTCCATCACTAGAAAAAATGCCTTTAAAAAACTCAGCTTTAAAGCTTAAACTTGATGTAATTACTAAAATTCTTCCCTCCCGTAATTTTGGGAGAGTAAAAGAACGTTTTAGAACCTTTTAAAATAAAATTTTTTACCATTAAAATGATGTTGAAATAACAATGCTACACAATTTGAAGTGTTAAAATCAGAGCTGTGGAGCAACTCTAGAGTCCTCTTAACCTCATTTGGAAGCAGCAGTGGTTTTAGCGGGATGGCTGAGACCAGAAGTGATACCATCCTGCCGTCTATGTACCCACTTCCCTTCAATATTAAGGCGTTTTTGTATGTTTTTGACAATTTATGATTTAACATTTATCAAATTTCTTTTTGACCCCAGGCATCTCCTAAAATCACCATTAATTCAAACATTTATTTATTTAAATATATATTTGATCAGGTCTGTTAATGAAAATTATTTAACATAACTATAAACAGTCTCTCAACAGGCAGAGGTAGACTAATCGGTAGAGTAACAGACTTGCGATCGAGAGGTCGTACGTTCGAAACTCGACCGAGGAAACTTCTGCTCAACTGTGTTCTTAGTGCATACCAAAAATGGGACTGCTATGGCGCGCACGGTAATATATAAGTTAACGCATCACGCATCGGGTGAGGAGTTAACGCATGACGCATCGGGTGAGGTATCGACAGGAAGTAACATAGGACTTAGACAAATAAACTCTTAGGTAATAAAATTATGTTCTAGAATAAATTGGAGATGTTAGCATAAAAAAGGGTTTTAGCACCTGATAAGGACGTTCGCTCTGCCCAGGTATAAAGGCAGAACGAACGTGAGTGAGCGTCATTCCTCTCTAGATTTTTGTTCACAACACTTGAGTTAAATAAAGCTTTCTAAGATTAGAAACATCGTTTTTAACTGGCGCAGTCGGTAGGATTGTTTTTCCTGAGTTTCAAGTGTTTTTTCCGGTACTTCACCATCTGAGACGGATCATCTCGGACTCGAGTAAAAACCGCTTGGGATTTGCAATCAAAAATCAAGAACAAAAGGAGGAATCAGCGTTCCTGGACGACTGTTTATCGACACCAAGAAGAACGAAATTTGTGAGTAAGAAATAGTTAAGTTAAGTATAAGATTTTGAGACATGACGGACGAAAGATCTCAGATGGACGCACTGATTAATTGCTCCAGGATCCCAGACACCATCAAGTTACTCCCCTTATACTCCGGGGATAAGAAAGACCTAGTATCGTGGATAAATGCCGTGGAAAATACACTCGCGCTCTACGAGACTGTCAGGGGCTCCCACCTCTATCAAATTTGGATCCAACAGATCCGGGGGAAGATAGTAGGTGCGGCAGATGACGCTTTGTCTTCTGGTTGTACAGGGAACTCATGGGATGAAATCAAGACTGCCTTGATGAACCACTTCGGTGACAGAAGGGAACTCTCGACTCTGTTCCTGGGCCTTCCTCTTCTCCGACAGAGAACCGGGGACTCGGTGCATGTCTTCTATGAGAGGTGCTTCCAGACATATTCAGACATTCAGGCAAAGATATCGTTGGATCCCGAGAACGTGGGACACGTAGAAGCCATAATGAGAATTGTTGGCATGCAGGTGAGGGACGCGTTCATCGACGGCCTTGCCGAACCCTTTTCCTCTTACACGAGGAACTACAGGCCCTCCACATTGATCGAGGCGTATCAGAGTGCAGCTGAGCAAGTGGCGGCTGACGAACGGAAGAACTTGAAGAAGGGGATAAATCAGGGACGGGGACCGACACAGATGAGACCATATGCGAGACAGCATCCTCAGGTTGACACGGGCTTCGTTAGACCAGCACCAACCCCTTTTAGACCCCCCTTTGGTGGCGGCCAGATGAGGGCACAAGTTGCGAGTGGTGGATTTGCTCCGAGATCTACACCCATGGAGGTGGATGGATCCCTGTTCACCAGGCGCCCCCAAGGCGGGTTCTATCAAAAGAACCCTCAGACACAGGGTAGTTCCTTTCAGAGGAATTCCCAGCTCCAGGGTGGCCCCTTTCAGAGGAATTTTAATCAGGGGAACAGGCAGAATTTTTCAGCCGGATACGGGCAGAGGCAACCTCAGGTGCACGTAGAGGAATTGTCCAATGCGGAGATGGTGTGCTCCGACCAGCAATGGGAAGATAGACAGGGATTCTTGGATAGAGGCCTGCAAGTGGACAGTGGATTGGGCGGTGATCGTGACCGGGGATTTGTCGAAGGGACAGACTTGGGTTTTCACGTGGCTCCATCTCCAATTCCCAAAGACTGAGACCCTTTGATTGCGTGCCCTACGTGGAGATACCCATCTTGAATGGGGCTCCCTTGAAATTTTTGATAGATACGGGTGCCAATAGAAATTACATTAATCCTAGGTTAGTTAAATTAGAGAGATGCAGGACCACCAGGCCTGTTAGGATTACGAGATTGAGAGAAAATTTTGTTGTGGATAAATTCGTACAATTTACTCCATTTCCTCAGACAGAGACCCCAGAGAGGCTGTCATTTTATGTTTTTGATTTCCATGATTTTTTTGATGGGCTTATAGGCTACGAGTCCATCCAGAGACTGCGAGCTAAAATACACTCTGCTGATAATACCCTGGTTATGCCAGGTTTGACCATACAGATGAAGAAACGATTTCCAGGGATGCCACAGAAGTTGAATTTGGCGGCTCACGAGTCTAGGGTGATAAGAGTTGGGAGTGACATAGAGTCGGGGAGTGCATTTTTGGAGGACGACCTCATGTTGAACAAATTAGCTCGGATTCCTGCTGGGATTTATGACGTTAGGGATTTCGAGACCTGCCTGCTGGTCGAAAATATATCAACATCTCCCTCCGAGATAGAGATTCCTTACGTACCTTTGGAAGTGAACAACTTCTCAACGTTCGAACCAAGGGCAAACGGGCACCAGGACCGGAATTCAGAAGTGCTGGGTCAGATTAGGATGGAGCACCTGAACGCGGAAGAGAAGAGGGCCCTTACGCGGGTGATCTTGGAATATCAGGGCTGTTTTCAGTTGAAAAAGGAGAGGCTCGGGTTCTCCAATGCAATGAAGCACGAGATTCGTACCAAGGATGATGTCCCAGTACATTCGAAGAGCTACCGGTACCCTTTTTGCCATAAAGAGGAAGTGAGGGAACAAATAGGGAAGTTGCTTGAGGACGGTATTATCAGGCACTCAGACTCTCCTTGGTGCTCCCCTGTCTGGATTGTCCCTAAGAAGCTGGACGCTTCAGGACAGCAGAAATGGAGGTTAGTGATAGATTATAGGAAGTTGAACGAGAAAACCATCGACGACAGATACCCCATACCCGACATTACTGAGATACTGGATAAATTGGGCAGATGTAATTACTTTACGACTTTAGACCTCACCTCTGGTTTCCACCAGATTGAAGTGGAACCACGGGACGTGTCAAAGACAGCTTTTAACGTCGAGAACGGACATTATGAGTTCGTGAGGATGCCTTTTGGGCTGAAAAACGCCCCCGCGACCTTTCAGAGGGTGATGGACAATGTTTTGAGGAAACACATCCAGAATAAACAGTGCTTGGTTTTCATGGATGACATTATAATTTTCTCCAGTTCTTTACAAGAACATGTACAGAATTTGAGAGCAATTTTTAACACTCTTGAGACTCATAACCTTAAACTACAACCAGACAAATGTGAATTCCTTTGCAAAGAAGTTGCATTTCTTGGGCACATCGTGACACCGGAGGGCATCAGACCCAACCCTGACAAGATAGAGGCGATAAGAACTTGGCCTCTGCCAAAGACAGAGAAAGAACTGAGGGGATTTTTGGGTATTCTTGGGTACTATCGCCGATTTATCAGGGACTTGGCGCGGATCATGAAACCACTTACCAACCAGTTGCGGAAAGAGAACAGTCTGCAACATACCCCCGAATTTGTGGAAGCCTTCGAGAAGTGCAAGACGATTCTGACTAGTAGTGATGTGTTGCAATACCCCGATCTGGAACAACCTTTTCTCTTGACCACAGACGCGAGCGACGTGGCAGTGGGTGCTGTGCTGTCCCAAGGGCCAGTGGGGAGAGATAGGCCTGTGGCTTTCGCATCCCGTACTCTGTCAAGAACAGAGCAGAATTACTCCACAATAGAGAAAGAGTTGCTTGCAATCGTTTGGGCCTGCAAATACTTTCGACCATACTTGTTCGGGAGGAGATTTACCCTTTTCACAGACCACCAACCCCTTACTTACGCCTTCGGAACTAAGACTACAAATGCTCGCCTTGTGAGATGGCGCTTGGACTTGGCAGAATTTAATTACGAGATGAAGTATAGACCAGGCAGGCAGAACGTGGTGGCGGATAGTTTGAGTAGGAGAGTGAGCAATGAGTCCGAGACCTTTCAGACCGAAGTTATGAACTCGGAAACCGAGACGTCCACAGCCCACTCAGCAGACACAGATGCACTGGATTGTGTCCAAATGACCGAATTGCCTGTTAACGGGTTTTCCAACCAGATTGTTTTGATTTTAGGCTCCGAGGAGAGGGACGACTACCAGGAAATTTTTCCAAAGATATCCAGACATACAGTGACTCGTGAGACCTTTCAGGAGCCATTTCTGATTCAAATGTTCCAAGATAAAATGGATTTTAAGAGGGTTAACTGCATTTTTTGCCCAGAATCACTTATCAGTTCAATCCAAGAGGTCTATAAGGCTTATTTCTCTCAAACTAGGGCCCTTAAAGTCAAGATATCCCAATCACTTTTACGTGACATTCAAGACGAACTGGAACAAGACCAGATCATTAAACTGACACACGAACGTGCCCATAGAGGAATAGAAGAGAACACTAGGGTGATAGGTAGAAAATTTTATTTCCCCAAGATGAAGCAGAAGGTGAGCAAATTTATAAGTTTGTGCGACATTTGTAGGAAGGCAAAATATGACAGGAGACCATACAAGATACAGTTTGCAGATACCCCCATTCCAAAAAAACCATTTGAGATAGTGCACGTTGATATCTTCATCTCAAAACCAGAAACCTTTTTATCAGCTGTAGACAAACTTTCTAAATACGGAATACTTATCCCCATTAAATCGCGAGCAATTCCCGATATCAAGAAGGCGCTTCTCAAACTTATGGCCCGCTACGGCCAACCAGGACAGATTGTCTGTGACAACGAGCCTTCAATCAAATCAATCGAGATAAGGGGACTCTTGGAGAGCCTGGGTGTTGACCTTTACCTCACTCCGGCAAATCATAGCGAGATTAATGGTATTGTGGAGCGTTTCCACTCAACAATAGCGGAGATTTTTAGATGTATCAAAGAAACACACCAGAATCTATCCCATCGCGAAAAATTTCTCCTCGCCTTGAACCTTTACAACGGAACAATACACAGTACAACCAAGATGAAACCAGTCGAGATCTTTTACGGGATAAAAGAGGGGGAAGATAGAGCTTTCGACCTTGAGAACCTTTTGTTGAACCGCGACAAAGTTTTCGACGAGGTCATCGAAAGGTTGAGGAAGAGGCAGACCGCAGAACGCGAGTACCAGAATGAAAACCGGGAAATAGAGCCAAAACTTTTACCTGGGGAGACCGTGCACATCAAAGAACAGGGGATTAGGTGCAAAACCAGGAACCACTTCAAACCCGTGAAAGTCTCTGAGAATTTCAGGAAAACTTTTAGAGACACCACGGGAAAGAGACATCACAAGGCTAAATTGAAAAGAAAAAAGAAAAAAAAAAAAAAAAAAAAAAAAAAAAAAAAAATGATGATTACAAAAAAATTTATGTAGCGAGATGACGATAAGAATAAGATGATAGAAATAGGATAAACTTATCTTGAGTATTACGTTAAGTTTTCCATTGCCTCCGTTTACTTCTATAAACCTGACTAATTTCTCCCCATTTCACTTAATTCTTTAGGAAACAACAAACAATGATTACAATTACCTGGGGAACAATCCTCCTTGCATTTACAACTTATCAACTTGCTGTATCTTATAAATTGACCGATTTGAAGGGACAACCCATAGTATGTTTTAAGACAGGTGAAATGAAAATCCAGATTGGGCAGGAAAAAATCATTTATAAGATAGACATTAGCCAACTTAGAAGTAACCTGAAAACTTTAGAATCTAAGTCTTTTGATGGAAATTCCGAACTTTACGATCTTCTTAACTACGAGATGACCAAGATGGAGAGGAACATCCAACGAATAACTCCGTACCAAACCCCTCGAGTCAAAAGATCAATGAAAATCAGCTCGGTCATAAAATTCTTTACTGGAATTCCCGATGAGGACGACCTCCTCTACATCGAGAATTCAATTGAGAGTCTCAAAACTAACATAGAAAAGCAGATCATGATAAACGAAGAAGTGAATAACAAGATGAATGAAGTCATAGCAGCGCTAAATTCACCCAAGCACAATAGTTTAAAAGATATCCAAATCACTACCATCATATTGAAAGCGAAAGTAGCAAACGAGGAGATAGATGCTATTCTCGATGCAATTTCACTCTCAAAAAAAGGAATGATAAGCCACAAGCTTTTGTCACCCACAGATCTCTTCGCTCTAGCCGAATCATTGAGACTCCAAGGGTTTCAACTCCAGTTCCCGGAACAAGCAACACAACTCATGAAAGCTACAGTAGCAACGAAAGACGATCACTTATTTTACATCCTTACCATACCGACAGTAACAGAAAAAACGTACCCAATCTTTCATATCAAACCAACAATTATCGGAAATGAAAAAATGAAACTACCTCTGTCCCAAATAGCCTTCGAATTTCCCGATATTTTCCTCGTCAAAGGAAATTGCTTTCGAGAACTGAACTACACTATTTGCAAGAAACAGGAACTAGAAGCACTCGACGATACAAGTTGCATACGAAGGTTAATATTCAGAGGGGGAAGCACCTGCCCAACAGAAGTGGCCCAGTATAAGAAGGACGCACCCATTGAGATCAACCCAGGCACAATTTTCCTGAACAGAGGAGAATACGAGTTACAAGGCAATTGTTCTGGTATGAAAAGCGGCTCAGTGAGAGGACCGTCAGTAGTAGAATTCGATAATTGTACCCTTAGAATCGATGATAACGTCTACACAATGAAAACAAACCACGTCATTTCGTACACGTCAAAGTTCACCTTTTTCCTCAGAACTACGTCCAAAACAGAATCAGAAACGACATGGAAGATAGACCAGTTGGCACCGAGAAATTTGAACCCGGTGGAAGGTGACAGACGGCTTACGGATTTCGTAGCAACATGGGCATTTAGACTTGCAGTACTGCTTTCCATGGTGGGGCTGGTTGGTTGCTTTTGTTGTCGAACTCACTAGAATTGGAACGAGGACGTTCCAAACTTGAGGATGGAGGAGTTAACGCATCACGCATCGGGTGAGGAGTTAACGCATGACGCATCGGGTGAGGTATCGACAGGAAGTAACATAGGACTTAGACAAATAAACTCTTAGGTAATAAAATTATGTTCTAGAATAAATTGGAGATGTTAGCATAAAAAAGGGTTTTAGCACCTGATAAGGACGTTCGCTCTGCCCAGGTATAAAGGCAGAACGAACGTGAGTGAGCGTCATTCCTCTCTAGATTTTTGTTCACAACACTTGAGTTAAATAAAGCTTTCTAAGATTAGAAACATCGTTTTTAACTTATATTAGGGGGCGCTACTGAGGATTTCTTAACTCCGTCAATATGGGTCAATACAATACATAATACAATAGGACCTCCGTGACCTTTGACTTCCAGTACAATCTAATATAAAATCAATCTCATGTATATCTCAGTGTTAGAAAATCGACTCACAATGTTATTAATTAGTATCATTTTGGGGACGGGCCAGATAATGTTGTTCATCTTTATCTCTAGCGTCCCGTTTGAACAACATTTTCAAACTCAAATGGGTAATTTCTAACAAAAATGAAAACTTTTGAATCTTTGGATTTTAGTTTCTCTGGTTTGGAGATGTAAAAATTTTTATGATAGGTTTTTTAATAGACCGATCACCTCTTAATAAAACACAAAATTTTCGTTGTACGTTTCGTCACCAGCTGCGTGACTTTATTCAACGACGTTAACAATGTAAATTTTTTTATGAAAAAATATTTTCAGAAAGAAAATTTGTCAAAAAACTTACAAAAAACAGGAGACAAAAATGGCTTGTAAAAATTGTCAGGAAATAATTACATTGAAAACAGTAAGGTTCTGTGAGAGTCAAGATAAGAAGCAATTCAAATTTAAATTCAACACGACCACGTGATTAGGTTGTCGTATTGATAGCCCAAGTAAAAGTTGTCATGCTGGGTGTTGATTATGTTGTGCTTTTTGATGTAAATCGCTTTCCGTCGTGGTTCGGAGCAGAAGATCTCCATTTTCCCGAACTCGATGTTGCAGTTTTCGGCTGTTAAATGAGCGGAGAGGGCTGAATGTCCTGAGTGTCCTTTCTGGTGCTGAGAAAAAACGGGCTTCCAAAAACTGTTTAGTTTTTTCTTTCTTTCTGTTTCTTGTGAGTGGGGTGAAGAGAGACGCACAATAAGACATGTACCTTCTCTTCTTCACTTCGACCTGGAAGATATTTTGTGAAAATCCCATTCATTGTTCATGAGCAGACGGTTCCTAGACCAAGTCTCGCAAAGAAGTCCAAGATCAGGAGGGAGCTCATCTGTCTAATGTCAAACAAGGTGGGGAATCCCTTTCCCAACAAGTCCCATCTGGCCCTCATCTTCGGTTCACATTCACATGGAATGTGAACCGGGGTCTTCCCGCTCTTACCACAAAACCTGCACATGGGGTCCCCGGGTCAGCCGATACGGCCGGTTTCATGGGCCCCAATTCGCAGTGCACGGTGAGAATGCCAACCAAGAGTCTAAGTTCGGATCTGTTCAGTCCGAGTGCCTCTTTAGCTCTCTTCTCACCTGCCCAGAGGAAGTTCCTCGAGTGGGAGTCGATTGACACACCGTGGAAGTACTTCTCCATGCATTTCCTCTCCCATCTGTCCATCTCCTTCCTGAAACAACCCAGGCTGAAGCCACAGAAGGATTCAGGGCCGATAAAGTCCTTTCCCGAACCCCCCTTTGCCAACATGTCGGCTGCTTCATTCCCAAGTACCCCCTCGTGTCCCGGCACCAACATCCAGAGTCCTTCGGCATTCCAGAACGAGTCTGGATCTGATTGTCGAGGCATCTAGGGCTCTCAACGCTGCTTGGCTGTCTGATGCTATCACCAAGTGTTTCCGCCTCAGGTCTCTCCTCACTAGGCACCTTCTTGCACATTCAAGTATTGCAAGTGCCTCTGCCTGAAAGACAGTTGCCGTGGTCCCCATGGGGATTTGGAGTCTATATCCAGGGCCATACACGCCAGCTCCTGTCCTCCCGTCCTTCTTGGACCCACCGGTGAAGAAAAATATGTCCTCTCCATCCGGTGATGAAACTGTTTAGTTTGCCCAATGTAAGTTTTTCGGCAGTTGCAGTCAATTTTGTAGCAGACCTACGATTTAAAATTCTTCGGAATTTCGTCCTTCAGTTGGGAGAAAAATCTGCTCCCTGATTCAAAAGGACATCAAAGTAACTAGCCGGTTCCTGAAACAGCACCCGGACTTGATTGTTGCTAGAGCTGATAAAGGGAATACTACTGTTTTAGCCTCAAAGACTGATTACTTGGGAAAAATGGACCTTTTACTTGCCGATGGAGAGAGGTACAAGCGAATGGAACCTAGAAAAACCACTAGAAATTACTCAGAAGTGAGCCTCTCCGTCCAAAGAGGAGTAAATTCATACATAACCACGGTCGAAAAACAAGGTTTCATAAGCCCAGCTCGAGCTACGTTCCTTCGCAATCATAACTCCGTTCTCGCTAGAGCTTATGGGCTCTACAAGATTCAGAAAGAAGGCTTCCCGCTTCGCCCAATAATCAGCTGCACCAACATGGCCACTTACAAACTCACTCGTTACATGTCACAAGTCCTGAAAAATATCATTAGAAACACGGAAAGACATGTCCTGAACTCTCTGGGTTTCAAAAAGTCGCTCGAAAACACTGTTTTGCCTGCCAACTGTCGTCTCCTTTCGCTGGATGTGAAGTCCCTTTTCACCAACATCCTGAAAGAACATCTTGGAAGTCGTGAAAAAACGCTGGAGCGAGATCGCGATTTACACGGACCTTCCAATGCAGCAGTTTCTGGACGGGGTGGCCCTGATCTTTGACAATTGTTTTTTCTCTCATGGAGGAACAATTTATCACCAGATTTTTAGGACTCCTATGAGCTTACCGGTGTCTCCCCAATTAGCCGACCTCATCATGGAGCACGTGGAGGAAAGCGCATTGGAAACTCTGAAGAGCATGAGAGTCCGAATCTTCTGCTACAGACGGTACGTGGACGATAAATTCATGGCAGTGGCAGAACGCAACGTGGAGAGAGTTTTGGAGATCTTCAATAGCCGGCACCCTCGACTCCAATTCACGCATGAGCTTGAGAACGCGAGAGCCTTGGCGTTTTTGGACGTCACGGTGATACGTAACCCCAGGAGGGCGCTGACTATGAGGTGGTACCAGAAGCCTACTTGGAGTGGAAGGTACTTACATTTTCAGTCTGATCTACCGATGTCGTACAAGAGGAACACGTTCAGCCTCCTAACCAGGAAAGTTTTGGAACTCTCAGATTATGAATTTCATCAAGACGATTTCGGACTGATTGTAAGTACGCTCACGAAGAACTCGTACCCCCGTGATTGATTTCAAAAATCATGAACGAGACGATTTCGAAGCTTCACACTCCAACCGAGCAACGAAACAGCCCCGCTCTGAGTTCGTGGCCATCCCATATTTCCAAAACTCTTTCCACAAACTGAAGGACATACTGAGAGAAAGCAGCCCAATCAGGGAGCAGATTTTTTTCTCAACTGAAGGACGAAATTCCGAAGAATTTTAAATCGGAGGTCTGCTACAAAATTGACTTCAACTGCCGAAAAACTTACATTGGGCAAACTAAACAGTTTTTGGAAGCCCGTTTCTCTCAGCACCAGAAAGGACACTAAGGACATTTAGCCCTCTCCGCTCATTTAACAGCCGAAAACTGCAACATCGAGTTCGGGAAAATGGAGATCTTCTGCTCCGAACCACGACGGAAAGTCCGAGAAGTCAAAGAAGCGATTTACATCAAAAAGCACAACATAATCAACACCCAGCATGACAACTTTTACTTGGGCTATCAATACGACAACCTAATCACGTGGTCGTGTTGAATTTAAATTTGAATTGCTTCTTATCTTGACTCTCACAGAACTTTACTGTTTTCAATGTAATTATTTCTTGACAATTTTTACAAGCCATTTTTGTCTCCTGTTTTTTGTAAGTTTTTTGACAAATTTTCTTTCTGAAAATATTTTTTACATAAAAAATTTACATTGTAAACGTCGTTGGATAAAGTTACGCAGCTGGTGACGAAACGTACAACGAAAATTTTGTGTTTTATTAAGAGGTGATCGGTCTATTAAAAAACCTATCTTTGGATTTTAGATTTCGATTAAACCAGAAAAATTTGTTCAGTTTTGAAAAAGAACATTTTCTTCGTTTTTAGTTTTTTAAATTTCATCATGGCTGCCGAGATAATTTTCATTTTCTAAACTGAAAAAATATGCCAGGTTCCATCGAAATCAAAAATCCAAACGATTAAAATTTTTTCACAAAACCAGATAGTATGATGAAAATCAACTGAATCGGCGGAGCTGTTCTAGTTATACTTGGAGGTAAGTGCATTTAGAAAATTAATAAAATCCTAGAAGGAAATATTACACATTTTAAGTTAAAGGCTTTTTTCGTAAAAATCAATAGCTGGCTTTGCGCTAAAGGTGTTCACGATTTCTCAGACGCCCACAATATCTCACGTCACCCATCCAAGTTATTTGGTTTTTGTTGTTTCTCTACGAAAAAATTTTTCAATTACCTACTAAAAACACTCCGCACAGCAAGAAACAAAATTTTGTCAGTTTAGCTTTTTTCTCATCGGAGCTGCCATTATTGTAAATACTATCCAATACTTTCCCTATCCCGAAAGGAACGCTCATAGTCACAGCACTTGAGGCAAATAAACATCCTGCAAATATAAAATTCACTGATTAAGTTTTTAGCACAGTTTTTATTAATAAAAAATTAGCCAGTGTCCGACGGTCCGACTGTCTCCAAAAATTAAGCTTGACCCGTTTGGGAAAGAGACGGTATTTTTTGCAGAAAAATACTGCGCATAACGTGGGGAGCATTATCTAATCAACCCTCGCTATAACGTACTAGAAATTTCAGACCAAGGTGGTGGAAATGAAAAGGATTTGTATTAAGTAAATATCAAATTTTGTCCAACATTTCTGTTTTAGGCGGATTCTTAATATGGCTCACTAATTTCAATTCTGTGGGTTACCCTTGGGGTCAACATTTCTAACTGAAGCTCACCAATTCCAATTCCGTGGGACACCCAAGGGGTCACCCCTATCACCCTTGTCTACACTAGCTCACCAATTTTAACTCTCGGGGTCACTTTTGGAGTCACCCACAGACTACTTAAGTACCTAAGTAGACACCCAGATCGCAAAAGTATGTAAATTTTGTTCGTAAAATGGATTAAGTCGGGTACCGTCGGACTCTCCTTTGAAAATGTGAAAACCTTAATATGGTAACTTTTTCCCTCAGACCTACCGTTCTCGAGATATTGGCCTTCAAAGTTGGACTTTTTGGCATCCTCTGTGGGAGGGGTCAACTTCGAACGACCTTAACTAGCTTATAATTGAAGCTTTCGGGCTAATTTTTTTTATGTAGTCTGTGTGGACTATGAATTATTAAAAAAGTATAGCTTTGGGGTAAACATCTGAAATTCCATTGAAAAAAAAAATTTTCATAAAATATCGTAGAGCCGCTGCGTTACAATGAGCTGGGCTCTTGTATTTTATGCAGAGGTTAAGTCAAGGTATCTGAGGTACAAAGGGTTTTTCTCGATCTAGTGCACTTCTCGAGAAAATTGGGATTAAGTGTGTGATTTATGAAATTTCAATGAAAGTGAAATTTCTTTCCATTAGTTATCGACCTAAAATTGATTTAATGAACTTAATTTAACTATATCAGATGCATTTCACAGTAATCCAGACGAAAAATGCAAAAATAGCTCGAAAAATTTTTATGTTGTGCCCAAAAAGAGCATATGATACGGGTATCTCGTCATTTTTGTGAGGTTTCGAGTTGGGGTGTTACCCCCGTAGCTCCCAAACGAGGGCTCTGATCTCACAATGGTCTTCGGGAGGTCCCCTCAACTTTTTAAGACGCTTCCGATGGTGCTCAAATGTTGACCCCGGAAGCTCCTGGTGAAGAGCTAAAGGGCATTTTTGGCCGATTTTGGGGGGTCCAAGCATAGGAAAAATTTTTCAAGAAATTTTTTTTGTTGGAAATTCCAAATTTGAGGCCAAACACATCCAAAAAAGAGGCTCTGGCCAAGAAAATCAGGTTTCCCAAAAAAAAAGAAATTTTTCACCGAATTTTTCCTGTGCCTGGACCCCCCAAAATCGGCCTTAAAAGCCCTCTAGCTCCTTACCAAGAGCTACTTGTGAAAATTCAGTGAAAAATTTCTTTTTTTTGGGAAACCTGATTTTCTTGGCCAGAACCTCTTTTTTGGATGTGTTTGGCCTCAAATTTGGAATTTTCAACAAAAAAAATTTCACCCCGGGGTCACCCCGGTAGAAACGCAAATGGTAACAAATTCTTGTTAATTTAAGAGTAGTCAAGAATTTTATAGCGTAACTTTATGTCCAATTTTAAAAACCGGTTAAATTTAGTCCCTTTTGAGATAAAATAAACTTTTTGAGCTGCAGCTAGCCGTTTAAGCGTAAAAATCAAAGAGTGAAAACTTTAGCCCTCTCTAGCGACGCTCTGAAACCTACCTGAAAACTACCAGAGCTAGAGATCTGCGAATTTTTGCATGATGTCATGTTTATTCTGAAGAGTGGGCGAAAGGTTTTGGGGTAATTTCAAACAAAAGTGAAAACTTTTGAACCTTTGGATTTTTGATTTCGATGAAACTTGGCACATTTGTTCAGTTTTGGAAAAGAAAATTTTCTGCGTTTTTAGTTTTTTTAAATTCTATCATGGCTGCCATTGAGGTCACCTTGAAAATACGAAATTATCGAAAATTTGTGGTTTTCTGCCCTCACATTAGCATTTGTTTCTCCCGAACCACTTAACCGATTTCAATTAATGAATACTTTTTAGTAACTGCATTAAATTCAGAACAAACTGAGGGTAAAAAAAAATTTTTCCAAAATATATCTTCATATACATATATCAAAAACAATATTTATTTTTTGAATATCAAAAAACGGTATTTTTCTAAAAACCTCAAATTTTGTTATTTTGTGTATTATTTGAGGGAAAATATTCACACAAAATTTCATGAATTTTCAGATCTTAGTTTTTGAGATATAGGAAAATAAAGGGCGAAAGTCCATATTTCTCCATACAAAGGTTGAACATTTTGTCTAGGGCAAGTTTGTCCAAGTATGTCAATCGACCTTTAAAATTACTCAAAAAATAAACAAGCCTGTTCGGGACAAAGGCGAGCACACTTTTGTCCACGGTTTGCTATTTAAGCAATGATGTCCTACTTTGGAGGCTTAGACCTTCGAAACTAAGGGTCAAAAGAGCAAAGTTGTCAATCCAGGAAAGTTTGACAAGATTCGAAATCGAAAAAAATTTTTTTTTGGCTCGGAGGACCCACAGAGGAACCCGGAGGAGCCCCGGAGTAGCCTCGGAGGACCCTCGCGATATCAAATTTCGATTAAAATTAGTTTTTCGGTTCCCAAAAATTCGAGTCTCGGGGTTTGAAAACTGCCCCAAACTACGCCATTTACCTTTTCCCGCAAAAAATCGATCCAGAAATAGCTTAATAATGAATTTTTACATTTGGGTAAAATGAGTGTCTCGGGTTTGGCCCCAGATCTCAGGCTTACAATTTTTTAAAAATTGTACTATGTTAAGGTTTTAGAAAATTTAGTTTCCTCTTTGAAAAGTTCTCATTTGTATTTTTCTGACACTTTTCTGAGGAGTAACAAGGGTTTGAGGGTGCTAGAAACCGGTTTTGTACATAAAAATAATTTTAAAAATATTCATAATCAAAATTCAGACATTTTGACTTTTCTAAAGCGAAATTCTTGATTTTAGATTAAAGTCCGAAATCTGTCCTGCCAGTGATTTATGGCGGATTTTCAAAGTTTCTGTACGCGACGCATTTGCACTTTATACTCACGCACCTCAATTGAAATTGTATCTCGAGGCTCAAAATGCAGCGAGTGTTACGTTTTTAGTGCATTTTCAGCATTTTGCAAAAAAAGTACTATTGGCTTTGCTTTCTGTCTGTCTGAAATTTTATAACTCAAGAATCAGAAGAGCTAGAGAGTTGCGGTTTTCTGCATCGTGTAGAGCCTGGTCTGAAGGGGTGCAGGCTAACAATTTTAGACCCCTACCCCCTCTTGGGGGGAAATGGGGGGTGTTTTACGTTTGTATGAAAACTCCTTATATGACATCCGATTGAGCTGAAATTTTAGTATATATGACGCTCCTTTTCGACTCATTCCTGTTCTAAAGACCTGAAAAAGAGCCCAAACAACGGAAAAAGAGCGATTTCATGCGATTTTCTTTTGCTTGATGATGGACAATGTTTTACGACAACTTTTTCGCTAGGAATTCGATTTCCTCCAAAACGGCAGCTCCGATTGCCTTGAACTTCAGAATCCGAAGCGGACTTCCGAGTAGAATCCGATTCCAAAAGTTTTAAAGCCATTGGAGCTACCGTTTTGGAGGAAATCGAATTTCTTGCAAAATTCCTGTCGGAATGTCCTGCATGTGTGGTAGCGGCTTTAGACGCTAGAGCCGGCATGGCTTTAAGTGATTGATGTAACCGCCCCCAAGACGTTTCCTCTGATACCGCTCTTAGGTTCGTAGCTTTCAAATAAGTTCTTAAAATTTGAAAATAAAGAGGGTGAAAATAATTTTTTTTGGGAATTTAGCTTCTTCATAAGCCTGTGAGGGCCGAGAGTCAAAGTAGCTCCCTAGGATCGGTTGGGCTCTTCCAGAGTTTTCCAGCGCGTCTTTAAGCTTCCGAATCTGACTTCCCGATGCTGAGATATAGCACTTTTCTCATGTCTTCACTCGAGAAATCACTTTAACTTTGGTGCGTACGATTGGCGGACATTTAATATTTTGTATTATTCTAAATTCACATATTTGGACAAAAGTTCCCTGGAAAAAATGTCTAACCGGCTCTAGCTCCGCCCTTTCAAATGCTAGAGGCACGACATTAATTGATTGATGTACCCGTCGTCAAGACACTTCCTCTGATACCTTTCCTAGGTTCTTAGCTCTTAAAATAGCTAGAACATTTGTCCAGGCTGTCCTGTGTCCAGCGAGATTCTGTCCAGATGTCCTATCACAAAAAAAACCATCTGGTTGTCGGGAGGGGTGTTAAATTGTAATTTTTATTTGATTTTGAACTAGCGTACAAGTTTTCACCGTCTTAGCTAGTGTTTTGGTCGAGCTGGACAACTTGGACACTTTTTGACGAGGTAAAAATTATATTTACTGAATAATACCAACCGTAAAGTTTCATAAATGCCCAAAACGAGGCCCTTGACCCTGATTGAACAAGGTACTAGAGTTGTACCAGAGTCGTGCCTTGGCCGGTCCATGGCACGACCCTGGCACGGCCCACAGTCCAACCTTAATATATGGAAATTGTAACGAATTCAGTCCTATGTATTTTGATTCCAAATCAAATCCTCTATTTCTATGGAATCCTGAAATTTTGGAACTTCCTTATCCTTGAGGGGATTTTGCTAATATTTTATATCTAGGGTATATCTTGGTCCCAATTGAAGTTACCTACATGAGTATTCAATCACCTCTCAACCAATTCATAGATCATAGTTTTATACATTTTAAAATAGTTTTTCTTAAATATGTAATTTGACACATATGTAAAATTTTTTATAAGAAATTTTCAATGTTCAATTGTTTTAAAATAAAATAAAAGTTGAGCTTGATCAGACACAAATTTTTGAAATTTGTCGCAGCTCATGTGAAAATTTAGCTTGACCATAAGCTCAGCTTTAACAATTGCTACTCTTAGCTTGTTGCGTCCATCAGTCCAGATCAGCTCCGTACCGTGATAATTTTTTCAGGGGATGCTGAGCATCCAGTGGGGAGGAGAGATAGCTGAAGATTTGAAACGTAATAGTTTACAGGAACCTGCCATCAGTAAAATGCATTTTAAAGATTGCGGTTGATTGACAATTTAGAGGCGTTTTTAGATAATGACATTTTAAAAAGTGGAATTTTTATTCTAAAAGGGCCCGACGCATGCGCAAAATTTTTAATAAACTTATACGTTTCAAAGGTCAGATTCACTTTTTATCGTTCTTTGTATTTAGCTCACGTTGACTCGAAAGTCAACTCTTCAAACCCAGATATGAAGTCCCTGTGAGGGCACCCTCGAAGTTTCCAAGACTTTCGTTAAACTTGTTGCCATAAAAGCTGAATTTGATTTAGAATATCAACCATTATTTGATGTACGTTGGAGCGCATAATTCCATCTAACTCCAGAGCTTTAATGGACTTCTTTAGAATGCTCATGAAGTAGTACACAAAACAAAACTCTAATATTGTATAATGCAAATTAAAAAATACAGAAAAATTTACGAAACCCGGAGGAATTTAGCCTTGACCCGGAGACTTCGAAATGACCCTTCAAACCCGGAGTCTCCGGGTGAACCTCGGAAGGTTGGCAACTTTTTTTATGACCTCTGATCCCTATCACATTATAATTGAGGCTTTAACCCGTTTGCGCCATTAACAGCGCCAAAAATTCAAGACAACAGCTGTTAAAACTTCAAACTTCGGGAGGCCATACCTCCCTCAAGGGAAGTTTGCCCCTCGAAATTCAAAGTGGAAAATGATCAGAAGACAGTTTTCAACTGGTCTGGAATCTCATTTTCACTAGTCCAATAAAGTACAATTCCAAACATTCGAATTGTTTTCATATATTTCGAAAACATTTGAAACATTTGAATTATTTTATACGAATGTCAACGAATTATTTTTCCAAATTAGTCCTTTACATTCGCATTCGTAGAAATGTTATCCAAATGTTTGCATTTAAATAGAAACCCTAGAAAGAGGATACATGTATATTGACCATTAGACGGTCACTGAGGGTCTGGAATGGTTAACGTTCACACCTTTTCCATGATCAGATAAGGTAGCCAACCCCATTAACATATGACAATACTCCACTTTGCTTCATCGATGCGAAATTGCTATTCATACGTACCGACAGCTCCAAAGATTTTGAACTTTTCTTTTTTAGCCAAAAGAACTAATCGTCTAAATTGATATCTTGTGAGTTTAGTCGAGCTTGATATCTGTAAATAAGAAGACACATGAAAAAAACTTAATCAAAAATTACACAAATATACCTTGGAGTTTTGTGTACACAATCTTCTAATTAATGAATGTGTATTGGGGAGACCTCTTTGCTTAGTTATGCAATAAAAGTTTGTTGAAACACTATATTGAAAATTACCCATCGTCTTCCTGAGTAATGTACACATTTTTAAATTTGTTGACTTCCGAGTTTTCAACAAAATATAATCTGGCTATGTAGAAATCTTGATAACACCACGATATCCCTGTTTATTTTATTGCCATGACTAATCAAAATACGGCAAAATCATGTACAAACATTTATGTTGTTTCGTATTTCCTCCGCAACATTCAATACTCGCTTCTATACAAATAGGCGCTCATGAATTCATGTTCGTTTCAAAACGCGTAAAAATTTTTAATTCACCTGAATAATTCTATGAAAGTGGTAAATGAAATTTTTACTTCATTGGGCATAAAACTGCTGTTTAGGAGGAAATTCTTTCACTGCAATTCTACTTAAAGTGTTAGTCAGCGTCAAAAAAGGCCTGAAAAAATAAATAAATAATTATTTAAATTTTGTTTCGTAAATAAATATTTGCAGCTTTTGAGTTTTTTGGTAATAATATGGCCCTTTTTGAGTTTTTCGTACACATTTTGGTTTCTTAATTACCTAATATGGATAAAATTACTAGGTATATTTTAATGACGGAAAATAAATACTTGATGCATTCTTGTATATAAGTTAGATGTTTAACTTCAAATAAAAAAATTAAAGAAAGTTGCATAAATTCGAAGTTCAGCACATTTTTTTTAAAAATAATGCCTTAAGGGGGTCGAAAGTGGTATCAGCAGATTTATTAAGCTCCAAGGATTCCAAAATGCTGCAGCTTGCCAGGAATAATCACCTGGGAGCCGCGCAATCTCCCCGGCCATGAAGGGACTCGAATGTGGTATCAGCAGATTTCTTATGCTTCAAGGATTCTGGAATGCTATAGCTTGCCAGAAACAACATTCTGAGAGCCATGCAATCAGCTTCCAAAGTAGAGGGTCTTTGGGATTATGTTAATGCTCCTCCGAGGCTCCTCCAGGGCTCCTCCGGAGGTCCTCCAAGGCTCCTCCGAGGGTCCTCCGAGGCTCCTCCGGGGGTCCTCCGAGTTCAAATCTTGTCACAATTTCCAGTCGACTGGATTGACAACTTGTGCCTTTTGGTTTGAAAAAATGTGCTAAAAATGAGGCAAAAAAGAGCTGTTATTTGAAGCTGCGTCAATTTTTTTTTAACCACTTCATTTTTTGGAACCATTGCATTATTGGAGACATCAATTTTTGAAACATTACAAATGGTTTCTCAGGTTCAGGTTCAGTTTGCGGTTGGTCATGTAAAATCAGCACCCCAGCCACATTTGGCTTATTGTGCATACGATGGTCATCATCACCTTAGTCGGAGTTCATACCAGCCTCATCCTCACTAGGAGTGGGATGATCTGTGGTATCTCCAACCCCATCAAGTCAGAGGGAGTAGCCTTGGCCACTCCCCATAGTCTGACCCTCGCCACATCCAGGGCGACTCAGCTGCACTCTGCAGCTGTCTCATCCTCAGAGCCACAGAGTCGACACAAGGTTGACTCTTGTGATATTCTGATGGTGTCGAGGTGCTTCCGGAAAACCTCATGGCCCGTCAGAAGACCTATCACCATCCTGAGTTGTTGTCTGCCAAGGGGCAGCAACTGCTTCGTCCTTCTCTCTAAGTGATAGAGAATGAACTTCTTGGAGTTGTCCTGAAGAGGATATTTCTCCCATCTCCTCCCAGTCTGGTGCTCTAACCATCTCGATGTCTCCGTATGGGCTGAACACAGAGCTAAACCGAAAGTTGGTGATGGACCACAGAAAGCTCTCGGACCCTAATCTGGCCAGTGAGTCTGCCCTTTCATTGCCCTCTATACCACGGTGGCCTGGTACCTACGTGATGTCAACCAAGTTGTCCCTCCCCAGCATCATCACTCGTTGAAGGCAACTCCAAATAGTCTTGGATGAAATCCGATTAGAGTCAAGGGCTCTAATGGCTGCCTGGCTAACGGAGGAAATCAAGATGTGCTTCTGTCGGATGTCACGTGACAGGCACTCTTCTGCACACATGTCAATAGCGTATAGTTCTGCCTGAAATACTGTGCATTCTGCGCTGATGCTAATGTGCGAGGCAACTTGGAGCTCTTCACAGAAAGCTCATGCCCCCCTGCCAGCCTCACATTTGGAACCAACTATGAGCCAGATTAGAGCCCGGGGAGCAGTTCCCGCTGCTCACCCAGCAATGGCCTCTCAAAGTTGAAGGTCGTCCGCATGAAGTCAGATGGCATGCCCTACACGGGATCCCTCAACATCTCAAACAGAATTAATCATATTGTATAGTGAAATTTTAAAAATAAAGTAAAATTTACCAAACCCGGAAGAATTTGGCCTTGATCCGGAGACCCGGAAATGACCCTTCAAACCCGGAGTCTCCGGGTGAAACCCGGAAGGTTGGCAACTCTACTTATGGAGTGGACAAACAGAGCAAAATTTTCAGCCAATTTTGCTCGGGGTAGGGGTTTCAAACCTACTTTGATCGAAAAAAAAATCTCCCAAAGTACTTAAGTCCGGAGGCTCATCTCTTGGTGGCTGTTTCTAGGGGTACCTTTAACAATCGTCACCAAAGATGGGAGCTCTAGCCCCTGTACTTTGGGAGCTAGAGAAAATCGAATTTTCGTGAAATTTTGTATGGGAAAACCGAAACTCCACTTTTCTCTCTAAACACTTAAATCTTCGAGGCAATTCTTCGTTGGGGGACCTGTGATCGTCCCTAGAGGTGATTCTAATCCTTCCTGACCCTCGTTGTCAAGTTTTTCGAGAGAAAAGTGGGATTTCGGTTTTCCCATACGAAATTTTCACAAAGGTTCGATTTTCTTTAGCTCCCAAAGTACGGGGGCTAGAGCTCCCATCTTTGGTGACAATTACACGGGAGACCCCTAGAAACAGCCACCAAGAGAAGAGCCTCCGGACTTTAGTACTTTGGGAGATTTTTTTTTCGATCCAAGTAGGTTTGAAACCTCAACCGCGAGCAAAATTGGCTAAAAATTTTGCTCTGTTTGTCCAGCCCATGAGAGGAGCGACCAAGGTAAAAAATTTCCATTCTCGAAGCTCGAGTCCCACAAGCGCTTCAGGGGACCCAGTTCAAGTTACGGGCGGCTTTTCGGCGGTCGTGGAGCTAAAGAGGTCCTACGGTATCGTCCATGTCTTCGTGTCTCCAGACGGTTTGGAGCTCTTCAAGAACAGCGCTTGGTAAGCTCTCAAACTCTGGGATAAGCCAATTTCATCTTACTGCGACAGCATCTCCAAGGACCAGATAAATCTGACGAAAGAGATAAGTGAACGTTTCCCTTAACTTTTTTCCATTTTCCATTTGTATAAAACATGCCCATAGTTTCAGACGGGTGCGAGGCTACCTTTCTTGTGGCCTACCACAAGCTGGTGGAGGACGGAGTCTTCACGCCCATCAGCTATGGCCCTGCCACCGCTCTTGTTGTGGTTATCGGGGGGCTGCGTGTCACAGCCAACTACCTTACGGGCCTCAATCGTGCCGTCGAGTCCTTCAATTACCCCTTGCCAACACCGGGGACGATTTTTTGCACGCTTACCGGTAGCGACACGTTTTCGACCCTCGATCTCTCGAACGCTTTCCGCCAAGTCGAGCTTAACGAAGAGGCCAAGCAGTACATGACGGTGAATATGCACCGTAGCCTCTCTCTGGTGAACAGAATGCTTAAGACTGAGCCAGGCCAGTTCCAACGTCTCATGAACTCTGTGGAGTCTCGCAAAGGGTTATGCGATGTTTTTGATGATCTGTCAAAAGGGGTTTGACAGATCCTCGCACGGAGAGAAGAGGAGACTTCACTTGGAGACGGACCGGCGAACAACACAGAAATAAGAATAAAGTTTCCAGCATAAAACGTTGTCTTTTACATTTTCGTCTAACCCGCGACAAAACAATCTCCATCTTGGCTGGGTCTGGGACATCGGCGTACTTGGACGACGTTGGGGAAGGGCGCCAAGGATCACAAGAGATGGCTTCTGGACGTGCTGAAGCGTCTGGAGGAGACAGGTCTACGGCTCAACCTCAAGAAGTGCTCGTTTGGGCAGCCCTCGATCTGATTCGGACTCCAAGAGTTTGGGTGATCCGCGAGATGTTCCGGCCTCAAGATGTGACCCAGCTTCGTTCTTTCTTGGGGGCAGTCAATTGGTACGTCTCTTTTGTACCCCATTTACACAACGACAGAGAGGGAAACAGTGTATTTTTCGATGGTCCTTTATCTTTGCAAGCTCCAAGACAGGGACCAAACCAGGCAGCAGACGTGTTAAGGAGACGGATCTACGGTAAGTATTCACAGCTTCAAGGTCAGGAACGGACGGGCACACTAACCTATTAAGGAGACGGATCTACGGTAAGTATTCACAGCTTCAAGGTCAGGAACGGACGGGCACACTAACCTGTTAAGGAGACGGATCTACGGTAAGTATTCACAGCTTCAAGGTCAGGAACGGACGAGCACACTAACCTGTTAAGGAGACGGATCTACGGTAAGTATTCACAGCTTCAAGGTCAGGAACGGACGGGCACACTAACCTGTTAAGGATTTTACTGACGAAGAAGGACTCTTCAGTTTTTTAATTAAGACGCTATTTCAAATTTAACAGATCTTTACTCTTTTAAAATGTGTCTCTGATGGCACTCCAAATGCAAGTGAAGGAGCGCGCGACTTCTCGATTCCTATACAATTTTACTATACAGTTGTCAAAACTATTATACTAACTCTTTGCGGTTCCAACAAGACGAGACTCAGAGCAACCGAAAGTGACCGGACAGCACACGAAGAGGGACCTCACGTATCCCAACCGACTGCGGAAAGTTAAGCTCGTTTTCCGGCTGGTCTTATGTCTCCAATACAAGGGAAAACGAGGGACTCAACGGAGGAAGGGGACTCCAAATTACAGGGCAGACATCAAGCCCCCATCGTTCTAGAGCCGGAAGACTTCCAGTGTATCTCAAAGAATACGAGGTGGTGGTAGAATATGGCATGCAACTTGTGGACCAGCGTATCGGAGCCTTTCTTGGGGAGGAGGACTGCTGTATCCCGGATAAGAGCTGTTCAGCTACCTCTCTGTTAGAAGCAGTAAGTTGGCAGGTAGTTTCCGCTATCCTTGAGCAATAAACATGCATGTACTAGAAGCTCAGGTGAATATATTTGCTGTTAATTAGTGGAATTAGCCCACTAACATCTGGAAATTTTGTACTTCAGGAAAAACCACGTGCAGAAGGGTCAAATGCAAACCCCTACGTAGTGATTGTAAGAAATTCCGATTATATCTTTGACCGTCCTGAGTCCTGACATTTGAATTGTAGCCAGACGTGGTCCTGGTCAAAAAGGCTCAGATTGAAGACTCGTACCTACGCAAAGCAGTGGTATCAACGCAGAGTACTCCAGGAGTTTCCAGGTCAAAAACAAAGTTCAGCATCAGATACATCTCAAAGAGTTCTAGCTACGGCCAGAACATTATTTTGCCCTCCAAGCTACTCCGGAGGAGCTACAGGGATTTCAGTGGAATTTCGTTGCATTGTGGGTCACCCACATGACATGACCCACAATGCAACGAAATTCCGCGGAAAATCCCTGTAGCTCCTCTGGGGTATCTCGGAGGGCAAAATAATGTTCTGGCTGTAGCTTGAACTCGTTAAGATGCATCTGATGCTGAACTTTGTTTTGACCTGGAAACTCCTGGTAAGGAGCTAGAGGGCTTTTAAGGCCGATTTTAGGGGGTCCAGGCCTAGGGAAAATTCGGTGAAAAATTTTTTTTTTTGAAAACCAGATTTTCTTGGCTAGAGCCTCTTTTTGCATGCATTTGGCTTCAAATTTGAAATATTCAAAAAAAAATTTTTTGAAAAATTTTTGCTATGCCTGGACCCCCCAAAATCGGCCGAAAAAGCCCTCTAGCTCATCACCAGGAGCTTCCGGGGTCGAAATTTGGGCATCATCTGAAGCGTCTTAAAAAGTTGAGGGGACCTCTTAAAAACCTTGAGATCGGAGCCCTTGTTTGGGAGCTACGGAGCTAAAACCCCAACTCAAAACCTCAAAAAGTGACGATTTACCCGTATTACATGCCGTTAAAGTACTTGTAATTGCCTAGTTTTCTAGCTTGTAATTGTCGAGCCCAGTCTAAAGCGTATTGAGAGCCAGAGCAGAGAGTTTAAGGCAGAAAAGAAGAGTGTGAGCACAGATATCTCATTAATTGTAACTTGAAATCGAAATTCTATTTGATTTGTAGAAAATTGAGCGAATTGTCATCGATTAAATCAGAACTTGTACGACTTTAAAGTCTTTTCGTATCAACACTATAATTTCTCCTCCTTGAAAGCCCAAGCGTACGCAGGAGCGCGTACAAATTTCAAATAATACAAAAGCACGGTGTATTTCGTTCATTTTTCGGGTAAAATTTCGTTTTACGGGCTATTCGAGTTAAGCCATGAGTCATGGTGCAAATGAACGGTGTTAGGCTAAGACCTCTGAAATCTGTGAAAATTATTCGGAAGAAACCTTCAGGAGCTGAGAAAAAATCTAAAAGTTCAATATTTTTAACGTTTTATTTTAATTTCCGCGTGATTTCACGAAATTTTAATGAAGCGCGAATGCGAATCAGGTTAGTTAATTTTTTAACTTGAAAATAGGAAGGAAAGAGAGTAAGAAGAGGTAGGCACGGGCTCAAATTTTAAAGCCCGAGCCCGACATAAATGAACCTCGGCCCACCCGAGCCCACCCGAAAAAACCCGTGACGTCCTAGATGTAGAGGGTTCTTGCGTGTAATTTTGCAAACTTTGATTTCTTTTCAGTGCATATTTTCTCAGATAGACTCATAGAATAGAAAAAAGACAAAGATAGAAACAGTTTTTAGAAGCTCGTTTTTTGCAACACCAGAAATGAAACTCATGACATTCAGCTCTGTCCTCTCACTTAGTCACCGATAATTGCCAAATTGAGTTCTAGAATATGGAGATTTTGTGTACTACAGAGTCAAATAGAAAGGTTGGAGAAGTCAAAGAAGCAATCCACATCAGGAAGAGTGACACAATTAATGCCCAGCATGATAACTTCTGCCTGGGTCATCAATACGACAACCTGTTCACACGATTGTTTTAAATTTAGATTTTGAATCCTTATTTTGACTTGACTGAGTTAGCTTCCTATCTAATGTCTGATTGATTCTTGACTATTCTAAAACATTATTTTTGACTGCTGTTTTTGTAAGTTTTTTGCAAATTGTTACTCAGAGATCCAATTTACAAAAAAAATTTATTGCAGGCGTTGTTGAACAAAGTCACACATCAAGTGACGAAACGTACACCTAATTTTGGTGTTTTCATTTGAGGTGCTTGGTATAAAAAATTCAACATTAAAGTTTCACCACCTCCTAACCATGGAAATCAGTTTCATCGAATCAATTTTAGGTCGATAACTAATTGAAAGAAATTTCACTTTCATTGAAATTTCATAAATCACACTTCAATCCAATTTTCTCGAAAAGTGCACTAGATCAAGAAAAATCCTTTGTACCTCAAATACCTTGACTTAATTTCTACATAAAATACTAGAGCCCAGTTCATTGTAACTCTTACTAAAGATTAAAGGGGCTTTACTTGGCTTTTTCCCTTTGTCTGGTCATAAATTTTAGATAAAGTTTAATTTACTTTATGTTTAAGTTATAAAATAAAAACCTAATATACCAATCGATCAGAAATTTTATCAGCTTTTCGAAAATGTGCCATTTTCTATAATTTGATTGAGAAATAGAAAAGTTTTCCCTGGTTTTCCCCAACCATGTCTGAAATGCGTGACAGACAAACGGACCGACAGACTGACACAGTGAAATAGACTGACAAATCAAGCACAAAAATGCATTTTTTCTCAAATTTTGACACCCTAAAAACCTTGGATTGTTTTAAAAAGTAACTAACTAATTGAAGCAAAATCGGAAAAATCATCTTAAATGCACTTTTGAAAATTAATTGCGCCGAACAGAAATTTTTCATGAATGTTTTACCACTATTTTTTTGACTTCCCTATTCATGGAGAATACATGAAAAAAATCTGTTCACCAACTGAGGCCGAGGGATATAACTTCCGATCCAAAATTTGTTGATTTTCAAGGTAAAAAGGGCTTTTTTCAATAAATCATAAATATTATATATAGTAATATTTTTTGACAAAATATATTTTTAAAAAATACGATAATATCATATGACATTTTAAAAAGAAAATAGAACAAATAACTTAAGGACGCATAAGAGAAATGATTTTTCAAATATGAGCGACTGAGAAAAAAATCAATTTTTCTAGGAAAAATTTGTAAGGTCCAACTTTGAACGGTCATATCTCAGCAACCAAAAGCTCGATCAAAAAATCAAAGATACCTGAGGACGCAGGATTCTTTCACAAATTCAATGATCCCCTTTTTGGCCTCTTTGATCAAGGTTTAGTGTTTTTGAATTTTGGCCCCGTAATTAGTCAAAAGTTCCCATTGTGGGAGAGTCCGGACGGTACCCAACTTAATCCTCTTTTCGAACAAAATTTATATACTTTTGCGATCTGGGTGTCTAGGTACTTTAGTAGTCTGTGGTCAGAGTCAAGTCCTAAGTTTTTTTTTACTTTTGGGCTTTTTAAAACCCGAGCCGGCCAGACTTGAAGTTTGGCCAGCCCGAGCCCGTCCTAAATGACCGAAAAGAGTACGAGCCCGCCCGCACCCAAAAATTTACTCCCGAAGCCCAGCTGGGCCGGGCAGGCCAGGCATTTTTTCGGTTACCCCGAGCCCGTTTCCATCTCTACCAGGAAGTTTACATCAGCAATTAAACTCGACTTCTCGTCAATTTTTGAATTAATCTTTCGCCTCTAAATAGGAAAAAAAATCAGCTTTTGGGCATAAGACAGCGTGCACATTCAAATAAAACGTTAAAGTTATTGAACCTTTCAGAGCTTTTATATCAGTTCCTGTAGGTTTTAGGGTTTGACGATTCTCGAATTTTTCAACTCTTGAAAATTCTATACTAAAATTAAAGATTTCAAACACACATTTTTTATATCCTGAAACTTTTTTTTTCCATTTTTAACAAAATATTCCTTAAGAAAAGCTTTTTACTTTGTCTTGGAACGTTAACTAAATTTGGCTTTTAAGAAAAGAACTTGAGCCAAAAGCTGGGCAAAATCTACAAGAGAACCAAAAAGAAATTGACAATTTGGTGTTTGTGTTACATTTGGAAACTTTGAATATTTTAAAATTCAGGAGGATGGAAGTTGGGGCCTTTGCTTAGAGTAAAAAGATAAGTAAGTAGCCGAAAACATGCTATCGTTTTTGTATTTTAATTTCCTTACGACAGTAAAAGAACCCAAAATTTAAAAAATATTAAAAGCAAAATCGGAGATTAAGCTTAAGGGTGCATTTTCAAAGATTTCGAAAGACCAAACTTTGAGGGCCCCTAGCTCCGTCCCTTTACATAATAGAGGTGTGATGTCGCGTGATTTCGCGAATCAAAAGATTTCTTTGTTATTTAAGGGGCTTTATTGCTCCAAAATGAATTAATCAGTCTCACACGAACTTTACTGCACGTGGTCTTCCATATGAACTGCCCTCTGGTGATCAATCATCCGAGTCGGTGTCGTAGCTGCGACGGAATCTCTGGAAATCCAAACAAGGGGTTACAATCCTTTCAAATGTCAAAATTTAACAACATCACAACATCTTCCCCTCAAATTCTCATAAATTCATCCTCACCGGTGGTCTCACAACCCTGCGGGACCTCCTACATCGCTCAACCTCCGATCTCGGCTGATCTTCTGAACTCTTCAGATCCTGCTGCTGTTCCTCTGGATCCAGTCTCTTGAACCCTCAACATTTGCTCCACATTACACTTCCGAACTCGGCCTGTGTCCAACCGGCACCGATAGTGTCGTTCACCCAAACATTCCATGACCTCTGCTCTCCTCCATGAACTTTTGTTCACATCGGAGAAGTCTCTCACCAACACCGGATCCCCGACCTTGAATCGCTGCTTCCTCCTCCCACCGTAATTATGTATCTGTCTCTCCACAGCTCTTTTCCGAATGCTCTCGTTCTTCTTCAATTCTTCACGAGCTTCCCTTGGAAGTAGGCACGAGAGTCTATCTCGTACACGTCTGCCGAGTAAGCTCTCTGCTGGTGACACACCTGTCGAACTATGTGGAGTATTTCGATATTGCATCAAAAAACTGCTCAATTCTTCGTCCAACTGCTCCGTTGACCCCCTTCCCTCATACAACTTCTTATACAAAAGTCTCTTCGTGGTACGCACTGCGTTCTCAGCTTGGCCGTTTGTCGATGGATGTCCCGGCGCAATTCTTGCATGAAACATCCCCTTTGATTTCGCATATTTGACAAATATTGAGCTCGTGAAACACGTTGCGTTGTCAGTCACAATCTGCATTGGCAAACCAAACCTGGCAAAACATTCATCAAGACACTTCATCGCGAAAGATGTTGCTGTTGTCGTGCCCCGAAATACTTCAAACCATTTTGATCTGGCGTCCACGATCACCAAAAACTGAAATCCTCGAATCGGCCCCATAAAGTCCATATGAATCCGTTCCCAAACCATCTCAGGAATCTCCCAGGGAATCAACTCACTTCTCTCCGGTGTGTCTCTGCTCATCAAACACGCTCCACACGTAGACACCACTGTCTCAATATCCTCTTCCATGTTGGGCCACCACACCACTTGTCGAGCCCTCGACTTCATCTTTGACATCCCCATATGGCCCTCATGAAGCTCCATCAACACGTCCCTCCTCATTCGACTTGGAACAACCACCCGCTCATTCCAGAACATCACCCCACCTTCAACTGAAAGTTCATCTCGTTTCCGATAGAAACACATAAATGTCGCGTTCTTTAACCGAAGAAAAGCGTTTGAACTCAAACATTCCATCACAAAACCCAATTCCTTGTCTCTGCCTGTCTCAAAAACCAGGTCGTCCACGTTATAGGGGGCTGCGATCTCGCGTATGTGTTTCACTCTGTCCTCCCTGATCGACTCGAGTTCAGCCACCTCTCCATGTCGCATCCTGGACATAAAATCAGCGATGTTCACGTTCGAACGCACATAGGTAATATCGTAATCAAAAGCAGACATGAAAATTGCCCACCGCTTCAACCGTTCCGACGCTGTCTGAGGGATTCCCTTCTCCTCAGTCCTCAGTGAAAATTTCCTGCCCAAAAGAAAACTCCTGAACCGCTTGCACCCTCTCACAACTGCGAGAGCTTCTTTATCAACCACACTGTAGCCTCTCTCTGCGGCCCTCATAGTACGAGCCCAGAACGCCACGGGTCTCTCTTCGCCATTCTTCACCGTCAGCAGAACGCTCGAAATACTGTGTTCCGAGGCATCCGTGAAGAGAATCAGTGGGTCTTTCATGTCAAAATGATCCAAAATCAAGTCCTCCGCCATATCTTTTTTCACCTTCTCAAATGCCCTCTGACATTTCGAAGTCCACTTGAACCTTATGCCCTTACCCAAGAGCCGAAAAATCGGTGCCATCGAGTCTGCCAATCTTGGCATAAATTTACCATAATAATTCACCATTCCAGCAAATGCCTGAACCTCCTTCACGCTCTGAGGTGGTCTCACCTCCAGAATACTCTCCACCAGCTCCTTAGACTTTGATATTCCCTCGGAAGTAATCTCGTGTCCGAGAACTCTCACTTGAGTCGTCATGAACACGCATTTTTCCCTCCTCAATGTGAAACCTGCATCCTGCAATCGGTGACAGACTTCTGTCAATACCCTCTGCAACTCCTCCTGGGTCTCACCGCCACCCACGATGTCATCAATATACACTGAAACCCCAGTGACTCCACAGAGAACTTTTTCAATCTCACATTGAAAAATGTTTGAGGCCGGTTTGATCCCAAACGGCATCCTTTTCATCTTGGAAATCCCTTTCTGCGTGCTCCACGCAAATAATCTAGACGAAACATCGTCCAATTCCAACTGGAAATACGCGCTTCTCATATCAAGCCTGAAAAAAATACTTGAATCCTGCCAAAGCCTCCAACACTTTTTCAGTCGTTGGTACCTTGTAATTGAAATCCTTCAAAAACTTATTCACGGTAGATCTATAATCGCCACACAATCTCAACCCACCATCTGATTTATGAACCAAGACTAGCGGCGTTCCGAACTCACAATGGTCCATTTTCTCCAAGATCCCCTGTCTCTCCAAATCATCCAGCTCTACTGCAACTCGGTCCCTCAGGGCAAACGGGACGTCCCGAGGTTTGAAAAAAGTTGGGCGCAATTCCTGATTTGTCTCCAATGCTATCTGCATCCTCTTGTATTTCCCTATCCTCTCTCCAAAAAGCTCTGGAAAGCGTTGGACCGTTCTGTCTCGGACAAACCTGTCTTCATCTCTGACTTCCTCCAGCCGCTTCAAGCCGTCTTCACGACACACCTTGAGACCAAATTTCTCCATAAAGTCGCGGCCCAACAAATTCCCCAGCCCGTTTCTCACCACAAGAACCCTCATGTTTCTCTCTGTGTCAAGAAACCTCACTGACACCATCATTGCTCCCACCACTTCACACTTCCCTGACGTGTAGCTCAGCAATCGGAAATCCTCCACTGGTCGCAACTCAATGCTCTTAAATTTCCGCATGAAATCCATCTCCATCAGAATGGTCACTCCTGACCCACCCCTGACCCACCATCTCCATTTCCTTGCTCCCAATAAACACTCTCAACATAACAGGTTTCTCTCTACTCACCTCGGAAACCTCCTGAATTCGCCAAACACCTTCGACAGACAGTCCATCTTCCGTCATCTTGGCCTCTTTTGCCTTTCCTGTCCTGTACTTCTTGCACGCTCTTCGAATGTGGCCTTTTTTCCACATTCAAGACGATTCGTCTCTGCAAACTTGCATTTATCCGCTACATGACCGGTCCAGTTACAACGCCAGCATTTATCAGCCCATTTGTCAACTTTTCCGCTCGCAACAGACGCCATCTTGGACGCTCCCATTCTGGCCGACGCTCCACTCGATGACGATGCACCAGCCGTCCGATCCACCGACGATGCAACTGTCACCACGCTTTGAACTCTTCCTTCTCGGATTTGGAGTTTGAATTCAGCCCTGATGCACTCATCAAGCGCCCGCTGCATGGTGGACTTGCGATCCAATCCACAAACTTTCAGAAATATTGGTTTACGAACCCCCACCATCAGTTGGTCGCGAGCTTCTTGCTCCAAATGTTCAAATTCGCAGTTCCGCGCCATTTCCTTCAAACGGTTGAAAAATTCGTTGACGGTCTGAGTTCCTACGTAGCATCCGTGCTGTATAGACGCTTTAAACTTTGTCTCGCGAATAAATTATCTAACACCATCCTACCACATTTTCACTCTCCCTTCTGGAGTTGTTTGAATTCAAGTGTTTTCTAAATATACTATTGAAAAATAACTTATAATTAGTGCATATACCGGGGTAAAAGCTATCAAAATAGCGCCGAAAAGGCCTCTTTTAACCAGCTTGCCAAATGGCAGGAAGTCGGTTAAATTCAAACGTTCTAAGACCGTGCCAGGACCCCCGACCCAGGGGACTAGTTACGACAATTATTATGAATCCCTGAGTGAACTAGAAAGTGACACGCCATTAAATCAATATGTGCATAATAGAAATCTTCCAAGAAAAATGTCCCAAAGGGCCACGTCAACCTCCACTAATACACCTACATCAGCTTCTACACGAGACATCAAAAAGCCCACAACTACACCACCTATTACCATATTGGGTTTACGTATGCAGCAGCTCTCCGAGAAGATGAGAGTGATAACTGATAACAATAAAAACAAAATAACATTCCGTATCACACGTGGGGGAATCAAAATTCTCACCAGTGACAGTGAAACACATAAAAAAGTGCTGGAATTCGTAAAAAAAGGAAAAGCTACCCGGCTACACCCACACTCCAAAGGACGAACTCCACACCCGTGTCTGTCTTTACGGGCTTTATCCCATGAAGCCGGAAGAAGTCGAAGAGGAGCTCAAAAAGCAAAACATCATCATTTCTAAAATAAGGTTGATGTATACTCACCCTGTTTACCCTGATGAAGCTATTTATTTAGTGTATTTCAAGAAAAACCAGGAAATGACAGTAGACAAGCTAAATCTTCTGACCGGGATCTTCGGCCTTCGAACCTCTTGGAGGTACTACCGCAATAAAGAGACAAATACGACCCAATGTGGAAATTGTCAGGCGTTAGGCCATGGCACTGAAAATTGTTTTAAGCTACCTGTTTGCGTACGCTGTGCTGGAGATCATAAATCAAAGGAGTGCCCCCTGCTCCCAACCCCGATGACCAATGACGAAGCTCCACCACGCCCTAGAATAGCTGAGGATAAGCTGAAATGCGCCCTCTGCAAAAAAGAAGGTCACTCTGCAGCTTGGAACCAATGCGAAGTGAAGATCCAGTACCGCGAAAATCTTGAAGCCCAACGCAGTCTACAGACTCAAAGATCGAACCGTCATCGCGGGAATAATCAGGGGGCGAGAGTCTCGTCTATGAGTTTTCCTCCTCTGAGGTCCCAAAATATTCACCCTCTACAGACATCTTACCACCAATACCACCCCATTGATTTTCCCACCCAGAGCCAGCCCTCCAAATCTCGGCCCTCTTACAGCAACGCAGGACTTCTCTCTGTCGAAGAAAGTCTCAAACTCATTGATCTATTTACAGGAGAGCTGCTGAAATGTACAACGATCCAGGAGCAAATTCAGGCTATCGCGAGGCTGTCACTTCACGTTGTGCAATCGTACCAATCACGTCACTTTGCTCCATGAACCGTCCCTCTCACTCTTTGAATGTCCTGTTTTGGAATGCTGATAGCGTTAGAGATGAAATGCATGAACTTTATCATTTTTTGAACGATAGATTAATTGATGTCGCTTGCTTATCTGAGACCTGCTTCACTCCCAATACCCGCATTCCTTCCCACCCCGATTTCCTTATCCACCGTTACGACCGTCCCGCCCCAAATCAAGATCAGAGAGCCGCCGGAGGAGTCGCTATTGTCGTTCGACGGAATATCCCCCACTCACTACTGAGCGCGACTCCCACAAGACTCCTGGAATGCATCGGGATAAGAATTGCAGTTGGACCCAGCAACCTGGAACTCTACTCTGTATACCTGCCAGGAGGAGCGTCGAACCACGATATCAGGAAACATTATCGAGACGACATCAGACTTCTCACGAGTCGTAGAAACAGCTTCTTAGTGTTGGGTGATTTGAACTCTAAGCATCGTACCTGGAATTGTGCCCGAGCTAATCCAGCTGGGAAAATCCTCCACGAAGAACAGCAGCGAGGAAACTTTCTCGTGTATTTTCCACACGAACACAAACATTTCCCATACACGGCAAGCTCAATGCCGTCTACGATAGATCTCGCACTGTCCAATGGCATGCATCACATATCGGATCTGGAGACTCACGAGAGTGCTTCCGACCACCAGATCGTCACTCTCTCCGTTTTTCTGAATGAGAGACTGGAATTCAGACGCCCAAGACTGGTTCCTAGATACCAAGATGCTAACTGGACAGCCTATCGAGTGCTAGTCCAGAGAGACCTCAGACCTGCCCTGAGAGCCCAGGGAAACAGGCTAGCTGGCTCCGCTGAAGAGGTCGACTTCCTCGTCCAGAAGCTCACCTCTGCCATGATAGCAGCCAAAGACAGTTCCGTGCCCCTGTCGACTCCCCGAAGGTACTCTCTGGACCTCCCTGCAACTACGCTCGAAAAAATACGAGAGCGTAACAGACTTAAAAGGCAAGCCCAGCGATCGCCAGGCCTGCGCGAAGACTTGAGAGCCAGGATCTGCAGTCTGCAAAACGCCATCCGAGGAGATATTTTGGCAATCCAGAACGAGAATTACAACCACATGTTATCTCAAATTGGCCAGGACGAAGACCGTCGTCGCCTCTGGAAGGCGTCACGTTTTCTGAAAAATCGTGATAACGCCATGCCACCTCTGAAAGCTGATGGGAGAACGCACATCACGGCCACTGAGAAAGCTGATCTCCTCGCTGAGAAGTTTTCCGAAAACTTCAAAAACCCTCTCGAGCACCATAACAAGGCCCACACGAAGAGGATCGAGCGAGAAGTGACGAGATATCTGCGCAGCAACCAAATCTCTGATATTGAGGAGGCAAGCGAGGCGGAAGTTAGGTTCCTTGTTTCCAAAATGAAAAACAACAAATCCCCTGGAGAGGATCAGATAAGCAATAGATTGATTAAGAACCTCCCCCCTGCCGGATTTTTAATGCTACTCTTGATTGTAAATTCATGTTTAAAACTTTCTTACTTCCCTGGATCATGGAAAAAAGCGACTGTGATTGCCATCAAGAAACCTGAGAAACCCCCTTCAGACCCGAGGAGCTATCGCCCTATCTCCCTCTTGGATTCCCTGAGTAAGCTCCTGGAGAGAGTACTACTCAGCCGGCTCAATCTCCACCTGGTGCTGAACGACGTGATCCCTTCTTATCAGCATGGATTCCGTAGGGGCTTTTCTACGGTTACCCAACTGAACCAGCTTACTTCCGAGATAAAGGGAGGGCTGTCAAGGGGTCTCTCAACAGGGCTCTTACTTCTGGACATCGAGAAGGCCTTTGACCGCGTCTGGCACAGGGGCCTGATCTACAAACTGATCAGGATCGATACCCCTACCTATATAATAAAACTAATTCACTCGTTTCTTTCAGACCGTACGTATGAGGTCAAGGTGCAAGGAAGAACATCCCCCACTTACCACCTGAAATTTGGGCTTCCCCAAGGAGCGGTACTATCTCCAGTCCTGTACACAGTTTATACCTATGACGCCCCGGAACTCAGCAACCTAAGCATCAAACAGTTTGCAGACGACACGGCTCTTCACACTTCTTCGAGATTCGTGAAGAGAATAGCTAAGGACCTCGACGTCGGACATCGAAAGCTCCAGAAATTCCTAAATAAATGGAAAATAACAACGAACAGCGAGAAATACCAGGCTGTTTACTTCACCAACCGTTCAAAGAAGCAGATACCAAGATCGCCGCTTATGCTTGGCCCCCAAAGCATAACTTGGAGCCCCAAAGCAAAATACCTCGGTGTTATCTTGGACAAGAGAATGACCTTTAAAGAGCATTACGAATATGTGATCGGAAAATTCCTGAAGGCGCAGAGAATGTTCTACAGCCTAATCAGTAGAAACTCCAGACTCGACATTCGGAATAAAATCCTCTTCTACCAGGTAGCTCTCAGGCCCATCTGTACATATGCTGCACCAATCATCGTCAGGGCAGCAAAAACCCACCAGTGCAAGCTGCAAGTGATTCAGAACAAAATCTTGAGGCAAATCCTTAACACCACTTGGGATCCTGACACAAGGAGGTACTCAGCTACTAACGTCGAAAATCACGCCAATGCAGGCTTGGAGACCATCTCCGAGTTCCTAGAAAAGCTAAGCGCCAATTTTGAGGCATCACTAGAGAGGAGAGAATGGATTTAGGTTAAGGAATAGGATTAGGGATATTTTAGATCATAAACCACCCCGTAAACAGAACTAACTGTAGCCATTTCATAAATTATCTACATCCACTAACGTAAATTATACCTCCAATTTAGTATGAGAAACAGCTAGCTGACTCTCACAAACATAGTCCTGAATCACTGTAAAAATTAATTTCCCGCTAAATAAAAACTGTTATTATTATTATTATTATCGTTGACGGTCTCGTCCTCCTTCATCTTTGCTTCTCGAAACTTCTGTACTTCCACCCAAACCTGGTACTTTTTACCAAAAAGACTGTGCAAACTTGCACTAATTTCCTCTTTTGTTGCTGTCTCCAGGCTCTTCCCAACATGATTCACTACCATCTGGTAGACCCTCGTCGACAACATGCTAACAAGCATTGATTTCTGCAACTCCTCATTTGCCGACAGCATGGAAAGCCGGAAGTTGAGTTGCTCCTCGTAAACCTTCCATTCCCATTCATCGTCGTACTTCTCCGCATTCATCAGGTAATTCCATGCCACCTGAGGTATTGGGGTCTCTGGTTTGACCTCTCGACCCAGTGGAGACTCAATATGAGAGGCTCGCTTGATGACGGCCTCACATCTCCTCATCATCGCGCGCGCGTCTTGAACCGACATGTCTGGATCATCATCGCTGTCCGACATTTTGCGCTTGTTTGTCAATTTAGATCGTAAATCCACTAGTTTTTCACTCGTCACCACTGTGATGTCGCGTGATTTCGCGAATCAAAAGATTTCTTTATTATTTAAGGGGCTTTATTGCTCCAAAATGAATTAATCAGTCTCACACGAACTTAACTGCACGTGGTCTTCCATATGAACTGCCCTCTGGTGATCAATCATCCGAGTCGGTGTCGTAGCTGCGACGGAATCTCTGGAAATCCAAACAAGGGGTTACAATCCTTTCAAATATCAAAATTTAACAACATCACAAGAGGATACATGTGGTACCATGATTTGCTAGATTTGACACACACTACAACATACTAAAATTTCAGCTCAATCGGATGTATAATAAGGAGTTTTCATACAAACGTAAAACAGCCCCCACTCCCCCCCCCCCCAAGAGGTGGTAGGGGTCTAAAATTGATAACCTGCATCCCTACAGACCATACCCTACACGATGCAAAAAACCGCAGCTCTCTAGCTGTTCTGGTTCCTGAGTTATAAAATTTCAGACAGACAGACAGACGGCAAAGCGGCTAGAATAGTGCATTTTTTGCAAAATGCTGAAATTGCACTAAAAATAAATTTAAAAATCAGTACAAATACAAAGATTCATTATGAAGAGGTATTTTTAGAGACTTTATTGTATTGTCCTCCAGCTGCCCGGTCTGTTTTTGATTTCAGTGAATAAGGAAATATTGAACAATTGAATCCAATACCATGAGCTTATGCGTGCACCTAGGTGTTTCTACATACTTCTTCATGTTTGTGGGAAACATAGATGTAAGTTGATTCAAACGTGTAAAATTTGTTCAAAATTGAATAAAAGTTGTAGGCAAAATGCATCTATAAGTTTCAATTGAATATCATAGAGGGGCAATACCATACAAGGCGCTATAACAAGGCGAAAATGGAAAATTTGTGGCCTGTCAATTGACCAGAGGAATGGGACATCTACCGGTTGATCCCTTACCAAAAAAACTAGGGATATAAATGACACTGCGACAAAATAATAAAGGGTGTTCGTTCATTTGAAAGTGGCACTCGTCAGTAGTTTTTCAGAGCGCTTTTTTCATAAGGGTAACAATGATGATCAACATTATCCTTCTGCATCTTCTTCTATTTTCCTGTATCGATTTTTCGCAGATTTTCATCTCGAGTAAAATGTTTAATATAAGGCTAAATAAACATTGTGTAGCTCAAAACGTATCCAAATAAGCAATCAGAACACATGATGCAGGCTAAAACACCATTAGTTCCGCAAGCTTCATCAGGAAAGGTTAAAACGATAACAAGAGACCTATTATCAAACATTTATTAAACTTTGAAATAAAATTTCAGCAAATTGTGGAATTAAATGGCTATGTCATAATTTTGGTAGAAGGCAAGGATGGGAAAATTAAGCTGTATGGATCCCCTGCTGACAAAGAAAATCTAGAGATTGGAGATGAAATTTTAGATGTAAATGAGTGGAAAGTGGAGGAAAAATCAAGAGCAGAAGTAATAAAGCACATTCATGAGGTAATTCTTTACCAACAGTATGAGATGCACAAATAATTAAAAATTTAATTTAAGTGCATTCAATCATGTATGATAAAATTACGGGTAAAAAGACGCTCCGACTCCAAACTAGGCAAGTATTAATTTTTTACGTAAAAAGTAAAACTTTGAAGATAATAAGGGCTAAATATGAATAACATAATCAAAAATGTCAACACAATATTAGGAGCAGTCCAATCGGTAGAGTTATAGACTTGCGATCGAGAGGTCGTGCGTTGGAAACTTGACCGAAGCAATTTCTACTCAACTGTTTTTTTGGTGTAAACCAAGAATGCCAATTCTATAGCGCGTACGGTAGTATAAAGTGAGGGGTGCTACCAGTCCCGTAGCGTGGAATATGCTAGGGGGTGCTTAGCATCCTCTGAAATTAACAGAGCATCCTCGGATAAATTTTAAATAGTAATATTATAACTATAAAAATTGAACTAAGTAGAGTATTTTCAATTCATGTTCTCTCACTTACATTTTTAAAATCAAAATTTACAAATCGAAAGTACGGAGGGCCTAAAATTTTAATAAATTAATATGAAAATTTGTAATTTTTGACATTGATTTGTAAAAAAAAATTAAATTTTAATATAAATTTGTAAGAAATGTGGTGATTGACTTGTGAAACGCGATCACTTCCTAAGCTACTGATATTTTAGGTCCAATGACGATTCTTTTACTCCGATTCAATTCTCCAATATTCGGTTGTCATATTCAAAAGATCACTTTTACTAAAATTATAAAAACCGGGACAATACTGGGAATAAACTGGGACACCGGAACAGATAGCCAAAAATCGGAACATGTCCCGGGAAGCTGGGATGGATGGTAAGCCTAGACCAACTTCAATAACTTCAGAAAGTTTAGGCTTGATGGTAATTTTCTTAAACCTGTTACAGTGTCATTATTTTTATCATTTTGTTATTGTTACTCTTTTGTTTTCTCATTTAACCTTTTCATCGACAAACAATAATATTTTTCATGTATTGAATTCGTGATTGATTTATTATGAGTAAATGCCAAATATCAAAAGCGCCAAGAATCTTTTTTTTATATGTAACTTACATATATGTTCAACAGTACAATCACAATCTCATAGGAACCAGAATTCCTGTTCATTTTTCATAATATTGGGTTGTGATTCCAGTATTGGAATGAGTATGGAGTATACAGAGGTTTACTTTTTTTTACAAATACATACTTGTTTGAAATCGGTCTGACACACCTATTATATTTCATTTGGAAACCTATACAAGTTTGTCTATCGTGTCTAATGAAGTGGATCTACTATTTAACTACAACCTGTTACAAACGATTGAAATAATCAATTTTTTAGTACATCTTTGTTTTTACTGTCTATGTTGTGATGGGAATTTTTTAAAGCAATGCTGAAATAGTAATTTTAATGGCCACAAAATAATGTTACTAGAAGTTTATCAACGCGGACTAATCTTACACATGCAGTAAACTCTAAGTATGTAAAATTGTGAACGGTTTAAAACGGATTGAAAGAGCATTTACCAATCCGGATGGTAAAGCTTAAACAACCTTAGAAAAGAATTGTAAAAACGATTTTACACTTTCAAAACTCATGAGTATTCGTTCCTTGTGTATTTATATTAGTAAGAGTCTTAAGAATGGATGAACGAATAAATAAATACCCACACATCTGTATGTAACATACGACTTTACAACCCAGGTGTGTTTATTACGTTCACATAAAATGAATATGAGTAATTACTGATAGACGATAGTCAAACTGAATATTTTGTATTTGGTGAAAAGTTTAACTAGAATCAAATTATTTTTAACACAAGGTGCATATTTCTTACTATAATAAAATAATAACATGTGTTTTGAAATCAAAAATAACTTCAAACTCATGGTATATAGAAAGTTCAGCTTTAACAGTGGCTATTTGATACGTTGCGATTTTCTTACTCGAAAAAAATGTGAATCTTACGATACTAACAATCTGTTTCGATGGGAAAATTTTTCAAAATAAATTTTATTGTCTCAATAAGGTTACAATATTAACGAATAAATACATTATTTCATTTTGTTTGATAGCCGGAGAGTTAGGCAACGCTGTACAAGATGCCTTTGTCATTGCCGTTGAGCAGCAAGCACGGGAAAGGCTTCAACGACTATCCGCCCTCAAACGGATTACTCCAGTAGATATGTCACAGTTATCAATCAAGGTAAGTTTTAAAAGCAATTTTTGAACATTTTGGTAAATTTCACTACCATACCTGTTTTGACCGTCTATCTTTTAGTCCGCCTTGAACTTAATAATTCCAAGCACTGTGGTTTTTGCTAAGGTTCGACCCAGGTATATACCGGTACGTATATATCGGTACATGTACCGGTATATACCGGTACGCAAAATGAGCCAATGTACGGGGTACGAACATTTTTAAAATAAACGAAATTTACCGGTCAAAATTTTGACATTTTTTCATTTGAACTATAACGGATTTGAGTTGGAATTTCATCTTTGAAAAAAATCACTCGGTCACGTTTCTAGTCTCTAACCCAAACTAAAAATTTACTTAAAATATGTCGCAGCAAATTGACTTCAAATCCTTTTTAAAGGACCTGGAAGCAGAAAAGCCCCAGTAGGTCAAAATTCATGTGTTAGTTGCTCCTACAACATAAAAATCAGCTCAAAATGTCAAAATTCTCATAAACCAAAACAAATCACGTGTTCTGTACCGATGTACCGGTATATACCGCGTACAGGTATATTCTCGAAAAGTGCGGTACATGTCGAACCTTAGTTTTTGCATCGTGTAAAGCGTTATAAAGTTATTAGTAAAGCGTGAAATTTAAGCGACTCCTCTTCGCTACTAGATAGATAGATTGAACTGAAAGGGAACGGTCACGCAGTTTCCAGAGATCCTAAATTGTGCCCACCTTGACTTAGTCAAGAGTCTGAATAACACCTCTCCCCCACCCCTACACTTTATACAATTTTACGTGCCATTTTTGGTTTGCACTGTAAAGTATATGTACCTTTAAAGGAATATAATCACTTTACTCCGCCTCTACTTTTTCTTACAACTCATATTTTTGATAGGAAAGCCTAATCTTAACGCTGGAGAACTTTATGGAAAAGCCTGGAAATAGAGCATTTCAATTTACTTCTGAAAGTGACCTCATCGGTACTTCCGATGATTATCGGTAAAATGGGGGTCAGTCTTGCCTTAAATCTTATTTTTTTAAACTAAAGTGATTTTAAAAATTTTAGTTCCTATTTTGAAAGCCAAAATGATAACCATTCAAACACAACCTTAATTTAGAAAATCGGGCCACCCAATCGGAGTTATTAAAAAAAAAATGCTTCATGGAAAATGGCTTTTTATGATATTTCTCTCTAAGTATGATTTTCGGTTTGCACCAAGAACATAGCTAAGAATAAGTTTCCACGGTCGTGTTTCCAACCAGCAACCTCTCGATCGCATGTAAGTTGCTCTCCTGATTAGGCATCCTTTGCCCGAGGGATGGGGAGTGTTTTACGTGTGGGGTTCATATGAAAATCGAAAAATAAGTGTTCATGCTCGAAGAAGAGATACTTCCAAAAAGGCCCTCTCCAGTTCTCTAGCAAAAATATATGTGTACAGACGGATACCCAAATGTTTCTAGGAATGAAGAACGTTTTAAATTCAAGTAGGTAACATTTGAATGTTTTTCCATTCATTTAAACATTCGAATGTTTTTTCACGAATGTGAACAAATAATTCTGCCAAATTATTCTTTCACAATCGTATTCGTATACATTTCATTCGAATGATTACATTCGAACAGAAACCCTATTAAAATAATAGCTTGGCGCTACGCACATTATGGTTATTAGCTTTTCACATTTTTATAGCATTTTCAGCATTTTGCAAAAAATGCACTATTGTAGCCGCTTTGCCGTCTGTCTATCTGTCCGAAATTGTACAACTCAGGAACCAAAAAAGCTAGAGGGCTCCGCTTTTTTGCATCGTGTAGGATATGGTCTGTAGGGATGCAGGCTATCAATTTTAGACCCCTACCCCCTCTTGGGGGGAGGGGAATGGGGGCTGTTTTACGTTTGTATGAAAACTCCTTATTATACATCCGATTGAGCTGAAATTTTAGTATGTTGTATCCTCTGCAAAATCTAGCAAATCATGGCTCCACATGTGACCCCTACCATGTACAAAGACGGAGCTAGAGGCCATCATAGTTTGGTCTTCTGGCATTGAAGAAATTTATTATTTATCGTATGACAATAATTTTCTGCAAATCCTTTGCCAAGGTGTTTTGGTGTGGTCCAGAATAGACAGAACTTCTTGGATGTCGTTCAAGGCTAGTGTTGTCAGCAATATCGAATGAGCTTCAGAGCTTGAACAGGCCGTTTAAGGCGGTTGACTTCCGTGTTTTCTGCGACATTTTCAATAAAAATTGAATATTTTTTGAGAAAAAAAATTTTTCTCGACTACTTTTGACAACTACTACTACTACTTTGTTCGCAGTGATATACATATAACCATACGATAAAAACCTTGGCTTATCGTACCACCTTTAAAAGCTTCGGTCTTTGCCTGCTGTGAAAAAGTAACTTTTGGCTTACTTAAAACAGTTTAAAAATTTCAAATTTGCGAGTACAAGCGATAATGAACGTAATTTAAATCAAATTTAGTTGAAAATAAAAGTAGGGGGTGTGCATCTTCCCAGCTTATAATTTTGAGAAAAAAATGGGATGTAGCCATGTATAAATATAGAATGCACGTCTTAATTTCGGCTTAATTGAATAAAGTATTCGATCCCTTCATGCAACGGGTTAACACTCTAAACCTGTTGGATTTTGGGCTTTTAGAGTTCTAGTTTTTCACCCTCGTATCATACCTAATACCGTACTTAATACTACAGTTCCTTTCTCTTTTCATTCTTGAGCTATCAAATTAAGGTCATATAGATGCGCGAACGAAGACAAATGGACGGACAGATATAGCAGATACAATTTATTAATTTAAAAGGGCAGGCCTCATACAAGACCCTCCCCGAATTTGAACTCGAACAAGAAACATTTAACAATTTTTGATCTAATCGTTCATCTATACATTAGCTTAACCAACAAACCAGCAGCAACCAACCAGGAAAAACTCAAGATTTAAGTTTTCTGAAAGGAGCTTCACCCATATACGTAACATCTTTGTCTGAAAACAACGTCACACCTTCAAACATACCGTTGACAAGTTCAGAAGCTAATAATAATTTAACATCCGGATCAAAGGGAGTCAAGTCAAATCCATCAAATATTGTGATTGACATTAAAAGCAATCATCAAGCCATTTTAAGTAAAACAACTGATAATATTGTTGCAACAAGTAGCTGTCTCGAACCTAAAACCGCAGTATTCAATGGAAATATATCGAATAGGCCTACCAACATTCATTCAAGTATTAGTGCGGAAAAAGGAGTAAGTAAAGAAAACATGTTTAGCACTTCAACATGTTTAGCACTTTTTTTTGCAGATCGATGAGATAGAAGACGATACAAATGAAGTTTTTGAAAAAATTAGTATTACAAAAGGAAGACAAGAAGTTTTATTAGGTGAACAAAATCAACGAGTTGACAATAAGTAAGGTTATAACAAACTCAGTTCTGCTTAATGAACAAAAAACTATTACGCATGCAGGCAAAGAAGGAGATCCGGTTCGAGCATTATAGTTTTGGATAGTGGAGTATCACTGAAACAGGTAGTCGGGTTTGAAAATTCACATTTTAAAGATATGCTACCCATGAGTCAAGACAGCGGCCCGCATCGGGAAATGGCCGTTGATGTACCAGACACTTTTATAGCGAGAAATAAGACGCCACCAAGATATCCACCACCACTACGCAACCATTTACAGGTAATTTTTAGCAGTTAGCTAAAGAAAAGTCACAATTCAAAATTTCTATTTCGGTACAAGTTCAAGAGGTGGATCATTATTTTATGAGTTGTTTCGCAATTTGTCGCAAAACAAGGAGTACAATAATGACCTCTAGAACGAGTCACTTTTCGCAATTTTACTTCTCAACACTTTAAATTTTCGAAGAGATCAGTAATAGACTTACCGATACAATGATATGTGCGACACTAGTTTATTCTAGACAACTATGTGCTTTCTGATCGATTGAATTTAATTGCTCGTGATTTAAAAGTCTAATAGTATTTTACAGGACCCCTGAATTGACTAGGAAAGTGTGGAATGGAGAACTATAATTGCCCCTATAATTTGAAAAGCTATAATTGGAATTGTCCGTAGGGATGCAGGCTACAAATTTCAGACCCCTATCTCTTATTGGGGGAGGGCGGGGGGAAAGAAGGGGGGATGTTTTATGTTTGTACGTCCTTATATTACATCCGATTGAGCGGAATTTCTAGTATGTTGTTGTCTGCGCAAAATCTAGCAAACCATCCAACAACATGTGGCCCCTATCATGTACAAGGACAGAGCTAGAGGCCCCCAAAGTTTGTATGGAAGAAACATTTTTGTATTCCAATTGGACTGAAATTCGAATATTACTAGTATAATGACAGGTAAAAGTGGTCCTACCGCTAATCTTAAACATCCTCAACTGGAAAAAAAGTCAAATCAAGCTAAATTAAATCAAACAAAATCGATAATAGGGCTTATGGGATCATTTTCGAATGTTGAGAAGGTCTGATGTCGTGAGTATCCAGTGCATGAATTTTTGCTTTAACACCTTCTCATCATTTGAAAATGCACTTACATATAAGCTTTATCATCGATGTAATATAAGTAGTTTTCATACAAACGTAAAAAAACCCCCATTGATAGCCTGCACGCCTACAGAGTATGCCCTTCACGATGCAAAAAACCGCAGCTCTCTAGCTCTTCTCGTTCTCGAGTTATAAAATTTCGGATAGACAGACAGACTGACAGACAGACAGACAGGCCGACAGATGGACGGCAAAGCGGCCACGATAGTGCATTTTTTGCAAAATGCTGAAAATGCACTTACGTGTCCGATTTGTCCGTCTGTCTATCTGAGTCACAAAGGCTCTAAAACTACAAGAGCTAGAGAACTGCGGTTTTTTGCAAGTTGTCATGTATGGTCTGGAGGATGAGGGAAAGGCTTTGGTTTTTACAAAAAACTGCCTGGGGGTAATTAAGAGGGTTTTCCCGTTGTATGAAAGTTCCATTTACTTCGTCCGATTGAGCTAAATTTGAGCTATCAAATCATAGAACACATGTTTGCCTCTATCACTTAAGGGTGAAATGAAAATGAAAATCAACGGGGGAAATTTTAGTTGCTCTGATTGAGCTGAAATTTAGAAGGGTCATGTAAAATGACAAATCAAGCAACTTTCTTTAGGATTATGGTCACAAAAATGTAAAGTAATGGACCTGGGATGTCAATTAGTGGCAACCCAAGACTACCTCTGGCGAACAGAAGGGCAAAATTTTAAATTAACGGCATATTATACGGGTAAATTGTCAGTTTTTGAGGTTTTGAGTAGGGGTTTTAGCCCCGGAGCTCCCAAACGAGGGCTTCGATTTCAAAATGGTCTTTGAGAGAACCCCTCAACTTCTTAAGATGCTTCAGATGGTGCTCAAATTTTGACTCCGTAAGCTCCTAGCGAGGAGCTAGGGGGCTTTTTCAGGGTTCAGGCATAGGAAAAATTTTTCAAAAAATTTTTTTTGGAAAATTCCAACTTTGAGGCCGAATACATCCGAAAAGAGGCTCTGGCCAAGAAAATATGGTTTTCCAAAAAAAAATTTTCACCGAATTTTTCCTATGCCTGGATCCCCCAAAATTAGCCTTAAGAGCTCTCTAACTCCTTACCAGGGCTGCCAGGTCAAAACAAAGTTTAGCATCAGGTACATTTCAAAAAGTTCTAGCTACGGCTAGAACATTTTTTTGCCCTCCGAGCTACCCCGGAGGAGCTATGGGGATTTTAACGCGATTTCGTTGCTTGTAGACCAAAAGTTACAATGAAACGAAATTCCGTCAAAATCTTCGAGCATGGAAATTTTTTTGGTCGGTCGCTCTTCTCATGGAGTGGACAAACAGAGCAAAATTTTCAGCCAATTTTGCTCGGGGTAGGGGTTTCAAACCTACTTTGATCGAGAAAAAAATCTCCCAAAGTACTTAAGTCCGGAGGCTCATCTCTTGGTGGCTGTTTCTAGGGGTACCTTTAACGATCGTCACCAAAGATGGGAGATCTAGCCCCCGTACTTTGGGAGCTAGAGAAAATCGAATTTTCGTGAAATTTTTGTATGGAAAAACACAAATTCCACTTTTCTCTCGAAACACTTAAATCTTCGAGGCAATTCTTCGTTGGGGGACCTGTGGTCGTCCCCAGAGGCAATTCTAATCCTTCCTGACCCTCGTTGTTAAGTTTTTCGAGAGAGATTCGTCCCCGCCTAAGCTTTAAACATGTTTTATAGGACAGTAGATTTGCAGTCCACTAACAGACCCTGAAACAAAAGACGCCAACTTTCAGTTTTGGGGAAGTTAACAATTTCAAGAAATTTAAGGACTTGAATATTTAAAAATATATAAAAAGCAAAATCGGAGAGTAAGCTAAAGGGTGAATTTTCAAAGATTTCTAGAACACCAAACTTCGAGGGCTCCTAGCTCCAACCCTGTACATGGTAGAGGTCATATGGGGTAACATGATTTACTAAATTTTGCACAGTCAACATCATACTAAAATTTCACCTCAATCGGATGTAAAATAATGAGTTCTCATACAAACGTAAAACACTCCCCATTTTACCCCAGGGGATGGGGTTTTTTTTTGTCTGTGGGGTGAAGAGAGACGCACAATAAGACATGTGCCTCTCCCTTCTTCACTTCGACCTAGAAGATCTTTTGTGAAAAACCCATTCATTGTTCATGAGCAGATGGTTCCTATACCAAGGCTCGCAAAGAAGTCCAAGATCAGGCGGAAGCTCATCTGTCTAACGTCGAGCAAAGTAGGGAACCCCATCCACAACAAGTTCTATCTGGCCCTCATCTTTGGTTCACATTCACACAGAATAAGAACCGGGGATTCCTCGTCCTCACCACAAAACCTGCACCTGGGGTCCCCGGGGCGGCCAATACGCCGCCCATGGGCCCCCAACCCACAGTGCCCAGTGAGAATCCCAACCAGGAGTCTAAGCTCAGCCCTGTCCAGCCCGAGCGCCTCCTTGGCCCTCTCCTCACCTGCCCAGAGGAAGTTCCTCGAGTGGGAGCCGATTGACAGGTCCTGGAAGTGCTTCTCGATACATTTCCTCAGCCAGCTGTCTAGCTCCCACTTGTGGCACCCCAGGCTAAGGCCACAGAAGGACTCTGGCCCCACGAAGTCCCCGTCCGAACCCCCCTTGGCCAACCCATCTGCTGCCTCATTCCCAGGGCTTAGTCAGTTGGAAATATGCCTTGTAATTTAATTTATGACTCGGGGAGACCCCCTGCTCGTGCAAGCTACGCTCACCGCTCCGCACTGTTCGCCTAACCCCCAGCATTTTGCCTTTCACTTCACTTAATGGTAGATTACTTAATAGTATTATATTTAAAACATAATATTAAGCAAAATCTTCTTTTATATCTAAACATGTGCGGTGGGTAGAGATGTGTGCAAGTTTCCTAATAGGTCATTGACTACATACTAATGATACACCACGTTCAGTTCATATTAGCCCACCTACAAAAATAAATTTTTCAGGGTTTTTAAGAAAATTTCAAAAAACCAATAATGCAGTCTCGTATCATATTTAATAACAGTTGAGAAAAACTTAAAGTTAAGTAAAATTCTAAACGTTTACTTGAATTTTAAAAATAAAAATCCAAAAATGGCCTTCACACGTTTACTTCGTATAAGGCAAGCCTTTTTTTCGCCTAGTATCGGAATAAATACTAGAGTTTTATCTTGAAACGAGTTAGGTGGAATCAAATATGACTTAATGAAATCAAAATTAAGAAAGATTGGTTTTATTTTTGGTAAAAACTTTGATGGAGCTTAAATGGCTGTTATCAACCTTCTATGGCAAGAAGGCTTGTGTAGCCTTGCGCTACTGACTTAGATCAGTTGATTTGCGCCCTCAAAAAAATTTTGTATTGAAATAGAGGAGTGAATTGTAATGAAGCTTTCACAATAAACAGCGCACTGCATAAACCCAAACATGTTTAAAGCTTAGTCGGGGACGAACGCATTTGAGTGCATTGTCAATTCGGCTTTGCTACAAAAGTTGGCTCAAAGTGTCACTTTGATGAAAATTGATGAAAATGCACTTAAAAGGGACACCCAATAGATATTGGCACACTAATAGGTACTGACGTGACATGACGTTACGCCGCAGCTAGACCCTGCCTCTTGTTTTTTAGTGCATTTTCATCAATTTTGAAAAAAATGCACTTATGTGTCCGATATGTCTGTCTGTCCGTCCGAGTCGCAAAGGTTCTAAATTTACAAGAGCTAGAGACTTGCGGTTTTTTGCATGTTGTCATGCATGGTCTCGAGAGTGGGCGAAAGGTTTTGATTTTTCCGAAAAACTGCCTGGGGGGTAATTAAGGGGGTTTTCCCGTTGTATGAAAGTTCCATATACTTCGTCCAATTGAGCTGAATTTTGGATATATTATAAATCGCGTCAAATCTAGCAGATCTTACAACACATGTTTGCCTCTATCACTTAAGGGGAAGGGGTGAGAGGCCTCCAAAGGGGGGAAAAATTTAGTTGCTCCGATTGAGCTGATATTCAGAATGGTCATGTAAAATGACAAAATAAACAACTTTTGTTTGGGATCATATTCTCAAAAATGTAAAATAACGGACTTTGGAGGTCAATAAGTTGGCGAACAGTTGGGCAAAATTTCAAATTCAACCGATTGAGCTGAAACTTTGGCAACTTTTAAATGGCATTAAATCCAGCAAAAAACAGCTCTACAGTAAGTCTCTATGACCTGAGGGTGAGAAGCTGTGAGCTCCCAAAGTTTGTATGAGGTGAAAATTTTGTAACTCTAATCGAACTGAAACTTGGGCAAATGTTAAATGACACTAAATTTAGTAAAAAATCATTCTACATTAAGGCTCTATGGCCTGTGGGATCGAAGTCAGGGGTCCAATAAGTCTCTGCAGTGTCGGAATTTAGGACAAAATATTTTCACTTCGACCCAACTTTTGCAACAAAGCAAATTGAAAATGCACTCAAATGCGTTCGTCCCCGACTAAGCTTTAAACATGTTTTTTTCACGGTAGTACTGTTCGGAGGACACAGAACTGTGACGTAATGTTAGAACAAGCCCCCACAATCCTAAAAGAAAAACCAATAAGGAATTTTCGAGCATTCAAGAAATTTTGTCAAAGTATATTACCGCACCTTAAGGAGGTCGCTTCTTACTAAATAAAACAATTTTTTGCTCTGCATCTGCTCGAAAAATGAACTTTCAACTGTTTAATTCAGGAACTAAAAGAATTACGCCTGAGCTTAATTTGTGAGTTCATTTGATCTTAGTTTGTAGATAACTTCTTCTGAATATTTACATGGAATACGAATAAACCGATGTATGTAGTTGAGAGATCTTGGCTAAGACATGAGATGTTTATACATCTCATATGAATTCATCGATGGCCGTTGACTTCATAGAATACATCGACGCCAATTTAGAAGGAAAAAATTCATCAACGGCCGTCAATGTCATGTCGATTCCAGTTTATCAAATATTTACATTGACGGCGGTTTTTACTGGCAAAAGTGTTACCATTGACCCGTGGTCGACTCCATATTAGGAATACGAGTAGGCTCCTGGGAAATCACTACTCAATTTTTATTATTATCAAAATTTGGGTGCTATTTTCGAGACAGGTTAGGACGAAAAGGCAAGAACTCCTTATTTTAGCGCTTTGAATCGACTCCCTACCTGGGCTCAAAACGGAATCCTTACACATTTGGTACAAAAATGACTATTTCTATTGCACTTTTTATTTTGGAGTTTTATGTTCAATATTGACTGTTTGAAAACGTAAATACAAAATATTTTTATAAGTGCTAAGGCTAAATTTAACCTTACTATGATTTAGCTGAAATGTATGATTCTTCCGAGCTCTCTAAGAAATTGGGTGTAATGAGATCACTTTCAGGACTAGCTATTTGCGCTCTTTTTTCAACAAAACTCCTCACTCCTCATACACTTCCTCAGCCAGCTCCCACTTGTGGCACCCCAGGCTGAAGCCGCAGAAGGGCTCTGGCCCCACGAAGTCCCCGTCCGAACCCCCCTTGGCCAACCCATCTGCTGCCTCGTTCCCAGGTACCCCCTCGTGCCTTGGCACCCACATCAGTGTCAGTCTGCTCATTCCTCCCAGCATGTCCAGAGTACTTCGGCACTCCAGTACAAGCTTGGATCTGACCGACGAGGCGTCGAGTGCTCTCAACGCCGCCTGGCTATCCGAGGCAATTATCAAGTGTCTTCGCCTCAGATCTCGTCTCGCCAGGCATCTCCTAGTACATTCCAGGATGGCATATACCTCAGCCTGAAAGACTGTTGCAGTAGTCCCCATAGGGATCTGGAGTCAGTAGCCAGGGCCATATACACCAGCCCAGTTTTCCCGTTCCTCCTGGACCCGTCAGTGAAGAAAAATACGTCCTCTCCTCCTGACGTCGTCCTGTACCGAGTGGTCCCACTCTGCCAATCACTCCTCTCAGGGAAGATTGTCTGGAACCTCTTCTCGAACCGCAGTTCTCGGACGCCCACGTCAGACATGGTTCTCATGCCCACCAGTCCTGGAAACTTCTCGTAAATCCGAAGGTGGCCCTTGAGATCCCCTGGTCTAGGATCCAAGTTCCCGAGAAGTCTGTAGGCAGTGAGAGCTGCCTCCCTAATCACATGGACGTGTAGGGGTGGCATCTCCAGCAAGGTGTCTTGGGCTGCCGTTGGTGTGCTCCTCCGGCATCCTGTGATGGCCAAGGATGCCTTGCGCTGCACCTGTGACATTGAGGCCTGGGCCACTGGTATCTCGACCCTTGGCCACCATACAAAAGATGAATGGGTCATCTTTGGCCTCACGACGGATGTGTAGATCCATCCCATCATCTTGGGTCTCATGCCCCAATTCCTGCCCACCAGCCTTGAGCACGCCATCAGTGCCCTCGTTGCTTGGGCTGTGATGTTCTCAACATGGTTTCTCCACGTCAGCTTGCTATCTAGTATAACTCATAAATATTTCACCTCCGTGGAGAACCCTATCCGAACTCCACCCAGGAGAGGTTTCTTCAACCCTCCTGTTCTCCTCCTCGTGAAAGGCACCAGAGTGGCCTTGGCTGGATTTACACCAAGTCCTTTATCTCGGCACCATCCTGAGGTTATATTCATGGCCAGCTGCATACGGTCGGATATCACCTCCTTGAACTTGCCTCTAACCATTATCATCAGGTCATCTGCGTAACCGACGACTTCCAGGTGGTTCTGTTCCAAAATCCGTAGGAGTCCGTCGATGACTAGTGACCACATGTGAGGGGACAATACTCCCCCTTGCGGGCATCTCCTCGTGGCCACTATCGTCACCTCTTCGCCTCCCAAGTCGAAGATAATTCTCCTACACTTCAGCACCTTCGACATCCATTCGACCAATACCGGCTCTAGTCCTCTTTCTTTTGAAGAGGTCCTTATTGAGCCAAAGTCGGCATTATCGAATGCGCCTTCGATGTCGATGAATGCTGCCAGAGCCACTTCCTTATGCTCCAAGGCATTTTCCACTCGTCTCACTACCTGATGTAGTGCATCGATATTTGATTTCCCTGGCTGGTAGGCAAATTGTCCTCGATGTAATGGCCTCTCAACGAGAACTCCTGTCTTCACGTGCAGATCGACGAGCTTCTCCATTGTCTTCAGAACCACCGAAGTCAGAATAATGGGTCTATATGACTTGGGTGATTCCGCGTCCCTCCCCCCAGCTTTGGGGATGAAGACTACCTTCACCTTCCTCCACTCCGTCGGTAGGTAGCTCAAGGCGTAGCTCCACCTGAAGAGCCGAATCAGGTGAGGTATCAACAGATCTTGTCCCTTCTGCAGCAGGACTGCTCTAATCCCATCCATACCAGGAGATTTGTAGGGCTTCATTGTCTCCAAAGCCCATTTCACCTTCTGACAGTTGACCATTCCCTTGGATTCTCTCCACAGTCCCACATGCCTCCGTGAAACGCAGAGGTATTCCACGTTTCCGGGGTCCAAACCATGCTTGATATTGTGAGGTCTATCACTCCCTCTGTATCAAGCCCTTCGTGCTTGTACGTCGGAACGCAGCCCCGGTTATCAACCCCAAGATCATTCTTTATCAGATACTCCAGAAGCCACTCACCTCGATCCCTCGAGTCGGTATTCCCCCATTGTCGATGCCTGGCATTCGCATCGCACCCGATGATCAAGGGGATGGACTTCTGTCTGGAAAATCGGACAAGCTCTTTCACCTCAGGAGTAGGTATGTTCCTCCTCTCAATTGGGTCGTTTGGGAAGTATGCTGATGCCAGTATGACGTCACGCTTCCCCTTTCCTCTCCCGATCTTTGCCACCACCGCCACCAGATCGCATGTCAGAAATTCTGTAAGGGTAATACTTGAGACCTTGTTATCAAGTAGAAGGGCGGCCCTTGGTCTCCCCTTTCCCACACAGTAAACCAACTTAGACGATCTTGTTCGAAATCCTTTAACGTGATCTTTGAAGGTCCACGGTTCTTGAATGAATCCCACTTGGGATCCATTTGCAAACCTTCTTTGAAGATCAAAGGACGCGGCCTTTGCCCTGTGAAGGTTAATCTGGATGCATCTCATGGTTGGGAGGGGGTGCCCTCTCCCTGCTCGGCGTCGATTTCCGAAGATTGAACTCCGTCCATCGCTTCTGCCTTCTTCGATCTTTGGTGCAATTTAATTTTCGCACCAAAGCCGAAATCCAGCGGGAAGTCCTTCTGCCTGAGCTGCTCCATTGAGGTAGCATCCATCACGATGGTGAGGATGGCAAGTGATTTGGTGTTCCTTCTGCTGATCACATGCCATCCCGGAGTCGTTATGCCAGAGTTTTGGCCCTGCACCATCTCCAGGATTTCCTCGCTCGTGTCTGAGGCGCCGCCCTCAAAGTAACCAACAATCGTGTGAATGTTGGGGAAGTCATCTTCTCCCACAGCTTTGAGGCCGAGCTCAGTCCAGATGGGCTGCGTCATCACCCACTCTACTGTCTCCGAGTTCTTACAGACCAGGACCATGAGATCATCCGTTATGTGCGGTCTCTGTACGAAGGTTGGTTTGACGTTTCCTTCCTTCTGGGCCCTGATCTGTTTCTTGATCAAGTCAGTAATCCTTTCCAGGTCTTGCTGCTCGATTTTCTTTGTCGTGTATTCCGTGAAGAATATCCCAACTTTGACAGATCCGGCAACTTCACTGTAGGAGGGCTTTTTGTGAGAGTGCACACGAGGCCTCTTCACGTCCTCCTCTCGGAGAGTTGCAGATTCCCTTGTCCTCTTGCAGGATGTGGAAGCCAAGGGAGCACTGGTCTCCTTTTTATGGGGTTCCTTAGGCTTTTGAGGTTTAGAGGGAGGCCTGCTGACTTGACTAGAGCCAGATCTATTAGCCTCCTTCCTCTTCTCATAGGTCTTGTCCTGTTTTCGGACGTATCTCCCCGGCCCGTTAGGCCTGGGAGTTCTCGTACCTCGGGGCGTCGTCTCCGGGCCCACCTCAGTCTCTACCCTCTCCAGGGCTTCCTTGACCGACAGGCCCTGCCTCCTGAACAGGTGGAATCGCTTTTTCATAGCTCCTCCCATTCTCGGCAGTATTGGCCTTGTGAAGCGCTTCTTGCCTCTCTCAGGTCCTTTGGGGGCCCTTCCTTTGGCTCTCCTGTTGCCGCCCTTGGAGTTGGAGGTGCTTCGGTCTCCTTGGGTTTCTTTTACAGAGACAGAGGCCACTCTCTCCGACAACTCCTGTATGGCCCCAGCTGAAGATCCCAGTCCCCCAGAGGAAGAGGCGGTGCTCAAAGGCTTTTCAGCCTTGTCGCGTTGCCTCTCATCCTTTGGGGGTAGGCTACTCGATCGCCTTTCCGGAGCACGCTCCAGGTCGCCCATCTTGGTCGGGCGAAGTACCAATATGTTTGTCTTTTTGTCCTTGTCTTCCATTGTTGTTCCCACGAGTAGGAGGTTTTGATACCTCTCACCAGGCTTCCCCCAACCTGGATTCGAGGGACTCGGGCCGCAGCCCTAATACTGATGGAGGCGCCAGGTTTCCATCAGGCTCCGTTGGAGACCAAATGACGCATGGCCATTCAGTCCTCGGCACGGGTCGCGTGACTCCTTGACTTGCGCACACCCTGACAATCGGCCCATCAGGGTTTCCCACCAATGGTTACCAGGTTGCGCCACGTGGGGGCTTGTCAATGGGAGTTTGGGACTTCTTTCACCGGGAACCTCCCGGACAGGAAACCCCCAGTTAAAATAGAAGCCCCCTTTGCAACCCAGGGGATGGGGTTCTTAAATTGTTAGCTTGCACCCTTACAGACTATGGGCGACACGATGCAAAAAACCGCAACTCTCTAGCTTTTCTGTTTTTTTCGTACAGACAGACAGACGGCAAAGCGGCAAAAAGCCGAAAATGTCCATTTTTGAGGAAAAAAATTTACCTCAAAAATTAAAAATTTTAAGTTTTTTTATGTTTTGCTTAAATTTCATTAATTATCAGATACTTCAATTTTACCAATGGCTCCTTTCATAGAAAAACAGTTTTTCTTTGCAACGTTTCGACTCAAATGAAGAGTCTTTATTCAAGCAATTCTACAAATTTGGAGTTTGGCATTATCAAGCAATAAAATTTCTAAAAAATTTTACAATTTTACAAAATTCTTACATGTAATATAAAATTTTTTGCCTCAAAAATGGACATTTTCGGCTTTTTGCCGCTTTGCCGTCTGTCTGTCTGTCCGAAATTTTATAGGTAGGGCATAGTCTGTAGGGACGCAGGCTAACAATTTTAGATCCCTATCTCCTCTTGGGGGGGACGAGGGGATGTTTTTCGTTTGAATGAAAACTCCTTATATTACATCTGATTGAGGTGAAATTTTCGTATTTTTTAGACTGTGCTAAATCTAGCATATCATGCTACCATATATGTCCCCTATCATGTATAGGGATGGAGCTAGGGGCCTTTAAAGTTTAGTCTTGTTAAAATCTTTGAAAATGCACCCTTAAGCTTAATCTCTGATTTTGCTTTTTATATATTTTTTCTCTATTTGATGGAACATGAACTAACATAACATATAACAATGAATTTCAATCAATTAAACGATAATAATTTTAGGTTAATGGGTCTTCAAAACCAGTTCCTCCTCCAAGAGACCATTTGAGTACAGAGAAGGATGGACGCTTGATAAATCGAGCTCCTGCACCACAAATACCCGAGCGCAAACCCATTCATATACAACAAATCGGACAAATATTAGATCCCACTCCAGACCAGCTGGATAGTATCAAAAAATTTCAGGTATGTTAAAACACAATGTACAAAGTCAAAAATCACAAAATTTCAAAAAGTTTTCATTGGAATGCAGAAGATATAGGTATTTTGTCACCTAATTTATTGCAATGTCTTAGAACCAAACATCAGTCCTTTCGTCCTTTCGTCCGTCCGTCCGAGTCGCAAAAGCTCCGAAACTAAAATTGCTAGAGACCTACGGTTTTTTGCATGTTGTCTTGTATTTATGGTCTGAAGCGTGGTAGAAAACACTTTGGTTTTCCCAGAATATTGCCTGGGGTGTAACTAGGGAGGTTTTTCTGTTGTACAAAAGTTGCCCCTATCACCTAGGGGGTTAGGTTGAGAGGCATTCAAGGAGGGAAAATTTTAGTTACCCCGACTGAACTTAAATTTGAAATGGTCATCCAATGTGACAAATTGAAAAAACGAACCTGGGGTGTGATTAAGTGAAAGCAAGTCTTTGCCTGGCGAACAAAAGGATAACATTTCAATTTCATCCGATTTAGCTGACAGCTGTTAGATAGTATAAAATCCTGCAAAAAATAGTTTTACGAACGGCTTCGTTACAACGAAGCCGAATTGAAAATGCACTCAAATGCGTTCGTCCTCGACTAAGGTTGAAACAAACTGAATAATGAAGTGTCCAAATTCTACTTTAAAAAAAATATTTTGAACCTTTCACAAATAATTTAGCTTAGCGCCAAAACGGTTAATTTCAGATCAAAGGAGCCAAATAAATTTTCCTTCCTCAAAAAACTTTAGGGATCCCTGCTTCTAGTCGAACAGGTGTCTTCTCTGTATAAAACTAGTTTTGAAATTCAGCTTATTCAGCGCCCGCGGGGTTGCAAAAAAATCGTTGGGAACAATGGCACGTATGTTCATTTCTGTGGAACTGAGCCTCCTTTGCCTGCCCTCTTTCCCGAGCTTGCTCGAGCTCATTTTTCATTTGAATCGGATATAGTTTGTAGAACTTTAATAACAGGAAAACCTATTGAAAACCCCTTCTGGTTGCATGCAAAAAACCACAGGTGTTTAAGTCTTACCGTTTTAGATCTTACTAACGACAATATATTTGGTATCTACATCAATGCATACATACATACTTACTTTTCAGGAACAACTTAGAAAACGCCGAGAAGAAGAAGAAAAAATCACCGCCCAAAATGACTTTTTACGAGCTAGTATTCGTGGATCAAGAAAATTGCAATCATTGCAACAAGAACCTCCTACCATTGATCCTACAGGTTTCGATAATATTGCTTACACTGCAGATGACGATGAAGAAGAAAAAATTTACGGTAGAGAATGAATTAATAAGTTATTGTAAATAAAAACTTTAATTTTAGGGTATGGAGAACTTATTGCTGCTCTTTCAAGACTACAGTCGAAATTCAACAAATGTGGTATGAACAGTTTAGCTGCAAGAGTCTCTGCAGTGCAAGCTCTTATTAGTCCGTCAGTTGCTAAGGCTCTCGTTACACGAGCTGATGTTTTACAGCGCCGTTCTCCATTGGTACCTAATCCAGTTTCATCAAATGCTGCTTTATTAGCAAAAGAAGTAATAGAACAACTCTCTCATTCAAACTCAACTGTAGCAATAGAGTTTTGTGACCTACTCTCAACTTATGAAATGGAAGGATTGCTGGAGGCTCACGACAAAATTGGAACACTAACTGATCGAACAGCTGCTATGATGAACAACTCTCAAAACAAAGCAAATGAAAACACAAACCAGAATATTCTGAACAATAATGTGGAAAAGAATCATGTAGGTGCGCCAATTGGTATATTAAAGGACGCTGGGGACCACATCAGAATAATTCAAATTGAAAAAACGTCAGAACCTCTTGGAGCAACAATTCGTAACGAAGGAGAAGCAGTGGTGATTGGTCGTGTTGTCAGAGGTGGAGCGGCAGAAAAGTCAGGTTTACTTCACGAAGGAGATGAAATTCTTGAAGTTAATGGTATAGAAATGAGGGGTAAATCTGTAAATGACGTTTGTGCGTTGCTGAGCTCAATGTGCGGGACATTAACGTTTTTAGTTGTTCCAGCTTGTTTACCAGCACCACATATAATTCGTGAGCCCCCAGTGTTGCATGTTAGAGCACATTTCGATTATGACCCAGAAGAAGACCTTTATATACCATGCCGAGAACTGGGCATAAGTTTTCAAAAAGGGGATGTTTTACACGTTATATCTCGTGAAGACCCTAATTGGTGGCAAGCCTATAGAGAAGGTGAAGAAGATCAAACGTTGGCGGGACTAATTCCAAGTCAGTCGTTTCAACATCAACGTGAATCAATGAAGCTAGCTATCGCTGGAGATTTAGGACGGTCGCGAGGTCACAATTCTGCAAAAGGTGCCACATTACTTTGTGCGCGCAAAGGACGAAAAAAAAAGAAAAAAGCGTGCAGTGAGCACGGTTATCCTTTGTATGCTACAGCAACAACCGAGGACAATGATCCAGAGGAAATTTTAACTTATGAAGAGGTGGCTTTGTATTATCCTCGAGCAGCTCATAAAAGACCTATCGTTTTGATTGGACCGCCAAACATCGGTCGGCATGAGCTCCGTCAAAGATTAATGGCGGATTCAGAAAAGTTTGCTGCTGCGATTCCTCGTGAGTAACTAATTTTGAAAGAAGTTGTGGGTCCTAATTCACTTTAATACTGACAATTCGTTGGACAACTTAAAAAGATTCATTAACTTTTTAACTTCTGGCCATGTATTTTCCATTGCTCCTACAAATTGTCTCCAATTGACTGAGTTTTTATTCATTTAAATAAACAAAATACATTTAAAAACATTGATAATATTTTAGATACTTCGCGGCCTAAAAGAGATGGAGAAGTTCCCGGAATCGACTACCATTTTATTTCTAGACAGCAATTTGAATCGGATATATTAGCAAGAAAGTTTGTAGAACATGGGGAGTATGAAAAAGCATACTATGGTAAGTTTACATCCTAAAAAGTACGTTAAACGTTTCAACAATACTTTATTTTAAAAAAGGTACATCATTGGAAGCAATTAGGGCAGTTGTTGCAAGTGGAAAGATTTGCGTTTTGAATTTGCACCCACAAAGTCTTAAATTATTAAGATCATCTGATTTAAAACCATACACAGTTTTAGTAGCACCACCAAGTTTGGAAAAACTTAGACAAAAACGAATAAGGTCATCTGAACCATATAAGGTAATTAAAATCAATACATCAATCATATATGAAAGTATGCACATATTCGTCAATTTTGATCGTGCATAGCGCCTTCTTTTCTCAACTTGTGGCCTCTAACCCCACCCCCGTAGATGATGGGAGCAAATATGTGATCTATTATTTGCTAGATTTGACATGATGTGTAACATATCCAAAATTCAGCTAAATCGGATCAAGTATGTGGAACTTTCACACAACCTGAGAAACCCCCCCCTAGTTACCCCCCAGAAAGTTTTCCGGAAAAACCATAGTGGTTCCACCACCCTCTAGACCATACATGACAACATGCAAAAAACCGCAGGTCTCTAGCTCTTGTAGTTTCGGATCCTATGCGACTCAGACGGACGGACAGACGGACATATCGGACACATAAGTGCATTTTTAGTGCATTTTCAGCAATTTGCAAAAAATGCACTATTGTGGCCGCTTTGCCGTCTGTCTGTCTAAAATTTTATAACTCAAAAACCAGAAGAGCTAGAGAGCTGCGGTTTTTTGCATCGTGTAGGGCATGATATGTAGGGGTACAGGCTAACAATTTTAGATCCCAACCCCCTTGGGACGGAATGGGGGTGTTTTACTTTTGTCTGAAAACTCTTTATATTAAATCCGATTGAGCTGAAATTTTAGTATGTTGTAGTCTGTGTCAAATCTAGCAAATCATGGTACCACTCGTATCCTCTATTATGTACAGGGACGGAGCTAGGGGCCTTCAAAGTTTGGTCTCCTCGAAACCTTTGAAAATGCACCCTTTAGCTTACTCTCCGATTTTGCTTTTTATATATTTTTTTCAAAATTGATGAAAATGCACCAAAAGCGGGCCAAAAAAGCCCAACCCAATCTTTTTCGGTAGCTCTCAATGCAATGGAAAGTTTAATCTTACTTTGGTCATTGTAATATAAATCTTTTAAAAATAAAAAGACTACTGAGTATCTTTACGGTTGTAAATAAGATCTCAAAAAGGAACAGAGGTCATTTGGTTCACTTACAACCTTTCTCCCCACTCTTCTTACCGAACTGAACGGGTATGTAAAACCCGATGGCAAGTCCGAATTGTGCTACTTCAACCCCCGAGGTTGATATTATAACAAATTGAGCATTTTGAAATTTTTTTCTAGGAGGAAGAACTGAAGGAAATAATCGCAACAGCCAGAGATATGGAAGCACGATGGGGTCATTTGTTTGATATGATCATTATCAATAATGATACTGAAAGAGCATATCAGCAGCTCTTAACTGAAATAAATTCGTTGGAGCGAGAGCCACAGTGGGTTCCATCAAGTTGGTTACATACATAAATATCAGAAATACTTATGAACTTGATTTGTGTTTATCCAAATTATATTTTCAGCAGTATTTTAAAGCATATTATTATACACAATATTAATTCACAGTTGATATAAAAAAAGTATTCTGTTATATTTTTATTAATTATGCAAGCTGAACATTCTGAGTTATTTATTACTCGTATCACTCAATAATTCGGAAAAAATACAATTGAAAGAAATATATTAAACAAATATTGATTTTGAAGTTTTAAGTAAAAGGATTCAAATTAGTATCGTAGGTATCTTCCTGAGGTTCATCGTTAAACGGATTTTTAGTTTCATCATAAGCTTCAAAAGGATTGCCTGGTTGTTCATTTTGATCAAAGGGATTGTTCGGTGCCAGTTTTGGTGCAACTTCCTTAAAATATAGAGAGTTAAGATTCAGTTAACTAGAATCCTGTCGCAGATATTGAAAACTAACGGGTTTTTCTTGAATATGTGTATCACCTGGAACTGCATCAACATCACATTCATCAACTAAAAGGATTTGTTGAAAAAGACCTCGCCCTAAGTATTCAGATATGACCTAAAACAATAAAAAATAAATGTAAGAACTGTACAATATCTATGATTCGTCTGGAAATATATTAACCATAGATATTATTTCGAAATAATCCATTGCTTTTCCAGGAAGGAAAAAGCCTTGGTGCGATTGGCTTAGGGACAGATTTAAATCGAATCCAAACATGCTTTGTGATTCGATTTCAAATCTGCTTTTTCCGTAAAAAATTGCACGAAAATTAATCGCGTTATAACTCAGTATCCCTGGCATCTCGAGAGTCTAGTGAGGGCTTGTTGGAAAGGAAAAAATAAGCTTAAATCCTCTAGCATGCTTCTTTCGATACGAGATATGGCTGATTTTATAATTATATAAAATCGATTATAAAATCACCCATACCTCGAATCGAAAAAAAAACATGCTAAACGATTTAAAACTGACTTTTCTCATTCCAACAAGCCTGCTTTCACTTTCCTAGGCTCAGCCGTTTCAGAGTTTGTCTTATCTGGAACGACAGGTTCAAATCTGTAATGGTGTTGAGGCTGCTGGCTGGGTTACGCTGGAAGCATAGCGTATAAAAGGGCTCATCACCAGAGCGAGTTTTTATATGCTCTGAAAAATTCATTAATAGCGCTAAAAAAAGCCATGAAAAATAGCCAAATATGCCCTTAAATATGCTCTTAAAAAATTAATGATACAATACAAAAAACAGCAAAATAAAGTAGTCCGAAAAACACTTTGTTTAAAACCTTTAATGAAATTTATTGCAGCTGACAATTACATTTTTTTTTATTTTCAATATGAAGGATCGTCGACGATCCGAAAATACAATTTTATAATGATAATTCTTTAATTTTACCAATGGCTCCTTTCATAGAAAAACAGTTTTTCTTTGCTACGTTTCGTTTAAAGAATTATCATTGAAGATTGACGCTTCTGAATAACCACAAATCCAATTTTATAAGTTGAAAAAGATCTCTCAACGTCTGCAGATGTTACCGGAGCATATTTAAACACCGATAATTCCTTTGGAGAAAGCCTTTCAACAAATTGGTCACCTTCGTTATTTCCACAATTACCATTTAAGATATCACTAATTGTGAGAATTGTTTTAAGGCCAGGATAACGATCGTTTACGGCTTTCAATTTTGCTAAGAATTCCTTGTTTGCCATCACTGCCAAAGACTTTTGTACATTCTCGTAAATTGCGACGCTTTCAGTTAAAGGGAATCCTTGAGTTTCAAGCTTGACTATTGAGCTCGCAATCAGGCTGAAGTTGCAATTAATGTAAACCAAATCATTTTAAGTGCACTTTCATCAATTTTGAAAAAAATGCACTTACATATGTGTCCGATATGTCTGTCTGTCCGTCCGTCCGTCCATCCGAGTCGCAAAGGCTCCGAAACTACAAGAGCTAGAGACCTGCGGTTTTTTGCATGTTGTCAAGTATGGTCTGGAGGGTGGGCGAAACGATTTGGTTTTTCCGAAAAACTGCCTGGGGGTGATTAAGGGGGTTTTCCTGTTGTATGACAGTTCCATATACTTCGTCCGATTGAGCTGAATTTCAGATATGTTACACATCATGTCAAATCTAGCAAATCATGCAACACATGTTTGCTTCTATCACTTAAGGGGGTGGGGCGAGAGGCCTCCGAAGGGGGGAAAAATTTAGATGCTCCGTTTATGTTACTGGCAGAGCTACTGTCAACGACCTCCATGTTAAAAAGGTAGCATTTTCCCTGCTCTCCATCAGCATCAACGTCTTCCAAAAGTCCAAAGGCGAAATTTACTACCAGACGTTGCTCAGCGTCAGTAGTCTCGTTGATCGATGCCCAAATATTTCTACCGGCAGCCCTCTTTTGGAGCTTCTGGATCGTCTCTTCGTAAATCTTCGACACATACTATATATTTTTCGTATGACAAAATTCCCACAAATCATTTGCTATATAAGAAGTTGTAGGTATGATTCGGGAGTCTTCTCTCGGGACGATTGAGGCTAGGGTAACTAGCAACACCCAACACAGGATCGATCTTGAAGACTTTGGTCCATACTTGGCTGAATTGATTTGGAGTGAAACTTGAATTTCGATCTCCGAGTCCGAAAAAAAAGCCGTGTTGCGGCGTCAAGGATTAGATATTGAGCCACTAAGGCTATTGATAGACCGTTTAAGGCAGCTGAAATCTATCTTCTGCGTTAGAAATAAGTATTTTTCACAAAATTTTTACGGAGAAAAAATTTTCACGTCTTTACTTGACAGATATCGCAGTGACCTTTTACTTTTGGCGCAGGACTGTCTCGCTGGGAACCGACTTCGATGTATACTTTTCCAAAAAAGTCACCATAGCTGGATGTCCTACATTCTTTAGTGGGATGTTGGCCTCCAAAAACGTCTGACATAAATCCATGTTGAACATATTAACTGGCTCAGTTGATTCCTTGAAGCTCGTCAGAAGGCTTTGCTTCTTTTTCTCCGCATTGTTTGAGGCTTTTTTATGTTTTTCCGTGTTCAGATGCTGCTTTACGTTCCATGATTTGTCGCCGTTAACGCTACAGTCACAAATCATGCAAAAAAGAGTTGATTCATCAGCCCGGAAAACGCCAGGATGTTCCTTTAAGGCTTTAGCTTTAGGCATTATTAATCGAAACGCTCGCTGTTAGATTTTCTTCGAAACGAACGAAATTCAGCGGGATTTCGCACCATTTAAAATTGCCGTTGACGTTTTAAGTGCCCATATGGTCTAACCAAAATTAGAGTTTGACCCCGGACTCAATTAAGTCTTACAAATTGACGAAAAAGCCTTAAAATAATAGAATACAAAGAGAAAATATTGATTATATGCCAAATAATCTCAAAATATACAAATTAAAATAAAAACATATAATATGCCCTCTCGTCCTAAAATATGGCCCTTTCGTCCTAAAATATGCCCTAACGTCCAAAAACGTCGGTGACTAAATTTTTTTTAAAGTAATAGGTACTCCTCATTGAGGAATACAAGTGGTCCTTGAACACCAAATCGCTATGACCTACCAAAGTAAGTCGAAAATAATTTCCTATGTTAGCAAAGGTAACATTCAACTAAAATCGTTATTTGACCTCTGATCGAGATCAAAGGTTATCAAAACACGCGAAAAATGCCAGGAGTACGTTTTTATAAAACTTATAATTTTCTCCCTTCGCCATACTAAACAGTGCATGAAATAGAATTTGCTTACTTTGGACATTCTTTTGACTTACTTTGGTAGGTCATAGCGATTTGGTTTTAATATGTTAGTAATAATTTTACTCACCAAAAAGGTTTCAGATGACCGTTCTAATAGTGTATGGAACTGTTCGTGATTTGCTTGTAGTGGTCCTTGAGCTCTTAATACATCTACTATTTGATGATTTTGACTTATGCAAACTTGACATTCTTTATCAGTTTCGGAAAAACTTTGAATACAGTCTAAATGAAAAGAATGGCGGCAGTAAAAGTGCATCGAAGGCAGAGTAAGCGCTTGTTTGCAAGAACCACAAGCTGGATCTTTGAAATCAACTGGAGTTTCCTTTAACTTCATGATCTTTTCTTTTAATATTGATGAGCTATCAATATATTTTTTAATAGTCTCCTCATCTCGTTTTCTTGATTCCATTTCTTTTTTAAAAGCTCGAATGAAGAAATCCCGCACAGCTCCCAAACACGGTCCATTTTCGACGGCTAAACTATTTAAAACTTGGAGTGGTGACAAAAGTTTTTCATTTGCTATAACATTCAAAATTTTCTGCACTAGATCAATTGGCACGCTAGGGTTACTTCTCATCCCCATTAAAGCTTGTAACCACAGCGATGGATTAGAAGATCCGAGTCTTTGGCAACAGTTAAGAAGCTCTTCATAGTCTTCGTTCTGAATACAATAACGTATAATTAAATGAGATAGACGCTCTTCACCAAACAAGTAGATCAAACCGTGCCAAAATTTATAGTGTCTACAAAGAAATATCGCCCTGTTAGTGTCATATATATGTTTGTCCATTAAGATACGCATAAGTTTTTGTTCAGTATCTTCTTTTTGGTGGCAGAGATATAGCTCAATCAATGTATTGTAAGTAAGCTGGCTACAATTTGGAGTTTGTTTCACTATATCTTCCAAAAACTCCAACAAATACTCAGAAGTATCAACAAATATAAAAATGAACTCCTCCGGCATTGAATTACTAACTTCACAAACATGTTTGAGTAGTTTTACTGTTTCGTTTGGTTTCTTTTCCATAAGTTCTGATCCATATTGTAATAGGCATTCTTTAGCATCACTGACATTGAGGCTTTCGATGTAGGAACAGGCTTCTGAAGGAGAGTGAAGATCATGCAGCAGAATGTCAATATGAATGTTATGCTTTTTACTCTTCTCAGTTAACATTAGCGCTTGATCATAGGCCATTGTATCACGGCAGACAGCCGCTGCTATCTCCACATTAAACTTTATTTCTTTTGTATTGTAAAGGTCGAAAAATTCCTCAAGTTTTACGGTTTTATTGAGCCGAGTGAAACAATTAACCAGCAATGTGGTGTGATCCGCAGTTGCAGAACGTTTTTCATGGAGAGCGTGAAGATACGCTGATAAAAACTGTATATGACGTGAGTCTAGGAATTTTCGTATTACAGAGGAGGGTTCTAAAAAACCAATTGTTTTTATGTACTGTTCTACAGCTGCGCCATAGTTACTTTTGTTATATAAGTGGTCACCATATTGGCGAAAGGTTTCAGATAATCCCTCGTTATCAAGATGGTGACTTTTTGCTATACGAACGGCGATGTCAAATAAGTTTTTTTTGTACAATAGATTTAGCTTACTTTGTAAATCTTTTTCACTTAGATGATAAGCAGAACCGTCCTCTGAAACTGAAAATAAAAATGTATTATACTCCTAATAAAAATTCCAAATAAAGTGAAATTGAGTAAACGAATCATTTGGTGCCATGCAATATGACCAACGTGGCTTTTTGACGTCTCTGCAATAAAGTTTCTTCGTATTGTTTAACAGTAATGAAAAAAAGCTGTTTTTTCACCAAAATACTGTTTATCAAAACAGCCATTTTTTAAAAATTGATTTATTGTTCTTCGAACTCCTGGGCCATTTCAAAATAATCGGACTTACTTTGAAATCGGGCTTGATAATAATTTCAAGCTGGATTTTGATGAATGAGAACTTTTTAGAAACTGTATTTAATTTTTAAAAAACTTGAAAAAAAATTTATCCAAAATATATCTTCATATACATATATTGTAGTATACATATATATTTTGTGAGCACACACAAATATTTAGCTCACTAGGTACATTCGTTGCTGTTTTGTTAGTGACTGAGTGAAGCTAGAATGAGGCAAAATTAGCTTATTTTTGTGTCCTAATAAGCTGATAAGCTAATTTTGCCTCATTCTAGCTTCATTTCGTCACTAATAAAACAGCAACGAATGTACCGCAGGTCTCTAGCTCCTGAAGTTTCGGAACCTTTGCGACTCATATTGTGACATATTGGACACATAAGTGCATTTTTAGTGCATTTTCATCAATTTTGAAAAAAATGCACTTATGTGTCCGATATGTCCGTCCGTCCGTCCGTCTGAGTCGCAAAGGCTCCGAAACTAGAAGAGCTAGAGACCTGCGGTTGTTTGCATGTTGTCAAGTATGGTCTGGAGGGTGGGCGAAATGATTTGGTTTTTCCGAAAAACTGCCTGGGGGGTAATTAAGGGGGTTTTCCCGTTGTATGACAGTTCCATATACTTCGTCCGATTGAGCTGAATTTCAGATATGTTATACATCATGTCAAATCTAGCAAATCATGCGACACATGTTTGCTTCTATCACTTAAGGGGGTGGGGTGAGAGGCCTCCGAAGAGGGGAAAAATTTAGTTGCTCCGATTGAGCTGATATTCGGAACGGTCATGTAAAATGACAAAATAAACAACTTTTGTTTGGAATCATAGTCTCAAAAATGTAAAATAACGGACTTTGGAGGTCAATAAGTTGACGAACAGAAAGGCAAAATTTCAAATTCAACCGATTGAGCTGAAACTTTGGCAACTGTTAGATGAAATTAAATCCAGCAAAAAAAGTTCCACAGTATGTCTCTATGACCTAAGGGTGAGGAGCTGTGAGCTCCCAAAGTTTGTATGAGGTGAAAATTTTGTAACTCCAATCGAACTGAAACTTGGGCAAATGTTAAATGACACTAAATTTAGTAAAATATTCTTCTGCATTAAGGCTCTATGACCTGTGGGATCGAATCATGGGGCCCAATAAGTTTCTGCAGTGATGGAATTTGGGACAAAATATTTTCTCTTTGACTCAACTTTTGCAACAAAGCGAATTGAAAATGCACTCAAATGCGTTCGTCCCCGACTAAGCTTTAAACATGTTTTAAATAGTAAAACCGGAAAATTTGTAGGGCGCCAAAAAGAGTACATGTACTTTTTGAAGAGTACGTCTGGCCCCTCCTTTTAAATTTTCATTGTATAAAACAATCTTAGAGGTAAAAGGGGATGGAAGGGGGGATATCCACTCATCAACGTACTGAAGGTTAACTATTTTTGAAAATTTCACTTACCCAAGAAACATGTACCGAATTCAATAAATACGGCCAAAATCCTTGGAACATTTGAAGAGAATACAATGAATTTGTTTGTCAGGTCAATAACAGTTATCAGAGACTTAAATGTCGACACGGGCATTTCGCTCTTGTTAGCCGAAACAATAATTAGGTGGTTTCTAAACCATTTTATAAACTGCTTTTCACCGTCCAGGACATAGCAAGGACCCCGTCCATCGGTTGTATAACAGTAGATAGCATCATCTCGACCAACCATAAAGTGTCCTTCGTTGTGAATACCAGTTTGCAGTTCACAGCATCGCATTTGAGAGGTTTCAGTATCCAGAACTTGTCGAGTATCTCTATCTTTATTGCTGAGCAAGTTGAACACATAAACCCCAGAGTTTGAGCATACATACATCAAAGTAGTCTTGTTTAAGTGCTTAAATGCAATTCCTGCGATTGCTGATGTTCCAGCTGTGAAAGATTTCAACATCCTTGAACGGTCTCGACTTATATCTCCTCGATACAAAGAAATATTTCCTCTTTCAAAACCAACTGCCATAAACTGACCATTTTCTGCGACGCCTAGTGCACAAGGTCGAGGGAAGGCAGTTTTAGCTGTCCTTAGGCAGTACGAAGACTTGGATGTTAATTTAGATAAATTCCAAACTTTGAAAAATGATGTACTTCCACTGTCACCGTTGGCAATAGTTACAAGAAAGTTGTTTGCTGTGGAAAGTGAGCAAAACAAAATACTGCTATCATGACCCTTGAATGACGTGCTTGCCCAGCCTTTGGTGAAAACATGAACGTTGCCTTCTTCATCACAGATAACAACTTGGCCATTTCCATTTGTAGCCGCTGTGATATTTACGCCATTCAATACTGTAGAAATTCTTTCATTATCTATGTTTGATTGAAGTTCAAAGAAATTAAATCTCCTCCATTCAAATATGGCCATCCTTTGATATTAATTGGGATGAATCATAAAAGTCGTTATAGTTGAGGTGTCTGCCACTGGAAGAGATAAACCTATATTTAGGTTTATTTGGTATGTCTGAAAATAAGTTATATATATGCAGGAAGTTATATATTTATACGTTTTACTTTATTAGTGGTTCGATGAACGCACTATGAAAAATTAGTGTTGATATAAAAGCAGTTTAAAAGTAGTCACAATAATAAAAAGCGAAGATAGCGAAAGGAGTGCTAGTTATAGCTCAGACCAACATGCTTACAGTTATCATTTTGTTTGTAGTTGTCTGGGGCTTTTTTGGAAAGTTACTGCCTCTACGAAGACTTTACATTGAAGTACTACTCAAAACGTTCGAGTTCGGCGCGTCTGTTGTAGGTGAAGGTGAATATGCAAGGCCAACTGCAGAAAATGATAAATTCAAACCTGAGGTTCTAACAGTAAATGGTACTGAAGATAGTCAGCTTAGTCACAAAAACTCAGTCATATCCAGAGAGATTCTACTGCCAGCTTCTGATGCATCATTGTTTAAACCTTTAGCAGAAAGCTATGAGACGTTAGATATGGACAATGAAAATAAGTTACCTAATGATACAGTACAAATCGAAAAAGATACCACAACGGACCTGGAGTTTCAGTTAGTAAGCTGCTTTGATTACATAAAAGCCGGAGTTGAAGCCATAATTGAAGATGAAGTGACATCGAGGTTTGAAGCGGAAGAACTTAAGAGCTGGAACTTGCTCACACGAACGAACAGGAGATATGAGTTTATTTCATGGAAATTGACTGTTATTTGGGTATGGGGATTCTTCATTCGGTATACCCTTCTGCTTCCCCTCAGAGTAACAATATGTTTCGTTGGAGTTTGGTATTTAATCATATGCACCGCTATCGTAGGTTGTTTACCAGATGGCGAGTTTAAGAGAAAGACAGTGAAGTTCGTCTTAATTCATTGTTTCGAATTTCTTTCAACAGCTCTGTCTACTGTTATCATATATCATAACTTAGAAAACAGACCAATAAAGGGGATCTGTGTTGCAAATCACACAAGCCCAATAGATGTACTGATGCTCATGTGTGATAATTGTTATTCATTAATCGGTCAAAGCCATGGAGGTTTCTTGGGTCTCCTTCAAAGAGCACTAGCTCGTGCCTCTCCTCATATTTGGTTTGAAAGAGCAGAAGCAAAAGATCGCCTTGCTGTCGCTAAACGTTTGCGGGCGCATGTATCAGAAAGCACAAATCCGCCAATATTGATATTTCCAGGTAAATTATTATCTTATCATAAGTGTAAGCTTTATCTTGTTGATAGTATTTTCAATTTTTATAACATATAACACGTTTTCATGTTCAAAGTCCGATATTATTTTAAGTTCCCGAGACTGGAAACTGACCGTCAACCAGTCAAGGGAGATTCACACTTATTTTGCACCCAGACCAGGTGCGCATATTTAGAGCATAATACTATGTTCATCACTCTTCATAAAAATTTTTTGGCAATTCTACGACAAATCAGAAACGGCAAAATTATTCCCGCAAAATAACTCCCAAGGGTCATCCTGTTTTTTTTGTATTTATTAGTGCATTTTCCCTCAAATGGAGAAAAAATGCACTATTGCATCTGCTATGTCCGTCTATCCGTCCGTCCGTCTGTCCGTCCGAAACTTTATAACTCAAGAACCAGAAGAGATAGAGACCTGCGGTTTTCTGTATCGTGTAGGACATAGTCTGTAAGGTGGAAGGTTAGACATCTTAGACCCCCATTTTCCCTGAGGGGGGTTTTCCCGTTGTATGAAAGTTCCTTATACTTCGTTCGATTGAGCTGAATTTTGGATATGTTGTAGTTCACATCAAATCTAGCAAATCATACAACACATGTATGCCCCTATCACTTAAGGGGGCTGAGTGAGAGACCCCCGAAGTTTGTATCGGGGAAAACTTTAGTTGCTCCGATTGAGCTGAAATTCAAAATAGGCACGTAAAATTACATTATTAGAAACATTTGCACCAATACATGGTCTCAAAAACGTAAAACAAGGCATCAGGATACTTTAGAATATAACCTTGTGGCTTCCCTAGGAAGACAAATGGGCGAATTTTCAAGATCGTCCGATTGAGCTCAATCTTTGGTAACTCTTAGAGGGCTTTTATTTGAGCAAAAAACATTCCTATAGTATGCTCCTATCAACTAAGGGGGCGGAGAGGAGAATTCCGGAAATTTGTATGGGAAGCAAATTCATATGGATTTGCCTCTTGGGCTGAAATTTAAATTATTCATTTAAACTACCGAAAAATGTTGGTAAAGTTTAGAAGTAAAAATTTATAAGTAGAACTTATAAGTTAAAAAATTAAATTAAATTAAATCAAATCAAATTAAATTAAATCAAATTAAATTAAATTAAATCAAATCAAAATACAAAATCGAAGATCAAGTATAAAGGCCGATTCACATACTTGGACAAAATGGTCGATCGAATACAAAATCGAAGATCAAGTAAGAGAAGTGCATTTTCCCGGGTTTATATTTTGAGGGAATCTTATTTGAATTCATAATACTCAATTTCTGAACTCTTGATCAATTAACAATAAGATTCCCTCAAAATATAAACCCGGGAAAATGCACTTCTTATACTTGATCTTCGATTTTGTATTTTGATTTGATTTAATTTAATTTAATTTGATTTAATTTAATTTGATTTGATTTTGCACTTTTTTTTCAAAAATATTCTTTGAACTCAAGCCAAGTATTCCTAAAAGCTAGATAGCTCAAACTATGTATTTTTAAAAATAGAAAATGAGATTTTTAAAATGTTAGCAACCATTTCAATATAAGATAATTACCATTTTTGCCATTTTACCCCTTAAAAAAAACTTTTCTGATCAAACTGCAAACGTAACCCTTTCCGCTTGTTAGCATATTTTATATTTATATAAAAATGAGCTATTGCTAACACTAGTGTCCGTGCAACAGTCCGTTCGACTCACAATGGGAACTTTTGACAGATTACGGAGCCAAATTTCAAAGAAAGCTTAGATTGAGCTGGGGCAGAGGTAGCCTAATCGATAGAGTAACGGACCTGCGATCGAGAGGTCGTATGTTCAAACTCGGCCGAGACAACTTCTGCTCAACTGTGTTCTTGGTGACAGCTTAGAATGTGACTGCTATGGCGCGTACGGCAGTATAAGTTGGGGGGCGCTACTGAGAAACTATTGACTCTGTCAAGATGGGTTACAATAGGACCCTCGGGACCTCCGAGACCTTTGACTCCCAGTACAATCTACATCTTAGATTGAGCTGAAAACTGGTTTGTGGGGGTTTTTGGTGTCGAGGAAGTGAATTTATAAAGAAAAATTAAAAACTCTACCATCTTGAAAAGACTTCCTTGAAACATTTTGGAAAGTTTATAAATTTTTCATGAAAAGTTCTTTTTTTCATGGATTGGAAATTTTTATGCTCTAAATACCCTAAACCTAAAATATTAGACTCCTACTATAGGAGTGAGGGGCTTTACTTGGCTTTTCCCTTTGCTTTGGTCATAACTTTTAACTTGAAAACTAGGCTTTCTTATACGAATGTGAATGAATATTTCATCCAAATTATTCGTTCACATTCGTGAAAACATTCAAATGTTTAAATGAATGGAAAAACATTCGAATGTCTAAATGAATGACAAAACATTTGAATGTGAAAAATATACAATTCAGTACTTTCTAAACAAGAGATTTCTGAAAAGAGCCACTTTTGGCTCTGTAAATCCTGGAATCCCATTGAGACTTCGAAACTAAATGAAAGTTGGAGGTACCGGAGGAATTTTATCTGATTCCAGGAGTTCTGGATCCCGGATTTCTTCCTACCAGCTACATTCTGAGGCAAAGACCTTCTTGATGAGGTGTCATTTGGAGTCTCACTGGGATTCCAGGACTTCCAGAGCCAAAAGAGGCTCCTTTCAGAAATCTCTTGGTTGGAAAATACTGAAATGCATATTTTTCACATTCGAATGTTTTTATATAAGACAAAACATTCGAATGATTTTCCATTCATTTAAAAAATTCAAACGTTTTTTCAAGAATGTGAACGAATAATTTTTCCAAAATATTCTTTCAGATTCGTATTCGTATTGATTTCATTCGAATGTTTGCATTCGAACAGAAACCTTTACCTTACCTTATGTATAATAAAGTTATAAAAAGTAAGTTATAAAAAGTTAATAATTAATTAAAACAAAATCGTCCAAAATGCACTTGTGAAAATTAATTGCGACCCCTAAAGCATGGAAATTTTCACTCTTTTCCGACTTTATAAAGTCGGAAAAAAGTGAAAATTTCCATGCTCTAGGTTGCGACCAGACAGAAATTTTCATGAACATTTTACCGCTGTTTTTTACTTCTCTATTCATGAAGAATGCAGGAAAAAAATCTGTACACTAAAGCCGCCTCCCCATGTGGGCATTTAATTTGGCGGAATTAAATTAATATCTCCAATTGTTGGCAACAAAATTAAATTTTAAGTTAGCATTTTACTAACAGATATGTTTTGTCACCAAACTAAGAAATTAAATACTCTTTATATATTGTGGCTTTAGAAATATTAATTTAATTCCACAAATTTTAATTAAATGCAGCATTCAATCGAAATTTGTGGAATTAAATTGATATTTCTAAAGCCACAACATATAAAGAGTATTTAATTTCTTAGTTTGGTGACAAAACATATCTGTTAGTAAAATACTAACTTAAAATTTAATTTTGTTGCCAACAATTGGAGATATTAATTTAATTCCGCCAAATTAAATGCCCACATGGGGAGGCGGCTTAAGAGCAGCTCAAGTATATAACTCCCGATCCAAAATTTGTTGATTTTCGGGGTAAAAAGGGCTTTTTCCAATAAATCATAAAAATTATAAATAAAAATATCTTTTAGCAAAGCTTATTTTTAAAAAATTATAATAGTATAATATGACATTTAAAAAAATTTAAAAAAAAACCTGTTCGGGGCACAGGCAAGCCCATTTTTAATTTATATTTTAAAAAGAGTAGATAATTGTAAACAAGTATAGGTGGTATACTGACACTTATTTTGTTTTTGTGCAACGTAAGGACAATACGACGGTTAAAAGACAAACTAAAATACTAGTCGACAACACTTTTCTATCCTTACTAGGGGTTCGCGAAGGTAAAGAGGTTAAATTTACCTTGTTTGCGCGACCGGTTTCGGGTCGATGATGACCCATCTACTGACGAAGTCCGACTGATGTGTTTCCGTGTCTCGTGTGTGTTCACACTCGTCGCTGGTGGGTTGTTGTTGCTGCAGAATCATTTTGGGATTCTCAGCTCTGTCAATTAGAAAAGTCCTGACCTTTTTGGCGCGTCCTCTCCGTTCATCAAGGAATCTTCGTGAAAAATAAAGGCGCTCTCCCACGCGTCCAGTAACCGAGGGTCCCTGACTGGCTTAATGAGCCCAGAGTTTTCCCAGTCAATCTCGTGTCTGTGTTCTGTGGTATGAGCGGCCACGCTTGAGTCCTTGAATTTCCCGTTCTGCACAGCTCTCTGATCTTTAATCCGGACTTTAACTTTCCTTTGTGTTTGTCCGATATATACGTCTGCACAATCCTTGCATTTAATCTGATAAATCCCTGAGCGCTCTTCAGTTATTTGAGGGTCTTTCAGGTTCCCCAGGAGGTTTTTAAGGGTGTTCTGGCTCCTGTTAACAACCTGAAATTTGTGCTTCTTCAAAGTGGCTTTCAGAGGGTCCGTGACACGAGGGAAAAAGGGCAAACTCATTCTGCGGGGTGTGTCTCTGAATGGCTCGAGAAGGGTGACATTTCTCTGGTTTTTCTTTTTGAGGTGAGACTTAATGATTTCTTCCACGAAGTCAGTTGAGTACCCATTAATTCTCCCCGCCTCCAGAATTCTCTTCTTTTCTTCCTCGAACTCAAGGACGCTGAGGGGGATGTTGACGAGTCGATGAGCCATTGAGTGAAAGGCTGCCTGTTTTTGAGAGCCGGGATGTGCAGAGTCAGACGTGATGTACCTGTCTGTGGAGGTTGGCTTCCGGTAAATGCCAAAGGAAAAACCTTCTTCTGACCTTGTGATGAGAAGGTCGAGAAAGGGTAGTTTTCCATCTTCTTCTTTCTCCATCGTGAACTTTATAGAGCGGTTCTGGGAGTTCAAGAGCTCTAGGGTCTGATTCAGGAACCTCTCTTTGGTGACCGCGAGAACATCGTCTACGTACCGGTTCCAGAATCTCGGGAAGTACTGATGTTTCTCAATCCTCCCTTCTAGGTCGGTCATAAAAAGGTCTGCTAGAAGGGGGGAGAGTTTACTTCCCATGCTGAGTCCGAAAGTCTGTCTGTAGAATTTACCTCGAAACTTGAAGAAATTCTGGCTCATGCAAGTTCTCGCAGCACACAATGAGGCGAGAATGTGGTTCTGTGGGAGCCTATAGTTCTCCAGGTGTTCTCTGAAACATCTCAGAGTCTCCGAGACTGGGACGCTGGGGAATAGTTTTTCAACGTCGAACGACACCATTATCTCGCCTCTCCTTGGTTGGAAATTCGTCAACTTATCGGCCAGTTCTTTCGAGTTTTTCACTCCTTTACCATTCCTGATCGGGAGTTTTCCAACCTCTTTCAACAGCCAGGTGGCAATTTTTTGAGTGGGTGTATTAATATTCGACGAGATCGGCCTCATTCCCATTGGATTTTTATGGATTTTGGGGAGACAGTAGAGTTAAGGTACGTTGGAGTTCGGAACGTGAAGTTTCCTTGCCAGAAAATCTTCTCCCATAAGTTCTCCTATCTTTTTCCGCGCTTGATCAGCTTCTCTCATCATCTCGGGTAAAGGATCTCTGGGTTTATTATTTTTGTATTTCAGTTCTTCATATGGGCCCCCTCCTATCATATCTTCTACCCTCCTATCGTAATCGCTCTTATCCATTATCACGACAGCGTTGCCTTTGTCCGCTCTGGAGTAAACCACTTCTTTGGATTTGAGAGATCGAATGCCCTTCCAAATCTCAAAGTCAAGGTTCACTGAACTCTGTACGGGCCTGTTTGTCTCGTCTGCAGTGTGGAGAATGCACTGTTCTACTTCATGGCGTATAGCTTCCTTGTATGAGTAGTTTTTGTGCCGTATGGAGCTCTCAATGCTCATAATAATTTCTGAGAGAGGCGCAAAATCAGGTGAAACAGCGAAGTTTAAGCCTCTGTTCAAGAGGCTGAGCTCAGTTGGGGTAAATTGGCATGAGGATAGGTTTTTGACGAAGCCCTCGATCATCACAGGGGAGGGTTTGGGCTTGGGCCTTTTCTGAGTCTCCATCAAATGCCTGAATTTTTCCCTATGTCTGCGTTTGGTCTTATAAACTAAGCTTTTGAGCTCTTGCTGAGACACATTCGGCTACGGAGTGGTATGGAAGCCTATGTAGAAGTTCGAGATGGAGCGGGTAAATCTGGCTCTCTAAGTTCCCTACTTTTGCGTGCTGAGCCCTGATTTCTTCACTTAGCCAGGCTTTTTCGGCGATTTTTTTGGGCTCTCATTCCGGAGGGACTCTCGTTGGCCACTCTAACTTTCACGAAGTTTGGTTTCACACCTTTCCTTTTGCATTTGGTCAAGAACTTAATGTGTAATTGTACAACTCTTTTTCTCTTCATCAGTCGGCCAAAATGGCGCAAGCACTTTTCTTGACTAGTAATCATTTCACTGACACTTATTTTGTTTTTGTGCAACGTAAGGACAATACGACGGTTAAAAGACAAACTAAAATACTAGTCGACAACACTTATATCATAGGTGGTATAACTGCACTTTTTCAGAGAGAGCTTTTCTAAAAAATGGCTCTTTTAAAAAATTAATTAGTTACACGTTAGGTACTAATCTTTCAAATCGATGATATTTCAGTCAAAGACACTCAAAAGCCCTCGAGAGCTTCTTCTATTCCAGGAGTTCTGGATCCTGGATTTCCCGCTTCCAGCTTCATTCTGAGGCCAAAACCTTTCTAAAGAGGTGTCACTCGGGTACTTTCGGCTGACATTTATTTTCGGGGTCTCCCTGGGATTCCAAGAATCTCCTAGTTAGAAAGTTCTAATCTTCCAAATCGATTTAATTTCAATCAAAGTCACTCAAAAGCCCTCGAGGGCTTTTTTCAGATTCCAGGAGTTCGAAATCCCAGATTTCTCCCTACTAGCTTTATCCTGAGGCCGAGTCACTAGAAGGGTCTTGGATCAAAAGTGAGAAGGATGAGTCCTCAAATAAGGATAAGCGTGAAATTGAAATTATTTAGCCTAAGTCAGAAATCGTGACTAAAATAGTGCCCCGCATAGAGCGAATATATTGGAAAAAAATTTGATATTTACTTAAAACAATTCCTTTTCATTTAAGTTGTCCTTATTTAGCAGCAATAACTGGTACTTTCTTAAAATAAATGTTGTAAATCTGGTAATTTCACTCGCGAGAACTCGTATACATTATGCGTATCACATGTGTTCATCCCAACGGGAAAAATAATTTTGCTCTCCCTATGCCTACGAATATTTCTAGACCACGCAATCCGAATAATATGGACAAGTTCGCCTGATATGAATTTATAAAGTATATGGAACTTTCATACAATGGTAAAACCCCCCTAGTTACCCCCCAGGCAGTTTTCCGGAGAAACTAAAACCTTTCGCCCACTCTCCAGACCATATATGACAACATGCAAAAAACCGCAGGTCTCTAAGTCTTACAGTTTCTGAGCCTTTGCGACCCGGACGGACCTACGGACGGACATATCGGACACATAAGTGTATTTTTTTCAAAATTGATGAAAATGCACTAAAACAAAAGTCATTGGACTAAATATTCAAAATAATTTATTTAATTGTAAATTGATTATAAGAGTGTAGCAAAAGTGATTCAACGACGTCGCTACCTTAAACATGCTGCCAAAAATTAAAATAAGTGATTTTTAAATATAATTCTCAATTTTTCCAAGTATAAAACCCGGTTTAAGGATCACGCAGCGACCATGCACGCTGCGATTTTTTTAAACAAAATTTAAACTTTGGCACGAAATCAAAACACATGCTTATTCGTTCAAAGTTTCAGTCACCTGAATTAGGGGATTTAGCTCCGTGGCTCCCAAACGGAGGCTCCAATCCCAAAATTTTGGGAAGACCCCCTCAAATTTTCGAGACGCTTCCGTTGACGCTCAAATTTTGACCCTGGAAGCCCCTGGGGAGGAGCTATATGGCTTTTTCGGCTGATTTTGGTGAGTCTAAACATAGGCAAACTTTTGGGTGACAAATTTTTTATGGCAATTCTAACTTTGAGGCCGACTATCTCCAGAAGGAGATGGCAGCGTTCGGTTTGAGGAGATAACGCTGCCGCACTTCCGACGTGGTGTCGATCGAAAGGAAATTTCAGGCCGAACCCAAAACACCCAAGCTTCCTATCGGAGGCCTATTGGAGTTATGAATTTTTATGTATTCAAAAATCATCTCCACATCCAGAGCCCCCAAATTTTGTTCGTCCTAAGAAAAATTTGGATTTAAGGGCAATTTTCGCCAATTTACTCCAACCCAGGTAGTCATGTTGGAAGAACGTCAAATAGCTTGTCAAAAGTTGAAAACGCTTTTAAAAAATAACTAGCTATGACTATATCTTATTTTTTTCTATTCGTTTCAGCATTCTAGAATGAAAGCGAAAAATTCTGAAAAATTTTTCTTTTATATTCGTATTCGTATGAATTGCATTAGAATGTTGTATTCGAACAAAAACCCTAAGTTAGTGTATCTGAGATACAAAGCGTTTTTCTTGATCTTGTACACTTCTCGGGAAAATCGAATTGTAATGTGTGAACTGGATGATTTTAAAAATGGCCTCCCACTTTATTCTCCCGCATTCTTGGTTTGCACCAAGAATACAATTGAGAAGAAGTTCCCTCGGTCGAATTTCGAACGAACGACTTCCCTATCACAAGTCCGTTACTTTACCGATTAAGATACCTTTGCCTTAACTATGAAGTCTGGATGCGACTTAATGAATTGTTTTGCCTCTCTGAAATGATTCTTTAACATATTGTCTGAAAACGACTCCACTTTGGAAGAATTCTGGTGGTTGAATCAAATGTTGGAAAATTTTCGTCTGATTTCCTGTTTATCAAGTCGTTCGATGTCTGAAAACGAACTAATGTCTAATCTTGAGAAGAAATCACTAGCTCGTCGTTTGCAATAGTTTCAATGTAAATAATTTTTTTCTCTCCAAAATGTCCAAAATTATTTTTCTAGCTCGATAAATAAATTTTTTATCGATTTTTACGTTTAGTCCCTCTCTCAGCTTGGGCATCTGTTTACTTGTACAGCTTTATCCAAATTGTTTGAAATTTTTATGGTACACTTAACTTGCAGTCCACTAATAGACCCTGAAACATAAGACGCCAAATTTTAGTTTTGCGGAAGTTAAAAATCTTCATAAAAGCCGAAAATGTCCATTTTTGAGGCAACATACATATTTACCTTATAGGTAACATTAAAATTTTTTTAGTTTTTTTATGTTTTACTTAAATTTCACTATTTTATCGAATTCGAAAAAATTATTTGATCAAAAAAGCTTTTTTCGATTAAGAAATGTTAACTTTCAAAGTTCGACCTGGTCGACCAATTTTGATTGAAAATGGGGTTTCCAGCTATAAATCCTCATAACTTCTGAACGGATTAGTCTTTTTTGTGATTTAAAGTTCTACGAACTTGTGAAGGTGTGCTCGTTCTAACAATACCTGATTAGGCAATCTACGTACCGAAAGAGGGAAAATACAAACTTTTTGCGCCGATATTCAAAAAACGACCATTGTGTCACGGAGGAGCCGACCCCCTTTCCTCCCCCCTAGGACCTTTACATAACACTTGAACCTTACCTTATCAGTTCCGCTTTTTTAAATGTTTTTGACATGCAAGCGTGGAAAGACAGAATTCTAAAAAAAATCTTGAAATCCAAAGTAGTCGAGTGCACAGGAACCATCCTTCTGAGGTCTCTTGACCAACTCTTGGCTCTGGCAGACCATAAGTCAGCAAATCACAATCAATTTTATTGCTTATTGTTATTATTTTTAAAGTTACATGAGATCAGGGATCTCAGACACCGACTTACTTCTTACTTCATCGGCGCTACAACCACTTGTGGGTCTTGTCAACGAACCCTGTCCTGGGCTCGCTGCTGCCAATTTTGGATCCGAAGCGCACGCAGGTCTTCTTGCACGCCATCAACCCATCTTGTCTTGGGGCGACCGACACCTCTTCGCCCTCCTGGGTTGGTTCGGAAGAGCACTGAGGGGGCTCAGTTCTCGTCCATACGAGCTAAGTGTCCCACCCACCTCAGTCTTTGAACCTTCACGATCGCGATGATGTTTGGTTCTCCAAATTCTCTCTGAATTTCAAAGTTGTACCTCCTCCTCCAGCTCTCTCCTTCTCGCACTGCACCAAATATAGTGCGAAGCACCTTGCGCTCAAAGGTGAGGAGCATCTGTTCGTCACTCTTCCTCAGTGCCCATGACTCGCAGCCATAAGTAAGGACTGGTCGGATGAGCGTCTTATATATCCGAGCTTTAGTCTTCTTGGAAAGCAACTTTGATCTCAGGTGCCTGAGAAGCCCATAGTAGCATCTACTCGCCACCCTCATACGTCTCTGGATTTCCGGTGTCGTGTCTCCGTCGGGCCGTATCAGCACTTCGAGGTAGATGAACTGGTCAACTACTTCGAACTCAGAGCCCCCTATCATCAATCTACCGTTCTCGCGAACCGGTCTCGCGCTGGTTAGCGGGTGAATGGGCGTATTTGGCCACCTCTAGAGACTAAATTACTCTTTTGTTTTTGATGTCGAATATCTCAGCTCTGGAACTTTGGATCGGACTCATTTAGGCGTTGATCAAAAGGTCTCAGTTTAAGGTATCCGAAAATTCCCTTCACTTGACCTTAATAGCAAAAGCCTCCGAAAAAAATGTTTTTTTCCAAACATTAGTTTTGGACATATTTGGCCACTTTGGACACATTTGGCCACCCACTGGACACAATTGGCCAACCTAGAAAGAACGCTGGAAAAAACCGGAAATCTCAAAAAATGGGCCCCTAACATCAAGAAAAGTGATTTAAGGGGTGTTTTGACGCCCCCGGAAATCTTTCACCTAACCGGAAGTGGAATAGTCGCCATCTTGGATTTAATAACATTAAAAATAGGAAAAATTGGGGTTTCGAGTGGAAAACCGCATTTTGCCGCGTTATTATCCAACCTATACAGTTACAACCATCAAAAGATTTTTAAATGACATTCTAAGGCTTCCATTTTGACTTTTAGAAATAAGATTGCACTTTCGGTTCAGCTATGACAGCCATCCGCGTGCAAGCATTTTTTTAAAAAATATTCTCTGAGCTCTAGCTCCGTTGTCTTGAAAGATAGGAAGCTCAAACAATTTTTAAAAAATAGTACTTCACAAGAAAATTTTAAAATGACATCAACCTTTTCAATTGGACTTACTATGCGCTCAGGAAAAAATAAAAACAAAATTTCCCAATTTTATCTCTTGAAAAAAGAAAAAATTTTCCTGAGCAAACTACAAGCCCGATCCTTGCCATTTATATTTCATTTGAAGAATCTTACTAAGAACTATTTATGTAAAAAAAATCAAAACTCCAACTTTAAAGGTAACGGTGACAGAGCCTTGGAAAAATTTGGGAAAATTTTATTGAAAAAATCCAAGATGGCGCCTGAAGTAAAAATTCGGGAGTATTTTCAAAGATGTTTTTAGAATTGGTCAAGTGTCCATTAAATAAGTTCACAACGGCAAATTTTTATCTTTAGAGGTGACGGAGCAATCGGGCGTTAAGTGTAGGCAGTCGTACCCAAGTATGCCTGAGAGCGGAGCAAATATCTAGTGTATCCCAAAAATGTCAAGAAACGACATTTTATCAAAAGCTTTTCTTTGGAAACCCCCCTTGAAAAAATTTTCAAAAAAATTTTTACGCGGCCATTATTTCAAAAAAATTTTTTTTGAAACTCTCTCAAACCGGAAATGAGCTTTCTAAAGGGTTTGCAGACGAATCTCTCAAGTTTGGGGGGCGCTCGTCTCAATACCAGATTTCTAAAATTTTATACAGACGGACAAAAAGACATATGTTACACGTAACAGTGCTTTCTTGTGCAAAAATGGGCTTAGCTGTTCATTTACTGCCCAAATTTCGAATATTAGGAGACTGGCCACCTCATTTTTTCATGGGGCAAATATGTCCAAAAAGGCTCTTGTTTTAGAGGCTCCAGTTCGGAGATGGAGAGTCCAAATTTTCGTGTGATATGTAAATCTTTGTAAGCGTAACAACTTTCTTGAAGAAACCGGCTTCCGAAATCTTAAATTTTACAATATTTTCTTAAGAAAAATTACCATTTTAGACAAATATGTCCATAAATCCCAAACCTCTTGAGCAATTAAGCTAAAAACTTACTCGAATATAAGTACTGGTCTCCCCTTTCCAAAAATATGCTTTTTATCTCGAAAAAATAACGTTAAGAGGGTCAAAACTGCAAAACTGCTTAAGCCTGGCCAATTATGTACATGGCCAAATACGCCCATTCACCCTATTTGGTCTTTCATTCGTTCACCACCAAGCCCATGCGCTCTGCTTGGTGGCGAAAGTTGGTGAAATTGTCGATCACGTCCGAATGCATTCTGCCGGCGAAGTCCAAGTCGTCTGCGAATCCCAAGACCTGTACGACTCCGTTTGCCAGGGTCCTCGAGGTTGAGACTTCAGCTCGTCTGAGCGCTACCTCCAATGCCAGGTTGAAGAGTAGGCACGACAGCGCGTCGCCTTGCTTCAGTCCTTCTCTGACTTTGAGCGGATCTAAAAAGTCATTATGCACCCTGACACGACACCTGGTGCCCTCCAGTGTCGCTTTCTGACCAACCGAATTAATTTCTGGTCTTAAAATCCAGATCCTTCATTGCCACAAACAGTTCACTACGTTTGGTCCGATCGTAAGCCTGTTTGAAATCAATAAAGAGGTGGTGGGTCTGGACATTGAATTCGTTGCCTTTACTCAGGATAAGCCGCAGGTTGAATATCTGGTCAGATGTGGAGCGGTCTTTCCTGAACCCACACTGGTACTCCTCCAATACTGCCTCTGCCTGTGGTCGAAGTCTGTTGGAGAGCACCCGAGCGAAAACCTTGTAGGCGGTGTTTAGCATCGCGATACCGCGAAAGTTCTCACGCTCTAGCTTGTCACCTTTCTTGTACAGGGAAATGATCGTCCCTTCCCGCAGTACGTCTGGCAACACCTCCGAGTTCCAGTAGCTCACCACCAGCTCGTAGGCCACGTTCACAACCTCCTCGTCGCCCATCTTCAGCAGTTCCGCTGGGATGTTGTCTGGATCGGGCGCCTTGTTGTCTGAGACCTCGTCACGTGTTGGGACTGCCACTTCGCGACCGTCGTCGCTGAGAATGCTGGCATCGATATCCTGGGCTTTGCCTCCCCGTTCAGCAGGGTGTCGAAGTGATCCTTGAACCTTCCAAGGACATCCGTTCTGCCGGTCAGCAATGTGCCGTCTCTAGCTCTGCACATGCTTACCCTGGGGACGAAACCTCTGCGCTGACAGTTTATCTGCTTGTAGAACCGGCGAGACTCGTTGGCGCTCTGCAGCCTCTCCAACTCCAGCGGCGTCCTGTCCTGGAGCTCTTGATTTTTACGGCGGTGCATCCGTTTCTCCTCTTTCCGCAGTCTCTTATATCACTCGCTCGCGGCTCTTGTCATTCTGGTCAGCTTCTCTATGCGAGCATCATTCTTCCGAGCAGTTATGTCAGCACACTCCGCGTCAAACCAGGTATTCGCATCATTAGATTTTTTTCGGTTCATGGTCTCAAAAATGTAAAGAAATGCACCAGGGGGGTAAATAAGTGGCCACACAAGACTTCCCTTGTCGAACTGAAAGTCAAAATTTAAATTCAACCGATTGAGCTGAAACTTTGGCAACTGTTAGATAGCATTGAATCCAGCAAAATATACTGTTACAGTTAGTTTGTATGAGGCGAATATTTTCTAACCCAATCGAGCTGAAACTTGGGAAAATGTAAGATGATATTCAATTTAGCAAAATATCCCTCTACATAAAGGCTCTATGATCAAAGTCAGGGGTCCTACAAGTTTCTACAGTGATGAAATTTGGGACAAAATATTTTCCCTTCGACCCAACTTTTGCAACAAAGCGAATTGAAAATGCACTCAAATGCGGTTGTCCCCAACTAAGCTTTAAACATGTTTTTTTTCTTAATGATATTTACTGGGAATTTTTTCAGAAGGAACATGTATCAACAACACATCCGTTATGCAATTTAAAAAAGGTTGCTTCGAGGTCGATAGTATCATATACCCGGTAGCGATCAAGTACGATCCTCGATTTGGAGACGCATTCTGGAACAGCTCTAGATACAGTATGATGCAGTATTTATACATGATGATGACGTCATGGGCAATTGTTTGTGATGTTTGGTATCTGCCGCCAATGTTTCGGGAAAAAGATGAATCAGCTATCGACTTTGCAAATCGTGTAAAAGGAGTCATTGCTAGACAAGGTGGTCTTGTGGATCTAATGTGGGATGGACAACTAAAACGAATGAAACCAAAAAAAGAGCTGCTTGAGCAACAACAGGAACAATTTACAAAACGACTGAAAGGAGAATAAACTATATTAAGATTTTCGGCTAACAAGTGTGAAAAAAGTGTATGTGAAAGAATTTTGCATTTTGTGAAATTTTGAATGACGGGTATAATATCCAAGTTGATAATTGAATTTTTGTTTGTTACCTTTGCCTAACTTTCTGTACTTACCAAGTAATCTTTGCTTTGAACTTAAAAAGAACATAATAAAGAATATTTCGTAGAACAATTGATAATTCTTACAACTGTCGTCGTTTCAGGACTTAATAACACTGGCTTATGGATTGAAATGTTATCGTTTCGATATTTCCCTATAAAAACCAATGAAATGTTTACTTCAAGCTTAATTTTAAACCCTCTCAAATTGAAAACAGTAAAATTTTTATTCACAGCAGCTATCTTGTCCCTTATCACCATTAAAATCGTGCTCATAACATTGTGGTTGGTACACACATTTCAAATCAATATGTTTAGTAAACGTATGCAAAAATGAAATTTTTATTAACTTGTTTTAAAAAGGGACTGAGCATCCGAGTGATATATAATTCAAATAAGTTGCATTGTAAAAAATATGTTAACTAAGAAGCTAACCACAATAAAATAAACATTAATAAATTAGGAGCGTTTCGCCAAGCTGACATATTCATCGGCTCTCACTTTTAAACTACTAGACATAGAGATCTGAAAAGTTGCACCGATCTTTCCTGACTCAAAATGAGAGGGTTTGCGGAAGGAGTGATTTTTAGCGAATAATGGGCCTAAACCTTTGAATTTCACTATATAAAAATACTTATGGTAGCTTCATAATAATTGGCACGAATGTTGAGTCTGATAAGGACTAAATGAATAGGCATTCTAGAAAGAAAGTTATGAGAAATAAAAACTCCTTGCAAAGTTGCAATTTTTTCTCTTGACTACAATGGAACTCAAAATCTTCATACATACATTTTATTCAACGTTAAACTATCAGAAGAACATTATATAAAACAATTCCAACAAGAGATCAGCCAAATGGCTTTTCAACTCAAAATCACAATAAGTTCCTGTAAGGTAAATAAGCATCAACATTATAATAAATAAAGGAGGAACTGGGAGAGACGAGAAGCCCGTAAATGCACTAAAGGTAAGAAGGAAAGCAAGGAATGTCGGGAAGGGATTGAAAGGGGTGGATGTAAGATATTGCACGAGCCTTTGGCCTCTGTGTACGCGTTGTGACGGTAAAGCGAGCCGATTCAAGGCTCTTGAGATGAACGGTCGAGCGGACCCAAGACAGGCAGAAGAACCCTCCCCTCCGCAACCCCGTGGAGGGCCCGAAGGTACCCCGGACGGCCAACCACCTCAAGAATAAGGATTTCTTGTGGTGGTTGTGGGTTATCCCAGAAACGGGTTGGATGGTCCGGCTGCCTTATTACTCAAAAGGGGTTGCGCCAAACAGGTGTTGAACTGAGGAAAGGCAGTTGATCGCTTCGTCTTCACTGAATGAGCAACGAAGCCAGAAATTCTGAGCCAGGCGTTAGATATGCGCTCCCACCTGTTCAATCCCGCACATCTCGTGCAATGCCGCAGTGCGGGTCATCCTGGGCATGTCGAGCATCATCTTCAAGACACGGTTCTGGCTCACCTGAAGTTTCTTCAGGTGGGTTTGCGCGCACCCAGCCCACGCGGGGGAGGAATAGGTCATGGCAGGACGAAAGACGGTCTTGAAGAGGAGCAGTTTGTTCTCCATGCTGATCTTTGACTTCCGACAGACAAGAGGGTAGAGCGTCCTGAAGTCATGAGATCAATCTTCTTGGTCACGTAGTCGATGTGGGCCCCGAATGTGAGGCACTTGTCTAGGTACATGCCCAGGTATTTCACCTGGTTGCTCCAGGGGACCCTCGTGTCTCCAATTGTGATGTCGTCGATAGGCCGATGCCTCAAAGCCCACTTCCGGGTGAAGATGCAGGCCTCCGATTTCGAGCCATTCACTCTTATTCGCCAGCGTTCCAGGTACTTGAGGGCTCTATTGGCCTCCGCCTGTAGTCTCTTCGTCACTGTTGAGGTCCTCTTTGAACTCGCAACTGTTGCCGTATCATCAGCGGATTGGAATACCTCGCATTCAGGGGCAGTCTGAAAATCGTGTAGGAAGATATTAAACAGGGAGGGTGACAGGACTGCACCCTGGAGAACGCCATTGGGGACAGGCTTTGCAGAGGAGAAGGTGGCTCCAACCCTCACTCTGAAGCTCCTGTCGGTCAGAAATGAGCGAATCATTCTGACGAGTGTTGGGGCGTAACCAAGAGTCAGCATCTTGTGCAGCACTCCCTCGTGCCACACTGTGTCAAATGCTGCCTGGAGGTCGAGAGACAGGAGCCCGACTGTCTTTCCGTCGGAAACGTCCTTCTTAATCCTTGCTCCAACTCGCACCAGCTGGTGAACTGTAGATCTCCCCTTACGAAAGCCAAATTGGTGGGCTGGGAGGGAGGCCTGCTCTCTCTCGCGTATCAGGGGGAGCAGCAGACGTTCGAGAATCTTGCCGAATACTGGCGTGAGACTGATAGGGCGATAGCTCTCGGGTCGGTTCGGGGGTTTTCCCGGTTTCAGAATGCTCACCACGTTTGCCTCTTTTCACCTAGTTGGAAAGTAGCCAAGAGCCAGACAGCCATTAAGGACGGTTGTAAGATAAGTGAGTCCAGAGTTGGGCAAGTGCTTCACGGAGCGACTCAGGACACCATCTGGTCCGGGGGCTTTGCGATTTTTCAGGTCACGCACTATTGAAAGAACTTCATCCGTCTCTACGCGGAGCAGGGGAGCCTGCCCGGCAGGCACAAGGATGAGTTGTCGGAGCGAAGAAGCGACACGCCGGTCTGTGGCTCGGTGGGTTCCGGCAGCGGAATTGTTGTGATTCGTAAGGAAATGAGAGGCCAGAGCCTCGCTCTTCTCCAGTTCAGTGACAAGAATTGTGTCCCCTACTGTCAAGACGGGTACCCCTCGACTGCCGCCTCTAAGGCACTTGGCGAGATTGTAAAGTCTCGCTCCGCCTGGTCTGGTGTCAGAGTTAATCTTCCGGAGAGACTGAGAGAAGCGCTCATTCTTAATTGCGGCGATTTCGGAGTCAATCAGTCTAGTAAGGTGATTCCTGGCACTTGCTTGAAGGTCCCTCTCATAACGGCTGAAGGCGCGAGACAGCCGCTTCCTGATCACGTTTCTCTCTCTAATGAGTCTGAGGACTCTGGGAGGAAGTCGAATTGAGTCCCCGGTAACTCTCTTCTTCGGTATGGCTGCTTCTTGCGCTCAAAGAACCACTTCTGTGAGAAGGTTCAACGCTCCATCGACTGCTGCCGGGGTAGTAGGAAGAGCACATGATGGGAGCCCGTCGTGAATGAGGCTAGAAAACCGTCTCCAGTCCGCATTCTCGAAGTCACGAACTGTAGGGTGTTGAGAGAGATTCGTGAGTGAGTCAGATAGGGTGCACAAACCAGGGAGGTGGTCCAAGTCCAACTGGTTCAGAACAACCACGCCGGAGGGGACCAGGTCACCCTTAGAGAGAACAAGGTCAAGAGTTGAAGGGGTCCCGCCATTCCCAGGATAGTCAGTCGGTTCGCTAGGGCAGTGGAGGAGAAAGGACCCTGCGTTAAGCTCCTCGTACAAAATGCAGCCGGCGCGGTTCCTCCTCGCGCAGCCCCAGAGTTGGTGGCGCGAGTTAAAATCTCCCACAACGAGGTGATTTGTATGGCTATTCATGAGGGCTCTAATATCGGCCCTAAAGTCGCTGAGTGTCTGTCGATCGCTCGAGCCGCGGAAATATATTGAGGACACCACGAAAGAGCCTCTGGCTGCAGGAAACTCGACACTCAGTGCCTTCACGCAACGTGTCCGGGGGCAAGGGAGCAAGGTATGTTGGGTGCCCCGTTCGACAATCAAGGCCACGCCGCCCCCGCGGTGCCCACTCTGCCGATCGAGGCGATAAACTGCAAACGAAGGGTCGCCAAAAGTATCCCCGGGGCTCAGATAGGTCTCAGAGACACACGCAATAGAAACTCCCAAACGAAGGAGAAGATCAAAAAGCTCAACTGCCTTTCCACGGACGCTGTGGGCATTCCAAAACAACAGGGAGGGCAGATCATCTACTGCCATAAACGTACTTAAGTGCTAGGTCCGTCACGACCGTAAATTGTTCCATTCTGCTACCACACTTACTGAGGCCAGCCAGAAGCTCGTGCAAAAGGGAATGAATCTCGTCAAAAGAAAATAAGTCTCGTTTAGAGGAAGCAGAAGAAGAGGAGGGGTAAAACGAGGAATCAGAAACAAAATGTTGATGCTCATTTACCTTAATTGAGGGGCGTCTAAGTCCTTGTTTGACTCCCTCGCTGTAGCTGGGAGTGGCTATCACAGGCTGCTGCGGCAGTGCTGATCCACCTCGGGGAAGGGCCGGAAAGTCTCCAGTCTTTGCTTGGAAGCTGGGTTTGCGGCCACGTGAGGACTGGCTGGTAGGTTTGGCGCCATTCATGCTGGGGCATCTGTTGGCTCTGTGTTGCCCATCACAGAGGGCACATTTTGGTACGAAGTTGATGGTGGGAACGGCTGAAGCCACGCCATCCTTGACATGTTGGGCCAGGGCTTCATTTTTGGCCTTGTTGAAAGCCTCGCAGGAATCGATCTTGTGCGGCCCTGCGCAAAACATACAGCGTGGGGGTCTTCCACAGCCACTGTCGCCGTGACCTGGGAGCTGGCAGTTCCTGAGGTAAGTATGAAAAGCGACAGTTATGTTCCAGCTTCCTTCAGTACGTGCGGCAGGCTCACCTGAGGTAAGTATGAAAAGCGACAGTTATGTTCCAGCTTCCTTCAGTACGTGCGGCAGGCTCACCTGAGGTAAGTATGAAAAGCGACGAAAACACGACTTGACACTTCACTAAACTATTTATTCAGACTCAATTTACACTGATGTTCACGGAGCAAGATGCGAGCGGCGAAAGAGAATGAGTGACGTTTTGACAGCCCTTTTATAGGCTCGCATTTGACGTTTGGTGCCTAGACTGACTGATCAGACTCCCTAGATCGGGCACTGTCTGTTTATTTACTAACAGTTCCGGCATTGAGTTCTTTTCCCGTTCTGTCTCTGAGAGCGGGACCAACGGACAATTGTATGCCCCAGGTGCCGCACTTTCACGAGATCCTCAAACTTTACCACCCCCGGGGTGAAATACAGGAGGAAGTAGACCAGGTCGTCCCGGTGTGAGCGGGTCCGAATTGGCTTGATGTCGTTCGGGGCGAGTTTCGCTTCGACGAGGAGCTGCTTTATATCCTCTGCAGTCGAGTCTTTGTCAAACCCACTTAGGACGACCTTGTATTGTCGACTACTCGGAAGGCTATACGTGAAGAACTCCTCGAACGTGGCCCTGAGGAGCTCGGTGAGGCGTTTGTGGTCTTCAGCGGTAGCGGGATAGACGAAGGTCCCGATGCCGCAGAGCTTCAGGCGGAAGTCGTTGAACTTATGTTCTTCGAGGACCTTCACGACGTCAGGACGGGACGGTTGACGAGACAGGACTTCCGGGGAAATCCTAGCTTTCTTCGACTCCGTGGAGATGAGCTTCGAATTACGAGCAGATGGTGTTGGGGGGTTCTCCTCGCTACCACTGAGCATCTCGCCACACAAGCCACGAGCCACACAACTTCCAATAGTGCTCCCCTAAATTAAGATGCGTCTAAAAACTGTTTATAACCTTACTTGGCAGTAAATGAGTATGATTTGGGCAAAGTTTCAGCTTTATAGGTCAACTTTTCATTATCTCGCACATTCTCAAAATCTTCATTTTATGTTGTAATTATATGTTAAATTTCAAGATTTTACACGGACTACAGCATACTGAATTTTCAGCTCAATCGGATAAGGTTTGTCGAAATTCCTTACACGTGAAACTCCCCTTAGCTGCCCCACTTGATTTTGAGGAAAAACCAAAATGTTTCAGCAACCCCGATACCATCCACGACTACATAAAAGGCACCACATATCTCTAAGTCTTATAATTTTGGAATCTTTGTGACTCCAACGGACGAACGGAGGGACAAATCGGACACATAAGTGAAGTTTTTATCAAAATGTTTAAAATTAACTAAAAACTGTCATTATATCAAGTCGCGTGTAATCACCATAACTTTAAAAAAAACCAGCATGAGGGAGACGTTGTGGTAAGATGATAGTATAATTTTTATGAATGTACGTTTTGCCAGTTCCACCCATTGAACAATTGTAAAGTAGAGCCTTTAAAAAATCATCTTATCACTTCGTTTGTGCAAGCGATAAAGCCTCTCCTCAACAAGCTCGAATGGTGTAACTTCAAGTGGTCAAAGCTGTTTTCACCAAACACCACCGGCGAATTAAATGTCATAAAATTTTATAAAAGTGGCGCATAGCGCCACCAGAAATTGGGGGTTGGCGAGCCGTGCGAAGCGAGGCGCGGAGCGGTGAGCGAAGCACGTGCAAGCAGGGGGTCTCCCCCTAGTCATATGTTAAATTTCTTATGTACTCCCTAAGAAAACTCATAAATTTGGGTTGTTTAAGACCAGTGATTAGCAAAAGGGGGAGGGGGGTTGGCTAGCCTTGCGGAGCAAGCAAGAAGGGCAGTGGAGCCCCTGGCGAAACGGTGAGCGTTTCAAGCGTGGTAGGGAACGGTTGTGTGCAAGCGATAAAGCCTCTCCTCAACAAGTCGAATATTGTACCTTCACGTGGTCAAAGCTTTTTTCACCAAACACCACCGGCGTATTAAATGTCATAAAATTTTATAAGATTTTGCCGAAGGCGAAATTGGGGATTAGCGAGCCGTGCGAAGCAAGGTGCAGAGCGAAGCACGTGCGAGCAGGGGGTCTCTCCCTAGTTATATGTTAAATTTCTTTAAAAATTCCATAAGAAAACTTAGAAAATGTGTATCATCACCAGGTCAACAAGTTGAAGCCGATGAGTAGCTGTTGTGAATTAAAGCCAAAGATTGTTATCCAAGTGGCAAAGGAGGGCCAGTCGATGGAAGGAGAACATCGGGAAGGTGTGTGCCATTTCCAAAGCTCGTGAAAAAGCGCACAACTTGACCCTTGCTCGTTCCTGACTTGCGGAAAAGTCTTTTTTCCATTAAGAAGATGGTAATAGCGGGTGCCCTCGTCAACTTCAAGGGAGACCGAGCTGAGATCCATCTCAACAACGAGCTGATTGGTGTGGTGAAGTAAACTGGAGCAGCGGAGAGCTCAAGTAATCTGTCAGCACCCGATGAGAAGGAGAGAGATTTGTGGCATAAACGTTATACTATAGCCACCTAAATTTGCATAGCTGAACCATGTCATATCGGAAGAACATGTTTCAATGTATAGGTAACATACGTTATCTTGCAAATAAAGAGTCCATAAACTGCGTGGGCCTTTTTTTAAGGGAAAATGTGTCGTCTTCCATTTTCCGGGCATCGAACAAGAGTGAAACGCCCACTCGAGAAGGTCCATTCAGACGAGTGTGGACCCTACAACAAGGAGACTTCGTGCTACTTCTTGACTTTTGTGGATAACTTTAGTAACTTTGTAGCTGTGTACCTGATTCAAAATAAGTCCAAGGTATTTTTGAAATTGAAGGAGTACGAGGCCCTAGTATTTTCGAAAACTAGTATTTTCGAAGACACACACTGTCGTTTATTTTCCCTCGTCCAAAGATGCAGAAGCAAGCTCATCTTCAGAGGGACCAGAGACCGAGTCCGAGGAAGATTTTGTTTCCGAGCAAGATTCAGAGAATAGTCAAGGAACTGGCAGCCAGGACTCTTCAGGAGAAGACAGTCAAGTTGGGGAGTCTGAGCGAGAGTTCTCATCTGGTGGATCGAGTGCACAAATCAGGACAGATGACGAATAAGAAGATCCTGAACCTGATATCATATCAGCACTCCCAACACATCTAGAAAATCCATAAACTAAGATCCAGTGGGGCGTCGTGGCGTGGGACGCCCCAAGAACCGCTGGATTGACGGGGTACAACAGGACCTACGTACCCTGAATGTCGGGAACTGGCAAAGGAGAGCACAGGACCGTACCGACTGGAATCGGATTCTTGACTCGGCCAAGACCAAAAATTGGTTGTAGCGCCGGAGAAGTAAGAAGTAAGTCAAACTAAAAAATTCTCTCACGAGTTGAAGCAAACCTTCTACACGTGCAAGGAGAGAAAAAATTTGGTATTCCTCATACTTTATGTCGACGACATCCTAATCGCAGCATAAGATGAAGACAGTGAGCTCATTCAAGGGGACCTTAAAATAGAGTTCGAGATGACAGATATTGGGCCTGTGAAGCAGTCCTAGGAATGAAGATATAGTACGACGTCAAGAGAGGGCAAGTAGACATCAGTCTCCACTTCCACGCAGAAAAATGTTGTCTCTTGCGCTTGATTGTAATGCTTGCACCTAGATGGAACTCGTCGTCGTTTTACGATAGCCGTTGCATCGAGATTGTTGCCTACTAGTTTAACATATAGTTATGAGACGGGCCTGGAAACATGCCGAAGTGATCAGTATTGAGGACCATTTGATACCTTCTCCCGTATCTTGTAAACACAGATGTTGCTCACACAACATCTGTATGAATGATTGAATATTGTACTGGGAGTCGGAGGTTAACGAGGTCCCAAAGGTCCTATTGTGACCCATCTTGACAGAATCAAGAGTTCCTCAGTAGCGCCCTCCATCTTAAGGTCGATTTTCATACTTGGACAAAATAGTCCTGGACAAAATGTCCAACTGGCTCTAGCTCTACCCCCTTAAGTACTAAGGCCACGGCGTGAAGTGATTGTTGTAGCCCTTGTTGAGATGCTTCTGTGTATACCCCTCCCAGGCCCGTAGCTCTTAAAATGGCTGAGCTAGAGCATTTGTCCAGGCTGGCCAGAAGCTCTCGAAATTCTGTCCAGATGTCCTATAGCAAAATAAGTCATCTGACTGTCGAGGCGGTTGTCAAATCGTGATCTACATTTGATTTTGAGATAGCCTGCAAGTTTTTAGCCTGCTAGAACTTGATGATTTTAACTTAGATATTTGTGTAAAATGCAAAGTTAATTAGGAAAGTCGGTTATGGACACCCAAATAGGGCCTGTTATGGACACCTTGCAGTTTTAGTCTAATATACAGTAGAGTTCGCGTAATATCAATCTCAGGGGAGAAGATAAAATAATTGATATTACGCGAACTTTACATTAGACGAACTTTTAAAATACAACGAAAATGTGCATTTTATGTTAATTTATTAATCAAAATATTGAAGCAAAGAGGTTTGGGTACTGTTATAGTTGATTAGAATGTGCTCTTCAATCTCGCTTCTTAAGTTTTCAATTGCGAGGCCCCAATTATTATTTAGTCTCTGAAGTGCATACAAAAGATTCAAGCACTTTAATTGCTTCTAAGGCTTGTTTTGATGTTGGTTTTTCAATGTCTGTGGCTCCTTCTTCCTCATCAGAAGACAAATTAACGTCGACATTTCAAGCTAATTATTGTCAATGTGCACGAAATTCTCAAAATTATCATCAACTTCGATGAAAGTGTTTCAACGCCTAAGGTTTTCAGCAAGGTTTATAGTTTCAGGGATTTCTTCAACTCCTTAAAAATCTTGAGCATCTACACAAAAACCAGCTTTTTTAAACAATTGATAATCGTGTTTTTGGAAACTTCCTCCCACGAAGCCTTGATCAACTTCAAACCGCTGTCATAAGAAACCAGCATTCGGTTTATGAGTTTGCGTCTGTAATAGGCCTTCATAGCTGCTATCATGCCAGCATCCAGGGGTTGAAGTTTAGACGTAGTGTTGGGAGGCAGATAGAATATTTCGATGTTGTTAAGTCTCGAAATTTTGAAATGGGCTGAGCATCGATCCATATCTAAGGCTACTTTCTTGTGATTTCTTTTCAACTAAAAGTCCCACTTCAATAAAAATTCACATTTATATTACGTGAACTAAACTTCGCTGAGGTATAGATTTTTCATTTACATTACGCGAATATTGATACTACGCGAATTGATATCAGAAGAACTTAAGTTCATGTAAAATCGAAGAATTTGGCCGGGAGAATCAAAATTGGTTGATATTAGACGAAGTTGCTATTACGCGAATTTATATTACGCGAATTGTACTGTAGTTGGAAACTCTTTTTTTTAAGGTTTTTACGATGTCAAACCTGAAACTAGAAGGAAAACCCGTAGTTCCACCCAACTTTGATGAAAATGAGTTGCTTAAAGCAATTAAAAGCTTCATGTTAATGAAACAACCTAAGTAATCTGCTGCCAATAAGTTCAATATTCCAAGAACCACTCTCATTCCCTACATAGTTCAGGTAACAGTGAAGTTTGGCGAAATTCAGAAGGTTAAAGACGAGGTTTTGTTGAGTTTTCTATGACAATATCACCAAAATGTTCCCTCAAATCTTAGAAGCAGCAATGAGTCTGGAGCAATGAGTAACAGTTCAATTTTGGATGAAATTGATCCTCTAGTCGGAAACCCCACCAAAATACTTTCACATCGTGGTCGAAAGCCATTGAAAAGTGCCTTATCAACGTCTCCTGAAACCCTAGACAATTTCCCAGTAGACCAGGCCTGATCAAAACACCACAATTTTGTACTGTCAAATAGCTGACTCAGATCGAATGAACAAAAAATATCGGTTTTTTACTGACAGACGGTCAAATAGAGCGAAATCAAATAGAGCGTTTTCTTTGAAAAAATATCTTTAAGCAAAGTTATGGGTCAAAACGTGCCTTAATTAAGAACTTTAATTTTCAAAAATTTGTATCTCCATTTTCGCTTCACCGATTGACCTCAGTATAATTTTTAAAAAACGTCTAAATTTATTCACTTTCCAGATAAAATAAGATTTTGGAGCTGCAGCTAGCCGTTTAGGCGTAAAAAATCAAAAACTGAAAAGCTTTAGCCCCCTCTAGCTGAGCTCAGGTAAAACATAAAAAAATTCCTTGAAAACTTTTTCAAGATTTTTTTTTTCCTTTTCGAAAGAGATAATGCAAAGTTTTCTAGGTTCAGTGGTTTTTGAGAAAAATGTAGCCCGAAATCACGAAAATCGATTTTCAAAAGTCATGGCTACCGTGAAATTTGACGGACAATTTTTCAGAAAAAAATCGAAAAAAAAATTGAAGGAGCCCCCGTAGATAGGGCTTTCCCTAGCGAACTGACCTTTATTTTTCACGGGCTATCTCGAAAAAATATAATATCCGGGGGTCCGGAGGGAATTAGTGGAGAACGGGCGTCTTGATAGGCCTCCAGGGGAACTCTCAGAGCTCCGAAACCCCTTAAAACCTAGACTCGAAATGTAAGTCGGTCCCGTCTAGGATAGTGTGCGCATCTTTTAAGCTATCATTCGCCTTTCTACGTGCCCTGGGAGCTGAGATCAAACGCAAGAAAGTCACCCCATAAAATTTCCGACTACTCTTAAAGATTCGAATGTGTTCGCGAATGTGAAATACGAATGTGAACGAATAATTTGGATGAAATATTCATTCACATTCGTGTAAAACATTCGTATTCACATTCGTATTCGTATAAGAAAGCCTATCGTCAGGCCCCGCAGATTTAAATGGCTTGAAATCATTGATGGCCCATTTAATCCTCCCTTCTGTGAAAATTTTCTTAGTTTTTGAGTAGTCTTTAGTCGATACGATGAATCCGGAGTCTTGTTGGAACTTATCCAATAGGGTAAAGTTCGTTTGTGGAACACTAAGGGCCTTATTTTATTTATTTATTTTCTTTATTTTATAACTTGGCTTTCCGGAATTCCAAAGGGCCAAATTTGGTCTCAGTGGATAGATAATTTAACAAAGAACATGGAAAAAAAAAATTCATGGCCCTAAAATTTTTTCAAGAGTTTTTATTGAATTTTAATGTTTTTGGGTTTTGGTCGAATTGTGGAACAGAGTGTCATTTGTGGAACAGGGGTGGTCGAATTATGGAACAAGGGAATCGCAAGGAAATTCAAACCTCTCTAACTCCCTTAATATTAAGGGGATCCTCTTGGGATTTTTTATGGAAGTACATGGGGGATTGGAAAAGCCCTCCACCAAACCGGAAGTTGGCCCGCCGCCATTTTGGATTTTTATTCCTGAATAAATAAATGAATGGGAGTTGGCTCAGAAAATCCTTTATTTTCGCGTTATCTTACAAGATAGGACCGTACTTGCTTTATAGCTTTTCTAAAGAAAACTTCAATAAATTTTTTGGTATGCTTAGATTTGATATAGCTTTTAAGATACTAGCGTGAGAGTCGTGCAAAGTTGAGAAACGAAAAAAAAAAATTCTTCATTTTCTAGTGGCGCCCTCTTTTGAGATAAAAAATTGTCACTAACAATCTTTTTTGGAAATGCTTTAAATCATTTAGAACAAATGCTTATTGCGGCCAGGAAAAATCAAAAACTAAAATTAAGAGATATGTTCTTGAAATTTCAAAAAATTCCTGTGGTCTTATTAAAGCGTTAATTTCCAAAACTTCACATGTTTTGGCAATTACTAGTTGAGGATTACCTACACAAAAAAAAATCAATGGTCTATCTAAAGGGAGAGATGAGTTACAGCTCAGTCAATATTTTCACCCATATCTAGGATTGGTCAAACGTTTTTTACATATTTCCAAGCGTCAAAGTTCTATCTTTTAAGGGGACGAAGAAATTGGGCATTATGTGAAGGAAGTCGTACCCAGGTATGCCTGAGAGAAGAGCAAATTTTGACTGAGCTGTTACTCATCTCTCCCTTTAGATAGGCCGTTGATTTTTTTTTGTGTAAGAAGTCCTTAACTAGTAATTAACAAAACATGTAAAGTTTTGGAAATTTACTCTCTAATAAGCCCACAGGAATTTTTTGAAATTTCAAGAACAAATCTCTTAATTTTAGTTTTTGATTTTTCCTGGCCACACACAGCATTTGTTCTAGATGGTTGATAACATTTTCAAAAGAAATTGATAGCGTGCAATTTTGATGCAAGTAACAATTTTGTATCTCAAAACAGGGCGCCACCAAAAATAAAAAAAAATTTTTTTTCGTTTTTCAACTTTGCACGACTCTCACGCTAGTACCTTAAAGGCAATAACTAGTCTAAGCATATCAAAAAATTGATAAAAGTTTTTTCTAACAAAGTTGCTAAGCAACTAGGGTCCTATTTCGTGAGATAACGCAGTAATAAATGATTTTCTGAGCCAACTCCCTTGCATTTATTTTTTCAGGAATAAAAATCCAAGATGGCGGCGGGTCAACTTCCGGTTTGGTGGAGGGCTTTTCCAATCCCCCATGTACTTCCATAAAAAATCCCAAGAGGATCCCCTTAATATTAAGGGAGTTAGAGAGGTTTAAAGTTCCTTCCAAATCACTTTTTCAGCTATTCCCGAAGGATCAATTCCCTTGTTCCACAATTCGATCCTCCATGTTCCACAATTCGAAATTATGAAGAATTTTTTGAACATTCGTTACTCCCTTAATATCGGCTCGATTCATTTGAAAGTAGGCTTAATCGAAAACTTAGACTCTAACTTAAAGGACGATACGACATTTGTTACTTTACACTTAGTTTTAGATACCTAAAAACCTTAAGAAAAATAATCAAAATTCGCCATTTCTTAAGAAATTTGAATTATTTAAAGAAAAAAAATTTCATTCACGCCACCTTTGAGATAGAAACTTTTTTTCAATTGGAAAAAATAGGGATAAAAATTACAAGTTCAGCAATATAACTCAAGGGGGGAAAAACATTGTCCTGAGGGCGTAAGAGCGAAATTGCTTAAAGTGTTCCACAATTCGACTGTTCCATAATTCGAACCTTACCCTACTATTGAACTTGGGAAGTGGACCTTTGCAAGTTCCATTAAAGTTCTATTATTGGTGTAGTTTTTGTTTCCTCTCTTGGGATTGGTACCTCTTTTCAAAGTACCAATCCCAATATCCCTTCCTTTAGCTGAAAGTTTATGCGTCTAGATGTGGCAGTAACTGTTTTAAGTTCTGAAACGGTTTTTTCCACCCTCTGAGCTATGTTTCTCCAAAATTTTCTGATATTTAGTTTGGAAGAAACGAAGCCATCATGGTCGCCCGAAAAGAACGCAGGGTGGTAACATCAGCGGTGGTTCTAGTTGTGCCTTTACTTCAATATTAATGCGTTTTTAAATGTTTCGCACAATATCAGGATTAACATTCAAAAACATTTCTGGGCTAAACTTTTCCAGCTGTCTTCTAGAACGCCCTCAAGTGAAGTCAATTTTAAACGAGGCCATATGAATTGGTCGATGGAGTATGAAATAACAAAAAAGAACAAAATAGTATGATAGACAATTTTTATTTTGAATATGTATATAAGGTAAACAAACGTAAGATAAGAAAACACTTCATTTACATCGCATTGATATCAGAATGAAAAACCAAGGATAAATGTTCATCCTCTTTGATGTGATTTGAATATGGTTATGAGATGTGATTTTAATATGGTTATGAGAAAAAATATTTTTGATGTGTTTGAAAAAAGATACCGTACGAACTGAGCATCATATTTGAAGTCTTACACCAGTTGAACCTAAAATAACCATTTTATTATAAAACTCTTTTACGTACATATACTTTTCAGTGTTCAAGTAAACGTTTTAAACCATGACTTACCAGATGCTTTTTTAGATTTGGTGCTAGGTTTTTTGCGTATTTCATGAACACTACTTGCTTCACGCGAATCTCCAACCAACATTTCATCTGTCTCATTTGATTGAGCTTTTATTGCTTTCTTAAGGTTGATAATCTGTGAAAAAATGTTTAAAAGCTTAGTGAGAACAGATTGTATACTTTAAAGATAAAATGTGAAAATAACTCTTAAGATAATTGAATACAAAAAACGGAAGCGTTTTGCTTCTGTTCCCATAAGCATCAAGGCCCATACGCATAGAGTGACCATACGTCCTGCTTTCCCTGGCCATGTCCTGGTTTTGTACTAAAAGTCATGGTTTTTCTATTTTATTAGAGTGAGGAAAGTAGATCTTAACTGCCAGCCCTCACTCGCAAGCTCGCTTAGCGGCAATTATAGCTCTCTTTTTCACTTTTCGAGTGAATTCAGCAGTGCTGTAAAATACTATATCATGTAGATTCAAACATGTAGTATAACATATGTCATACTTAATTTAACATTGAAAATTCTGATGAAAATGCAGATAAGAGCTGTAAACAGACCTTTACAGCTCAAAATGTTTAGTTCTTCAATTCAAAATTTTGAATTAAAGCTATGGAAATCAGACCAATTCCAGATAAGGACTGAAAAAACTTTTTATCTCACTCTAAAATTGAATTTTTATTTAAAAAACAAGTTGAGGCCCCCGAGTCTTCCGTAGACTGAGCTAGTTGTTCCTGAAAATGCTGCAGCTCAGAAAACTCCACCAACTTTGGAGGCTAATTCCGAGGCTGCTAGGCTGTGCTCTTGGCAAGCCGTTGTATTTTAGAATTCTTGGAGCCTAGAAAATTGATTCATACCACTTTCAATCCCCCAGCGGGTTGGGGAAAAATGCGTTTCTTTTCGATGCAAGTAGCGAGCAAACTATTTGCTGATTCTTGTTGGAACACGGAAATCATTGATTCGCCCACTCCATATTAAAGAGAAAAAACAAATTTCCATGCTTTAGGCCCAACGCAGAAGCCATCCATTGTAACGCCCTTAGAACAGCAAAAGCTGTATCGGATTCTTTGGAAAAAACTTTAATATTAAAAAACAAAATAAAATATTTGAACTGCACAATTCAGGGATTTTCAGTGCATTTTTAACATTTTGAAAAACTTACACTTAAGTCTTCGATTTGACCGTCCGTCCGTCTGTCCGTTCAAATCGTAAAGGTTATGAATTTACAAAAACTAGAGACCTGCGGTTTTGTGCATGTTGTCATATATGGTACCGGTTCTAAATGGGTTCCGAGGTTTTTAAAAAACCTCACCTTAAAATCATTTTTATCTGTAGCATATTTCAAGGATATAATTTTAATAGGTTTACAGAGGCAAAATACAACATATGCACAAATAGGCACTCGCATAATAAATTATGTTTACCTCTTGTTCAATTAGATCCTTGTGCTTCAACCTCGTTTGTTTTTCAGCATTGGCGCGCTTTATTTGATCTTCTATCGACACCAAAACAGTTTCGCATGAATCACACCAATCTTCAAGCGTATCAACTATTTCGTTCAAATCTTCTGGTTTTATATCACGTCCAATAGCATTATCCACCTCAAGTTGCTCATTTTTTTGATCAAGCTTTCCTTGTATGATATCTAAAATGCGCAAACAGTGTTTTATATAGATATAGAAGATCTTCTGATGAAAGATATTTTCTTCTTATCCTCCTATTTATTGTATTTTGTCAAAAATATATATAGTATTAATGATTTATATTACAGGATTATAATAAGGTCAAAAGACTATGTTAAATACAGTTTTTGCTTAAATTTTTGCTTTCGAAAATATGCAAAACCACTTTTCTAGCTTGAAAAATATTTTTTCCGATTTAAATATTCGGCCCCCTTTTATTCATAGGCCAGTGATGACTAGGAAAACTTTAAGGTCGGTTACACATCAAAGACTTAACATAAGAGACTCATTTTGGACATTTTTAGTGCTTGTCTATTGTCGCAGCTTTGCCACTGCCCGAAATTGTATATCACGACAACCAGATGAGCCAGACAGCTGCGGTTTCATGAATCGTGTCGGGCATAGTCTGTAAGGTTGCAGACTATCAATTTAGACCCCCATTTCCTCCTGGGGAAAAGGGATGGAAGTTGTTTTACGTATGTATGAAATCTCCTTAAGGCCGATTCACATACTTGGACAAAATGGTCCTGGACAAAATGTCCAACCGGCTCTAGCTCTGCCCTCTTAAGAGTTAAGGTCACGGCGTGAAGTGATTGTTGTAGCCGCCGTTAAGACGCTTCTGTTGATACCCCTCCCAGGTCCGTAACTCTTAAAATGGCTGAGCTAGAGCGTTTGTTTAGGCTGTCCCGAAGCCCTTGAAATTCTGTCTAGATGTCCTATTGCAAAATAAGCCATCCGATTATCGCGGCGGGTGTCAAATCGTGGTCTACATTTGATTTTGAGATAGCCTGCAAATTTTTAGTGCATTTTCCCTCAAATGGAGAAAAAATGCACTATTGCATCTGCTATGTCCGTCTGTCCGTCTGTCCGTCTGTCCGTCCGAAACTTTATAACTCAAGAACCAGAAGAGATAGAGACCTGCGGTTTTCTGTATCGTGTAGGACATGGTCTGTAGAGTGGAAGGTTAGACATCTTAGACCTCCATTACCCCTAGGGAGGGAGTGAGGGGGGTAAACCCGTTGTATGAAAGTTCCTTATACTTCGTTCGATTGAGCTGAATTTTGGATATGTTGTATTTCACATCAAATCTAGCAAATCATAGAACACATGTATGACACAATCACTTAAAGGGGCTGAGTGGGAGACCCCCGAAGTTTGTATCGGGGAAAACTTTAGTTGCTCCGATTGAGCTGAAATTCAAAATAAGCACGTAAAATTACATTGTTAGAAACATTTGCTTCAACACATGGTCTCAAAAACGTAAAACAATGCATCAGGAAACTTTTGAATATAATCTTGTGGCTGCCCTTGGAAGACAAATGAGCGAATTTTCAAGATCGTCCGAATGAGCTCAAACTTTGGTAACTCTTAGAGGGCTTTTATTTGAGCAAAAAACATTCCTATTGTATGCTTCTATCAACTAAGGGGGTGGAGAGGGGAACTCCCGAAATTTGTTTGGGAAGCAAATTCATGTGGATTAGCCTTTTAAGCTGAAATTTAAATTATTTATCTAAATTACCGAAAAAGGTTAGTAAAGTTTAGAAGTAAACATTTATGAGTAGAACTTAAGAGTAAAAAATTAAATTAAATTAAATCAAATCAAATTAAATTAAATTAAATCAAATCAAAATACAAAATCGAAGATCAAGTATAAGAAGTGCATTTTCACGGGTTTATATTTTGAGGGAATCTTATTGTTAATTGATCAAGAGTTCAGAAATCGATTATTATGAATTCAAATAAGATTCCCTCAAAATATAAACCCGGGAAAATGCACTTCTTATACTTGATCTTCGATTTTGTTATCCTCTTAGTTGCTGTTTTGGCCGAGTTAGACTACTTGGACACTTTTTGAGGGGGTATTTTTAGTGTATTTTCAGCATTTTGCAAACAATGCACTGTTGTGGCCGCTTTGCCGTCTGTCTGCCTGAAATTTTATAACTCAAGAACTAGAAGAGCTAGAGAGCTGTGGTTTTTGGCATCGTGTAGGGCCTGGTCTGTAGGGTTGCAGGTTGACAATTTTAGACCCTTACCCCCTCTTGGGGGGGAATTGGGGGTGTTTGAATTTGTATGAAAACTCCTTATATTACATCCGATTGAGCTGAAATTTTAATATGTTGTAGTCTGTGTCAAATCTAGCAAATCATGGTACCACATGTATCCTCTATTATGTACAGGGACGAAGCTAGGGGCCCTCTTAGTTTGGTCTCTCTAAATCTTTGAAAATGCACCCTTTAGCTTAATCTCCGATTTTGCTTTTTATATATTTTTTTAGTTGAGGATGTCCAAGATTATTGGTAGGAGCACTTATACCTGTCATTTTAAAAGTAATTTTCGAATTTAAGCCCAATTGGAATACGCTGACCTCGCTTGGTACACCAATTACAAAATTTATGAAGTATACTATTCTCTAGAATATGGGTGTATCTACTTACTCGAAGACAAAGAATCTATTATAAGATCTTCAAGTTCTCTCACGCTGTTGATTTGCAGTTCTTTCATTAATGTGGAGTAGGGAATGCATTTACCACTGCGAATGAACATGGATACAATCGTAAGGTGCTGCAGTTTTTTAACCATTACGGGTGAAAGTTCTAACAACGAATCCTTATTTGATAAATACTCTCGAAATGTACCAAACGCAAATAAATTAAGCGTGTTGAAGTATTTTTCATGAGGGCCTTGTTGCAACTAAAATAAGAGTTACTGATATTTACAAATCAACTTATGCAGTATGAGCTTACATTTTTTACAGGTTGAAGCTCCAATAGCTCGCTGAAGACAGAAACTCCTGTTGCCTCCAAACAATTGTATATCACACTCAGCAAGTCTTCCACCGATGTCGCTTTCTTAGCTAGTAACATAAAATGGTCAACATTACTTGGGCTGTTGGACAAAGAAGTTATTGTGTCTGTTTGAGGCATATCTTCAGATTTCATTTTTTTCCTGGATGCAAATTCACATCTGAAATGATGAAAATATTATGTACTCTATACTTCGGCACACCGCCGTCGTGTCGCTGTTCACTGTTGAAATGTAGAGCTATAATATATCCTTAGCTGATTTTTCAAAACTTTGCTGGGTTTGCTTTTATTTTACGGGCCATTTAAGTTAAGGAATGATGATAGTACAAAGAGCTGAAGCTGAGATATAACCTCTGAAAGTTTCAATATTTTAACGTTTTATTTGAATTTCACGCAATTTCACGAACTTTCCAAATTCAAATTATATGTTTGATGTATGTATAACGAATAAGGTGACCAAAAGTCAAAAAAGTCAAATTGTGTGAGTTGGATAAATTTGGTCTGTAGAGCTTATATCAGCAAGAATTTTTAATTTCTTACCCCCAAAGGTAAAGTTAGAAAGTCGAATAAGGTTAAATTTTTGTCGTTAGGTCAACTGTTTATTTTCCTCCAATCTCAACATTACTAACGCACCAAATGTGTCACAATACTCAATAGGTCTTCTGGGGCTTAACTTTCACATACCATAATAGGATTAAACTGTCTTCTAGATTGAGTGGTACCAGAACAACATCAGGTTGGGTTTTTCTTTACTTGTCTTCTTAGTGAAAATTGTAAGCGTATAGGCAATGTTCCACATAAGGCCAAACCAAGGTCTGGAAAATTTTCTTTTTGAAGTACACCAATTTAAATGTATGATGGAGGCCATAACTAATCTAGAAGCTCAAGCAAAAACTGTTCAGATCAAATGTAACGAAAACCTTAAAAGGAGTTTATCTCTAAAAGCTGGAGCAAACTTAAGAAAAACCAAACGATTGTAATTTTCCCATAGAGCCTTAATGCAAAGGATATTTTGCTAAATTTAATGTCCTCTGACATTTGTCCAAGTTTCAGCTCAAATGGAGTTGACAAATTTTCGCCTCATACTAACTTTGGAAACTCTCAGCTCCACACCCTTAGATCAAAGAGACTTACTTTACTACTAATTTTACTGGATTTAATACCATATAACAGTTGCCAAGGTTTCAGCTCAATCGGTTGAGTTTGAAATTTTGCCCTACTGTTCGCCAAGGGAAGTCTTGGGTGGCCACTTATTGACCCCCCAGGTTCATTTCTTTACATTTTTGAGACCATGATCCGATACAAACGTCACCTAATTTGTCATTTTACATGATCATTCTGAATTTCAGCTCAATCGGAGCAACTTAAATTTTCCCCCCTTCGGAGGCCTCTCACCCACCCCCTTAAGTGACAGGGGCAAACATGTGTTCAATGATTTTCTAGATTTGACATGATTTATAACATATCTAATATTCAGCTCAATCGGACGAAGTATATGGAACTTTCATACAACGGGAAAACCCCCTTAATTACCCCCAGGCAGTTTTTCGGCAAAACCTTTCGCTTACCTTTTAGACCATACATGACAACATGTAAAAACCTCAGGTCTCTAGCTCTTGTAGTTTCGGAGCCTTTGTGACTCAGACGGACGGACGGACAGACAGACATATCGGACACAAGTGCATTTTTTTTTAAAATTTATGAAAATGCACTAAAAATCCCCTTCATAACTTTTTTGAAGAGCTACCTTTGGATCAGAATTTTTTTTTCCCTATGAAATCCGTGGACGTCGTCTATTTTTAGGTATAGTTTAACCGATAGACGTCAGTCTATCTCTACGTCCAACTATTTTAATGGCGAAAAAGATTAAAACGTTCAAAAAATTGAAATAAAATTACATTCGGAAGAAAATTTCTGCCAAGTTCCTGAAACCAATTTTTGTTTAGTAATTTTGGGTCGCTGGATCAGGGCTTGTTCACATATTACGTAACGGTGAAAATCGAGATTTTCGACCCCCACCCCCCCCCCTCTGTCACGGTTTGTCCTATACAACAGTACTTGAGTTTGTACTGACTGTCACGGAGCGGCCGACACCCCCCCCCCCTTGGACCGTGACGTAATATGTGAACAGCTCCTCACTAGGACACCTAAAAAATTGATTTATAAACATCAAAAGTTGACCTAGTAAATTTGAAATATTGACCTATAAATATACTCTGCGTCACATTGATAGGAGTACCTGTTTTTTTATAGAAGTTTTTTTATAGAAAAGTTCGGTTTCAGTTTGGGAAAAATATTTGACCAAAACCCATTTTAGGGTGTTTCAAAATGATAGAAACACTTAGTTCCTCGGGTTCTCAAATGAATTCAGAAGCACTGTTTAGTACTTATTAGCTTTTTTGCATTAAAGAACACCAAAAATTATAAAAGGAAGAAAGGATAGACACAATTGGAGTCAAAGTAATAGCAGAGGCCGGCTTAGGAGGGTTTAAACCTTAATTATCAATATTTGATTTGGTAAAACTATTCAAATGAATCAATTTTTGTTTTGTTTTGACTAAATTAAGCTCTTTTTAGATGAAACCTGGGTGCTCTCCTTTGCTGGCGCACCAGTCAGTAGGGTAAACACCAAGTGGTCACTAGCCTCTCCGTGGCGGGACTAGGAACGTAACCAGCATATGGGTGGTGCAACCCACCGCAAGGCAATACGAAATTACGGCTAGCAAGTGTACTGCGTGCAGGAGGACAGTAGGATGAAACTATGGCTTTGCTGTTCAATGACTGCGTATGGTCTTGGGATTGGGACCCTAAACGCTGCCCTTGGCCCGACGGTGAACAGCTGGTTGTGTGCCTGGCTTGCGACCTGCCACTTAAAACCCTCCAGCAACGAATAGAAGAGAAGAAGAAAACAGGACTGGAATTACGGTAACGAAACGGAAACGTCTTAAGGACTTACGCTTGGCCACCTGGAATGTACGATCCATCTACAGGACGGGTGGCCTTCAGTTACTGACACGAGAGCTAGAAAAAGCTCATGTTTCTGTTGCTGCTATTCAGGAGACCCGGTTCAACAGAGATTCTCCAAACTATGTTAGCGGTGGTTACATGATCTATAATAGCAGCAACAGAACAGACCATGTACTTGGTACTGCCTTCCTTGTGGCTAGGAGGATACAACACCTGGATCTTGACTTCCGGAAGGTCAACGAGCGGATGTGCGTGTTAAGGCTTAAATGACGCTTTAAGAACTATTCCATCGTGAATGTGCACGCCCCTCATAATGGCGCTTCTGACGAGGAGAAAGACGCCTTTTATGAGAGACTCCGCGACGCCTATTCGCAGTGCCCAAGATACGACGTCAAACTCGTGTTGGGTGACTGCAACGCCTAGATAGGCAAAGAGGAAGTCTACAGACCAACGATAGGAAGACACAGTCTTCATGATGTGACGAACGAGAACGGCCTGAGGCTTGTGGACTTCGCAGCTGAGACAGACATGGTTGTGAAGAGCTCGTTCTTTCAGCACAGAAGAAGACACCTAGCCACTTGGATACACCCTGACCCCGATTTGAATGTCGAAAACCAGATTGACCACTGTCTGGTGGACGGCAGGCATTTCTCAGACGTGAAAGATGTTAAGACGTGTTGGAAAGCGAATGTCGATTCCGATCACTATCTGGTGCTGGTAGTTGTGAGAGCTCAGCTGGCGAGATTCCACAACAGACGCTACGAGGGAGCTAAGGCGATAGCCACCTCCAGGCTCAAGGACCCCCAGGTAGCATCAGCATTCGCAGAGGGAGTGAGCCTTCGAGCATGGAAATTTTTTTTGTCGGTCGCTCTTCTCATGGAGTGGACAAACAGAGCAAAATTTTCATCCAATTTTCGTGGTAGTAGGGGTTTCAAACCTACTTGGACGAAAAAAAAAATCTCCCAAAGTACTTAAGTCCGGAGACTCATCTCTTGGTGGCTGTTTCTAGGGGTCCCTTTAACGATCGTCACCAAAGATGGGAGCTCTAGCCCCCGTACTTTGGGAGTTAGAGAAAATCGAATTTTCGTGAAATTTTGTATGGGAAAACCGAAATTCCACTTTTCTCTCGAAAAACTTAACAACGAGGGTCAGGAATCATTAGAATCGCCGCTGGGGACGACCACAGGTCCTCCAACGAAGAATTGCTTCGAAGATTTAAGTGTTTCGAGAGAAAAGTGGAATTTCGGTTTTCCCATACAAAATTTCACGAAAATTCGATTTTCTCTAGCTCCCAAAGTACGGGGGCTAGAGCTCCCATCTTTGGTGACGATCGTTAAAGGGACCCCTAGAAACAGCCACCAAGAGATGAGCCTCCGGACTTAAGTACTTTGGGAGATTTTTTGTTCGTCCAAGTAGGTTTGAAACCCCTAGTACCACGAAAATTGGCTGAAAATTTTGCTCTGTTTGTCCACTCCATGAGAAGAGCGACCGACCAAAAAAATTTCCATGCTCGAAGGAGTGGGCACAAGAATCGAAGATCTTAGAACCCGACCAGGGGCCATGACTACAGATTGGCGAGCTGTAAGTGAAGTAGTCAAGCAGGAGGCGATTAACCCCTTAAGGTATCGGACCCCAAACGACTACAAGACCTGGTTCGATGATGATTGTGCCCGGGTTACTGACGCCAAGAACGAAGCTCGTGTCCAGAAGCTGCTTTCGAGAACGAGAGCCGCGAATACGCGGTACTCAGAGTTGAGGCGAGAAGAGAAGAGACTGCATAGGAGAAAGAAGGGTTGCAAAGGGGGCTTCTGTGTTAACTGGGGGTTTCCTTTCCGGGAGGTTCCCGGTGAAAGAAGTCCCAAACTCCCATTGACAAGCCTCCACGTGGCGCAACCTGGTAACCATTGGCGGGAAACCCCGATGGGCTGATTGTCAGGGTGTGCGTAAGTCAAGGTGTCATGCGACCCGTGCTGAAGACTGAATGGCCATGTGTCAGTTGGTTTCTAACGGAGCCTGATGGAAACCTGGCGCCTCATCAGTATTAGGGCTGCGGCCCGAGTCCCTTGAAACCAGGTCGGGGGAAGCCTGGTGAGAGGTACCACAAACCCCCTACTCGTGGGAACAACATGCAAAAAGATGAGACAAGGCAAACAACACAATTTCAATTTCAAAAAACGGCTTTATTCAGTTCACAGGTAGTTTACAAAAACAAATAAAGAGAGAGTAATGAGATTGCGCTTACAACATTAAAAGTTTTTACATAAATACAGAATTAACATGAGATCATTTAAAAGTCTTACAACTAGTTCATTGATTTAGAGGAAAAATGCCGGAATTCAAAAACCTCTGAATGTAATTTAAACCTACTTATGGACTATAACGTCGTGTTCAGGATCCCGTGGACTTAGTTTGAAACACGGCACGTTATATATATTGATGTTTATTCACAAGTTTGAGTTTCTGTTGCACTTGTCAGCTTCTTCTGTCGAAGTCTCGATCTCAAGTGAGGTGGGAGGAAACGCAATGTGCATGCGCAAGGAAGTCCGTGCGTGAGCGTACGGAAGTGCGTTGTTTCCGGATTCGAATCGCGGATTCAAACTGGACGTTACATCACTCCCCCCCTCCAGACGATGATATAAAATTCGAGTGAAAGCGAAAGCAAAAAAAATGAAAGCAAGAATGAAAAAGAAATGTGATTCAGGAAGGTTTGGTTGACGGATGAAATCTGACTCTCTTGCGACAGTCCCCTTTTGCCCCAACCGCCTGTGTGTTCTGACCTGGTGTGCTGAGAAATGCGGGCTTCAGATGGTCGATCTTGACGGTCTTGGTCGAATTGCCGCGCTTGATCACGAACCCGCTTCGAAGACGCTTCACAACCTCGAAGGGGCCTTCGTAAGGTCCCTGCATCCCTGTCTTGACTCTCTTCACCTGAACGAACACGTGAGTGCAAGTCTGCAACGCCGTCGGAATGTAAACCCCCTCTTCGCGAATCCGAGTTGGAACAGTGTGGACGTTTGCGAAGTGCTCCTTGAGCTGTGCGGCGAAAGAGCAGGGTTCAGTCAAGTCAGGAGGGGTTGGGAGGAGAAGTTCGCCAGGGACTCTGAGAGTTTCTCCGTATACCATCTCGGCGGGAGTACACTTCAAGTCGTCTCGTATCGTGGTTCGAATACCCAGAAGCACGAGAGGTAGAGTTCGCGACCAATCCGAAACCTCGCCAACGCAACGCAGGGCTGCCTTGAGCTGACGATGAAGCCGTTCCACCAAGCCGTTTGCCCGTGGGTTGTACGGGGCAGTGCGAATCCTCTGGATCCCGAGGAGCTGATTTAGTTGAGCCATCAGCCTGCTCTCGAAGGATGTGCCCTGATCTGTAGTAACCTGTAGAGGGCAGCCGAAACGAGAAACCCATTGCGAGACGAAGACCTCGGCGATCGTCTTTGTCGTCTGGTCAGGAATGGGGTAGGCCTCGCACCACCTCGTGTACCTGTCGACGACCGTGAGAATGTACGCATTCCCGCCGGATGGAGGAAGGGGTCCCACTATGTCGAGGTGGAGGTGCTGAAATCTGCCTGGTGGAATTGGAATCTGAGTGATCCCGGACTTGGTGTGTCGGTACACCTTGTGGCGCTGGCACTGCTCGCAGTTCCTCGACCACTCGTTCAAGTCAGAGTTCATGTTGGGCCAGAAATAGAGCTTCTGAATGCTCTTGCGAGTCGCGCGGACGCCTGGGTGGGACAAACCGTGAAGCCTTGAAAACAGCGATCTGCGAAGAGGTTCGGGTACGAACGGACGATTCCTACCAGTGGAAACTTCGCAGTAAATGACGGATCCCGAACCTGGGATATTGACCGGTTGGACCTGGATCTTCGAGTCGGGGGCTCTCTTGAGAAATTCCTTGAGTTCGGGGTCGACCTCCTGTGCGCTGATGATCTGATCGAGGTCTCCGGCAGACCAGTTGAGTTCGGAGACTCGAGACAGAGGGTCCGCGACAACGTTCTCCTTGCCCTTGACGAAGCGAATGTCGCCTGTGAACTGACAAATGAAGTCCAGATGCCGAGCCTGCCTGGGACTGTGTTCCGTCTTGGAGTTGAGGGCGTTGACGAGAGGTTTGTGGTCTGTGAGAACGAAAAAATCCCTCCCTTCGATCATGTAGCGGAAGTTCTTGATCGCGAGGTAGACTGCGAGAAGCTCGCGGTCGAAGGTCGAGTACCTCCTCTGAGCCGTGTCGAGCCTCTTGCTGAAAAATGCGAGTGGTTGGAAGTGTCCGTCGACTTCCTGTTGTAAGACCGCACCGACTGCGTAGTCTGAAGCGTCTGTAGCCATCGAAAGTGGTGCTCCGTGCCTCGGAAAGTTCAAAGTGCAAGCCTTCGCGAGAGACACCTTGACGGACTCCGCCTGAAAGCCTGAAAGCCGCCTGGCATTCAGGAGTCCAGAAAAAGTCCTTCTGTGGAATCTTTTTCTTCTTGGATTCCGATTTCTTGGAGTCCTGAAATCGTGCCATGTGGTCGAAGATCGGAGTTGAAATGCGCGAGAGACCGGGAATGAACCGCCGGTAGTAGTTCACCATTCCTGAGAACTCCTGGGCCTCCTTCAAAGTCCTGGGGGGTGGGAAGTCGAGTATGGGTTTGACCCGATCTGGAGAAGGGCGGACTCCGTCCTTGGAGACCTCGTGTCCCAGGAAATCCAAACGATCCACCCCGAGCAGACACTTCGAAGGTTTGACTCGCAAGCCCCACTTGACGAGCCGCTCGAAGAGGATTCTGAGATGCTCGCGATGTTCCTCGGGGCTTGAGGAAAAAACGAGGACGTCGTCAACGTAGACGTAAACGAAGTCGAGACCAAGAGTGACCTCGTTCATGAACCTCTGGAATGTCTGGCTCGCGTTCCGTAGTCCGAAAGGCATATGAGTGAATTCGAACAGGCCAAAGGGTGTAATGACCGCGGTCTTGTGAATGTCTTCCTCAGCCACTGGGACGAAGTGGTTGGCGCGAACTATGTCGATCTTGGAGAAGCAGGTCTTCCCGCAGAGCTCGGCCGAAAAGTCGGTGAGGAAGGGCATTGGGTAGCGGTCAGGCACCGTCGCCTTGTTCAGCAGCCTGTAGTCTCCGCAGGGTCTCCAATCGTTGGAGTCCTTTTTCGAGACCATGTTGAGTGGTGTGCTGCAGGGCGAAGAAGAGGGACGACAGATCCCCAGCTCGACCATGTATTGAAATTCGACCTTAGCTGCTTTGAGCTTGACCGGGTCGAGCCGCCGTGCTCTGAGAGTGGGAAGCCGGCCTTCAGTGACGATGTGGTGAACGACTGAGTGCTTCGGTTTCGTCTTGAAGTCAGGTTCACGCAGGAGTTCGGGGAACTGGGTCAGAATGTCGGAAAGGCCTGTCTCGACAAGAAAGTGCTTCGGAGTCGGAGTGACGTCAAGAGCTGCAAATCCGCTGACCTGAAGTCCGGTCTTCGAGTCGATGAGCCTCTGTCGTTTGAGGTCAACGAGCAAGTCGAACTTGTGGATGAAGTCTGCGCCGATGATGGGTTTTGGAATGGATGTGACGAGAAAGGGGTGGCAGAAGCGACGCCGAAAGCCAAGAGAGAGTTCAAGAAGTTTGGAACCGTAAACAGAAATCTTGGTCTCGTTCGCAGCACTCAGAGAAATGTCGACTTCCCGATTGAAGTCTCTGTAATACGAGAGTGGAACCACAGAAACATCCGCACCCGTGTCGATGAGAAACTCGTGTCCCGTGAGAGGATCACGGACAAACAGACGACGTGAGACAGGCAGACCCTGCTCGTTGCTCGTCGTCGCAGCAACGGGCGGATCTAGTTTTTTGAATCAGAGCTCGTGGAGCCTGCTTTAGGACATGGGTGTCCTTTGCATCTACGAGCACCATCACCGAACTTGTAATGGTAGTAGCAAAGACCTGACGACGCTGATGAGTGTGAGGGTGAACGACCTCTCGAGTCTGAGCGCCTGCGGGAGCTCGAGGAACGAGCGCGAGAGTGGCGAGAATCCTGGGTGGACAGCTGTGCGATCAGCCTCTTGATCTCCGTGACGTCTGACTCGAGCTTCTGGTAGCGAGAGTCGTCCCGAGGAGCGGAAACGGCAGAAACGCTCGGCTGCCGGCGATGGATTTCGTAAATCTCATCGGCGATTCTCAGAACCGTGTCCATCCCATCTGCCTGGAAGGGTTTGAGCGAGACCTCAAGTTCCTTCGGCAAGCGACGCATCCACAACGCCTTCACAAGGTCGGTCGAAACAGCGGAAGACGAACCTGCTGTGTTCAGCATGGCGCGATAAAAGGCGGACGGCGTACGATACCCTATCTGCACACCTGAGAGGAGCTGCTCGACGCGGGTGGACTCGCTCATTGTGTTCCGCTGAATGAGCTGGGACTTCATGTCCTCGTACGGAGTCTGTGAGGTTGAGCACCGCTTCATGACGTCGAACACATCCTGTGCGACAAGTTGGGGCAGGGCTTGTATCAAGTAGTCATATTTCGTGCGCGAAACTCTGACGTTTGCAGTGCGGAAGGTTGCTTCGATCTGTTCGAAGTAAACTTCCGGTTGCGCCTGCCAAAACTGGGGCAGCTTAACCGCGTAGCCGTGCACTCTTGGCTCTTGAGGTGTGGGAACAGGAATGGGAGGCAAGGGGCGATCTGTAACGTCCTCTGGCGTCTGGTTGTGATTTTCCAGAGGGTTGGACATCTTCTAGCCGTTCGCGACGCAATCCGTGTGCTCATTAGCGAACCGAGATTGGGGTTCCGGGGTATCGAGATTCGAAAGAAAAAGAACTGACTTACAAAATTTTCCCTACGAGGCGGTTGCCCGTCGATGATCTCCTCCTCTTCCGCGATGTCTTCACCACAGGATCCCCGATTGCTTGTTTGGAGGCGGAATTTGGTCGTCGACTCGTGCCAGGTGCGTACTCGTGGCGGTGACGATGGAGCTTCTTTACTTTGTCTGCTCTTGGATTCCTGCCTTGTTTACGACTAGTTGACTCCTTTTGGTCGTCTTGCGTCGTTGTTGCTTGACTTCAGCTTCGATATTGCGAGTTATCCGGCAAATTTCTTCGGATTTGTAAAACCACGCCGACTTCAATATGGCGTCTTCCAGAAATTTCGAACGACTTTGTCGAACTCCACGTTTCTGGGTATATTCTTGAGACGTCGAGGTCACCAGTTATAACGTCGTGCTCAGGATCCCGTGGACTTAGTTTGAAACACGGCACGTTATATATATTGATGTTTATTCACAAGTTTGAGTTTCTGTTGCACTTGTCAGCTTCTTCTGTCGAAGTCTCGATCTCAAGTGAGGTGGGAGGAAACGCAATGTGCATGCGCAAGGAAGTCCGTGCGTGAGCGTACGGAAGTGCGTTGTTTCCGGATTCGAATCGCGGATTCAAACTGGACGTTACAGGACTAACTTATGTCTATAATTAAACTAAGGATCAGAGTCGGCGAGCCCGTCGCGAATCTCACTCAATCAAAGCCACTATGTCTGGATTTCCGTTAACAAGGCAGTTCATCCTAAACTTCTCACTCACAAGTGTGAGGTAATTGTCAACTAGTTCAACGCCTGCCATCTGATGGACCAGTGTAGTTGGAGTGCGTTTAGGCTTTCGAAGCATGACTTTCCGAACTCTATTCTGGGAAACCTGGAGTCTCTTCCGGTGTGTGGCGGCGCAGTCCAGCCAGACTGGGCATGCGTAGGTAAAGGAGGGCCTGAACATTGTCTTGAAAATAATAAGTTTATGATCTAGGGACAGTCTGGATCTACGGTTGATAAGGGGATAGAGGGCGTGGAAAAGTCTGATCTGTTTGGCGAGGGTGGCGTCCATATGGGGTCCGTATGTTAGTTTGGGGTCTAGTGTCAGTCCGAGATACCTCAAGGTCCTGCCCCAGGGAACCTCCGTGCCGTTGACTCTGAGTCGCTTCTACCGTCTGATTGCGAGGGGCAGTCTTCCTGGAAAAGAGAATTGCTTCTGATTTTGAACCATTCACTCTGATACGCCATCTCTTAAAGAAAGCGCAGAGTGAGTTTGAGGCCTCTTGCAGGAAGTTGACGATGGCTGAGGTCTTGTGGGACACTGCCAAGAGCTGTGTCGTCTGCGAATCGGGCTAGAAGGAGACAGAAGTTGTGCGGCACGTCGTATAAGAAGATGTTGAAAAGTGTGGGTGACAATACGGCGCCCTGGGGGACCCCTGCTGTCACGCTGTGCCTCCTTGAGAGGGTCTGGCCGATGGAGACTTGGAAGGTCCTGTCTCTCACAAAGGATGCTATGGCTTTCACCAGGTACGTGGGAAATCCTATCACGTGCATCTTGTGGATCAGTCCGTCGTGCCAGACTGAGTCGAAAGCTGATTTGAGGTCCAAAGAGAGCATACCTGCTGACTTCCTATTTGCGAGGCTCGACTTTATGACTTGTGTCAGGCGAAAAAGCTGGTGCACGCATGATTTCCCAGGGCGAAACCCGTACTGCTGGGGGAGCAGAAACTCGAAGTCTCTTATGAATCCTTCCAGACGCTGGAGCACAACTCTCTCAAAAATTTTCGACACGCATGAGAGTAAGCTAATAGACCTGTAGCTTGAAACCTCTGAGGCTGGTTTCCCGGGCTTTGCAATGCAGCGCACTATTGATCCCTTCCAGGCAGTCGGGAAGTGCCCTGTGCGGAGTATTGCTGAAAAAAGACTCTGGAGAAACATAACCGCGCTGAGAGGCAGTTCTTTCAGGTGCCGGTTCGTGATCCTGTCGGGACCGGGGGCTCTTGCGTTCTTCGTCGAGGCTATGATCTGAAGCACGTCTCTCAGAGAAGCACCCTCAACACTGCCTGGATCGGTCATGGAGGATCTCAGCTGTGCCAGAGAGACTCTCACTTTCCTGGAAGTCACGTCTCTCCCGAGAGTCCGAGACGTCTCCCCGTGAATCTCGGCAAAGTGAGCGGCAAATGTCTCAGCTTTCTCACTGTCAGTAATGAGCCTGCGGCCGTTCTGTCTGATTGCTGGCATTTTTTTTGGACGGGACTTGAAAAATCGAGTCAGCTTCCAGAGCTTCTTCCGGTTTGGGCCGGGCTCACGGTCGATCTTCTGTACTGCCTCAGAGAACTTTTCATCTGTAAACCTGGTAGTGAGGAGCTCAATCTCGGCAGAGAGAGTCCTGATCTCAAGGAGAATTGATGGGTCACGTGATCTCCTGAAGCGCCTCTTGCAGGCTCGTCTAACGCGTATGAGGGCAATAATGCCGGGAGGAAGATGCGGGCGGGGGTCGTAGCTCTCCCTGAAGGGCACGAAGCGGTGATCTGCCTCAAGTACCTCCTGTGCGAACAACTCGGCTGCTCGGTCAACGTCAGCTGGAGTCGGGGGGTCGGTTCCGAAAGGAGAGGCCTCCAGGACACCCTCCAAAAAGTCCCTGAAACTCTCCCAGTCTGCGTTTGAAAAGTCCTTGTAGTTCCTGATCGCGACGTCAAAGGCCAAGGCGAGGTCAAAAGTGCATATGACAGGCAGGTGGTCGGAGGAGAAAGACTCGTTTGTACTCATTTCCACTGGAAAGCAAGGGCCCTTTGTCACCAGGAGGTCTATTGTTGAGGGGGTGCCGCCGTTGTGCGGGAAGTGGGTTGGAGAGTCGGGGAAATGCACGAGGATGTCATTTTCCAGAGCAGTCTGGAACAAAATCTCGCCTGCAGGGTTATTGGACGCGCAGCCCCAAGCAACGTGACGGGAGTTGAAGTCCCCCGCAATCAAGTCAGACGTGGAAATCAGCAGTTCAAGATCCTGCCGGTATTGAGAGAGGACGGCCGAGTCCCCAGAGACGGGGAAATAAATTCCAGTGACGACGAGGGTCCGGCTGGGGAAGATGACTCTCACTGAAATAGCTTCGGTCACCCTCAGTGGAGCGGGAGACAAGAATCATGACGCCCCCTCCACGCCGGCCGTCGTCGCGGTCCAGACAAAAAGTCCTATAGTCAGGGTGGTAAAAGGAGTCTGAGTTGGTAAAATAAGTCTCAGAGACAAAGATAAGGGCTGGCCTCTGACATGTAAGAAAGTCGAGAAGTTGTAGGTTCTTGTTTCTAAGGCTCTGGCAGTTCCAGATCATGGCTTTGATTGGGTGTCTATCGGGAGCCATCTTGGAACATAAATTTTATGGCTATTTCTGTGATCTTGCGGACAGCGACCGAGCGCGGACATCCTCTTCAAGTCACCAAGTTCGGTAAAAATTACATCCAGAAGGTTAGAAATCTCGTCAACTGTAAGCGGCTTTTCGTTTTGGACAAAATCTACGTTAAAATCAGTAGAAGAGAGGGGAGGTTTCTTACTACCTGAACCACGTACTACATTGCTGAATGACGTCCTTGAGTGCGGTGCCGTTTGAATTGATGACGTTCTGGTTCAGTCCCGTCGACGAACTGGGCGGGGCAGTTGAGGTCCGGGACTGAAGGTGATGTTCTCGGGCCGGTTGCCTCCGAAAGAGCGAGCTTGACGCCTAGCTGCATAAGCAATTTCTTCAGGCACTTAGGGTCGGAGGCAAAGTGGCTTGTTTGACCGCAGTTGCAGCACTTAGCTGGCAGAGTGACGGGTGGAGCTTCGGAGTTTGAGGAAAGTGGCCGCGCTGTTCGTGGCTGCATGCACTCTGAACTTGTTGACGCTGGGGCAGGTCTCGGACTTGTGCGGCTCCGCACAAAAACTCGCACCTAGAAGGCATGTGGCAGTAGCGGGCGCCGTGGCCGGGACGTTGGCAATTTGAGCATTTTGTGGGGCCTCGACGGGACTTCTGGTACGGCTCCCATGCGACTTACGTTCTGGCACAGGTAGCGGATTTGGTGAAGTTCTGAGAGTTTGACCGTGTTTTTCTTGAAGTACAACAAGAAATCGCGATGATTTTTCGTACCTGGGTCTCCTTGGCTCGATCCCATGAATCCTGAGTGGCTCAATTTTATGAGCTTTTCAGTTCCGACTTCCAAGTGTTTCAGCGTCGCTTAAGGAGAGGTTATACAGGACCACCTTGTAGGTTTGCTCGCTTGGGAGATCGTGGGAGTAATGAGGAGCCTTGACTTTGGAGAGGACTTCCAGGGCTTTGTTGTACGACCCGACATCCAGGCAATAAATGTGGTGGACCGTGTCGGAGAGGCTTGAGGTTTGAAGTTGGTTACTTCGCTGCTCTGCAGGGCTTTGAGGAGAGTTGCCCGTTCTGAACTGAAGACGGTGATCGGTGGGATACGGATTGGGCGAGGCTTATCAACAGCCATCACCTCGTCAGAGCCAATCTTGGCCAGCTCTGCGTACTGATTTGAGGAGGCTGGGATGGACGCTCACCAGATTTTCTCCGTTTTTGAAAGTTCGGCCGGTCGCCTTGAATTGTTTCAGAGCAGGAGTTACCTCTTCCTTACGCTTTTTTTATAGCGTAGAAAGGGCTCTTTTGCGAGTCAAGTCCACGCTTCGTCATAGCGTTTTTTGCACACGGCGACAAGCGCCTTTTAAAGCACTTGATTTAGCACTTATTGGTGTGGATGTCGCTATTCCTCCACTTGTCGGGCAGAAAATGGCTTTCAATCTGCCAAAGCAGGGTGTTTTCCGAAGGACAAACCATTGACCTTCGAAAAAAAAAAAAATCGCCTATATATGTAGGCGATTTTTGTTTTTTTTTTTCGAAGGTCGATGAGGACAACACAGAGCAAAAACACTTTAAAAACCGACAAAAATATACAATTCGCAAAATAATGAAACTGATCTCGATTGCATCAGTTTTGCGTTTTTTTGGCAAGGCAAACAAGGCAAACAACACCAAACCAGGCACCAGTACTAGTACTTCGCGGGCATGACCCCCGCGCCTCGGAGCGTGCTCCGAACAGGTGATCCTAGAGCCTGCCCCCAAAAGACCAGAGGCAACGTAAGGAGGCTGTAGAGACTCCCTACACCGACTCTTCTTCTGGGGGGCTCCGAACAGGTGATCCTAGAGCCTGCCCCCAAAAGACCAGAGGCAACGTAAGGAGGCTGTAGAGACTCCCTACACCGACTCTTCTTCTGGGGGATAGGGATCGTTGCAAGGGACAGCTGGGCAGCTGAAGGAATTGGCCTTATCCTCAGTCGATGAGGTGTCAGCAGTCGATGAAGCCTCAGCGTCAGCAGGGGAGCCAAGGACAAGAAATTGGCCCCTAGGAGGCAGGAGGCCTCCAAGAGAGGATACAAGAGGCCAGAGCTGCCAAAGATGGGAGGTGCCATGAAGAAGCGCTTCTATCGCTTCAGGAAGCAGGGCCTGTCAGTGAAGGAGGCACTGAAGAAAGCCGAGACTCCTCTTGGCCCGGCACAGGTACCTCCGGGCACCAAGCTGAACTCCAGATGTCCTCAACCTGGGCGGTACGTTCGGAGCAAGACCAAGGCTCAAGCGGAAAGGAAGGATGCAACAAAACCTGGCTCCAAGCAAGCCAGTAAGCCTCCTTCAAAAACGCAAAAGCCTGAGGAAGCCCATAAAAAGGAAACTAGTGCTCCATTGGCTTCCTCGTCCAGCAAGTGAGCGAGAGAACCCGCCATCCAGAAGGGAGAGAGCGCAAAGAGGCCACGCACCTCTACCAAGAGGCCCTCCTATAGCGAGGTCGCTGGAGCAGTTAAGGTCGGCATGTTCTATATGGACTTCCCGAAGAGGAAGATCGAGCAAGAAGACCTTGACAAGATCTCCGCAGCGAACAAGAAGGAGATCAGAGACCAGAAGCAGGGCACGGTCAAACCTGCCTCCGTTCAGAGGCCCTATATCAAGGACGGCCATTTGGTCCTGGTCTGCAGGAACGAAGAGACGGCAGACTGGTCAGGGCTCCAACTCAAAGCTGCGAAGGAGGATGACTTCCCCAACAAATACTCGGTTGTTGGGTATTTGAGGGTGGAGCCACCGACACGAGCGAGGAAATTCTGGAGATGATCCAAGGCCAGAACGCTGGCATTTCGACTTCAGAATGGCAAGTGATCCAGCGCAGGGACACAAAATCACTTGCCACTCTCACAATCGCAATGGATGCTTCTTCAATGGTGCAGCTCAGGCTAAAGGACTTCTTGCTGGACTTTGGATTTGGTGTGAAAGTAAAACTACACCAAAGAATTAGGAAAGCAGAAGTGATGGATGGAGTGGAAGAAACTCCTGAAGTCGACGCCGAGCTGGGAGTGGGTATCCCCTTCCAAACCATGAAGTGCATCCAGATAAATCTTCATAGGGCGAAAGCTGCGTCTTTTGCCCTTCAAAGAAGATTCGTCAATGGATTCCAAGTGGGATTCATCCAGGAACCGTAGACGGTTGAAGACCATATAAAAGGACTTCAAACGAGATCGTGTAAGTTGGTTTATTGTTTGGGGAAAGGGAGGCCGAGAGCTGCCCTCTTACTTGATAACAAGATCACAAGTATCCCCCTTACAGAATTTCTGACATGCGATCTAGCTGCGGTTATGACAATAATCGGAACGGAAAACGGGAAGAGGAACGTCATCTTGGCATCGGCATACTTCCCGGACGAAGGGAGGAACATACCTCCTCCTGAGGTCAAGAAACTGATCCGATTCTCTAGACAGAAGTCAATCCCCCTGATCGTCGGGTGCGATGCGAATGCCAGGCATCAGCAGTGGGGAAATACCTACTCGAGAGGTCGAGGTGAGTGGCTTCTGGAATATGTCATTAAGAACGATCTTGTGGTTGAGAACCGGGGGCGCGTACCGACATACAGGCACAAAGGGCTTGATAGGGAGAGCATTTTAGATCTCACAATATCAAGCCTGTGCCTGGGGGGCGTGGTGAGGGACTGGCATGTGTCCTTGGAGCCTTCACTATCGGACCATAGATACATCTGCTTTGATGGTGATTCAGAGACAGGGGTGGGTGGCGACCACAGGGACCCCAGACGCACGGACTGGGAGCAATACAGGGCAGGCCTCGTAGGGAGGCTGGCTGGTGTCCACATCAGGGTGGAAAGTGCTATGGATCTTGAAGAGCTCCTTTTTCGGGTGAATCGCGCGATATTGGATTCATACCACGCAGCTTGCCCGATCAGGAAGGGATCCGGAGCCAAACGGGTTCCTTGGTGGTCGGATAGGCTGAGTAGGTTAAAAAGTGAGAAGCGGAGACTCTTTAACAAATCCAAGAGGAGCGACGAGGAGCGGAGGAAGTACCTCGCCGCTCTGACGGAATACAATAAAGAGATCAGGAAGGCGAAGAGGGCCAGTTTCAGGAGGTTTGCGGGGGACCTCTAAACTGAGATCCTGTATACTTTTTCGTAGGAATCTGGACTTTCTGACCCTGAACGAATTCTGCTCGCCCGACTTTACTGCTGCCTCGGTGGACGTGATTGTTTCGGGGGTTACACAGAAACTGATAGTATGTTCTGTGTATCACCCAGACGGACCCAGATACAGAGATATTATACCCCCACAACTCGAGGGTATTTTGACCAAATGTAGGTCAGAGAACCGGCAGCTGATTTACTGCTGTGACTCAAACGCTCACCACACCAGCTGGGGAGACAAGAAGACAGATAGGGTAAGGTTCGAATTATGGAACAGTCGAATTGTGGAACACTTTAAGCAATTTCGCTCTTACGCCCTCAGGACAATGTTTTTCCCCCCTTGAGTTATATTGCTGAACTTGTAATTTTTATCCCTATTTTTTCCAATTGAAAAAAAGTTTCTATCTCAAAGGTGGCGTGAATGAAATTTTTTTTCTTTAAATAATTCAAATTTCTTAAGAAATGGCGAATTTTGATTATTTTTCTTAAGGTTTTTAGGTATCTAAAACTAAGTGTAAAGTAACAAATGTCGTATCGTCCTTTAAGTTAGAGTCTAAGTTTTCGATTAAGCCTACTTTCAAATGAATCGAGCCGATATTAAGGGAGTAACGAATGTTCAAAAAATTCTTCATAATTTCGAATTGTGGAACATGGAGGATCGAATTGTGGAACAAGGGAATTGATCCTTCGGGAATAGCTGAAAAAGTGATTTGGAAGGAACTTTAAACCTCTCTAACTCCCTTAATATTAAGGGGATCCTCTTGGGATTTTTTATGGAAGTACATGGGGGATTGGAAAAGCCCTCCACCAAACCGGAAGTTGACCCGCCGCCATCTTGGATTTTTATTCCTGAAAAAATAAATGCAAGGGAGTTGGCTCAGAAAATCATTTATTACTGCGTTATCTCACGAAATAGGACCCTAGTTGCTTAGCAACTTTGTTAGAAAAAACTTTTATCAATTTTTTGATATGCTTAGACTAGTTATTGCCTTTAAGGTACTAGCGTGAGAGTCGTGCAAAGTTGAAAAACGAAAAAAAAAATTTTTTTATTTTTTGGTGGCGCCCTGTTTTGAGATACAAAATTGTTACTTGCATCAAAATTGCACGCTATCAATTTCTTTTGAAAATGTTATCAACCATCAAGAACAAATGCTTAGTGTGGCCAGGAAAAATCAAAAACTAAAATTAAGAGATTTGTTCTTGAAATTTCAAAAAATTCCTGTGGGCTTATTAGAGAGTAAATTTCCAAAACTTTACATGTTTTGTTAATTACTAGTTAAGGACTTCTTACACAAAAAAAAATCAACGGCCTATCTAAAGGGAGAGATGAGTAACAGCTCAGTCAAAATTTGCTCTTCTCTCAGGCATACCTGGGTACGACTTCCTTCACATAATGCCCAATTTCTTCGTCCCCTTAAAAGATAGAACTTTGACGCTTGGAAATATGTAAAAAACGTTTGACCAATCCTAGATATGGGTGAAAATATTGACTGAGCTGTAACTCATCTCTCCCTTTAGATAGACCATTGATTTTTTTTTGTGTAGGTAATCCTCAACTAGTAATTGCCAAAACATGTGAAGTTTTGGAAATTAACGCTCTAATAAGACCACAGGAATTTTTTGAAATTTCAAGAACAAATCTCTTAATTTTAGTTTTTGATTTTTCCTGGCCACAATAAGCATTTGTTCTAAATGATTTAAAGCATTTCCAAAAAAGATTGTTAGTGACAATTTTTTATCTCAAAAGAGGGCACCACTAGAAAATAAAGAATTTTTTTTTTCGTTTCTCAACTTTGCACGACTCTCACGCTAAAACTATATTTGGAACTGAAATTGTACTTCCGGTTCAGTCAGCAAAGTTGATTTCCGGTGAGATATGGGTGAAAATATTGACTGAGCTGTAACTCATCTCTCCCTTTAGATAGACCATTGATTTCTTTGTGTAGGTAATCCTCAACTAGTCATTGCCAAAACATGTGAAGTTTTGGAAATTAACGCTCTAATAAGACCACAGGAATTTTTTGAAATTTCAAGAACAAATCTCTTAATTTTAGTTTTTGATTTTTCCTGGCCGCAATAAGCATTTGTTCTAAATGATTTAAAGCATTTTCAAAAAAAATTGTTAGCGTGCAATTTTGGTGCAAGTGACAATTTTTTATCTCAAAAGAGGGCGCCACTAGAAAATGAAGAATTTTTTTTTTCGTTTCTCAACTTTGCACGACTCTCACGCTAGTATCTTAAAAGCTATATCAAATCTAAGCATACCAAAAAATTTATTGAAGTTTTTTTTAGAAAAGCTATAAAGCAAGTACGGTCCTATCTTGTAAGATAACGCGAAAATAAAGGATTTTCTGAGCCAACTCCCATTCATTTTTTTATTCAGGAATAAAAATCCAAAATGGCGGCGGGCCAACTTCCGGTTTGGTGGAGGGCTTTTCCAATCCCCCATGTACTCCCATAAAAAATCCCAAGAGGATCCCCTTAATATTAAGGGAGTTAGAGAGGTTTGAATTTCCTTGCGATTCCCTTGTTCCATAATTCGACCACCCCTGTTCCACAAATGACACTCTGTTCCACAATTCGACCAAAACCCAAAAACTTTAAAATTCAATAAAAACTCTTGAAAAAATTTTAGGGCCATAAATTTTTTTTTCCATGTTCTTTGTTAAATTATCTATCCACTGAGACCAAATTTGGCCCTTTGGAATTCCGGAAAGCCAAGTTATAAAATAAAGAAAATAAATAAATAAAATAAGGCCTTAAGTGTTCCACAAACGAACTTTACCCTAAGAGAGGTGAAAGATTAGTGGACTTTATGTTCCGCAATGGCCTGGATGTAATGAATGAAGGATGTCAGCCTACATTCATTAGGACTGTCACTAAGGAAAATGGAATTAGACTCTCTCATCCCAAATTTCAAGAATCTGTTATAGATTTGACGATGACTTCTGCATTTATCAAGGAAAAAATTAGTAACTGGAAGATTTCCGACAACACAACCTTATCGGACCATAAACTTATAACATTTGACGTGGAAAATCTCAAACTGCAAACTGAGACTTACAGAAACCCCAGGAACACAAAACTCGAGGTTTTTGTTCACAACTTGAAAGCTGCAATGTCGGAGGGCAGTTACATTATTCTAGACACGAGGGATTTAGATCTAGCTGCGTACGATCTGACAGAGAGGCTGGTGAACGCCTACCACGCTGCGAACAAAGAAACCGAGGTTACTGGTAATCGGAATAAAACTCTGCCTTACTCCATTAAGAAGAAACGGAGAAAACTGAGGAAACAAGAGAATCGTATTCATCTCCTAAAAAGAAATGGAAGACCAGTCCCTCACCAGACTATAGAAGACATGAAGCAATGTAGAGCTGACTATCAGAAAAGCTTGAAGCAACATAGCTCAGAGAGTTGGAAAAAAACCGCCTCAGAACTCAAAAACGTAACTGCTACGTCCAGACTACATAAGTTGTTAGCTAAAGGAAAGGATATCAAGATTGGGACGCTGAAGAGAACTGACAACACTTTCACTGAAAATGAAACTGAAACTCTGATGGAGCTTGCCAACGCCCATTTTCCGGGGTCAATTGTATTGGACGAGTTTCAACAAGATTCTGGGTTCATCGTAACAGCTGATGACTTCTCAAAATCCAAGGAAATCTTTACAGAAGAGAGGATTGAATGGGCTATCAAGGATTTCAAGCCATTTAAATCTGCGGGGCCTGACGAAGTATTTCCATGGCTTCTCCAAAAGGGATTCAAATATATTAAGAGTTACCTACAACAAATCTTAGTGAAGAGCCACTCCTTTAATTATGTACCGAGGGCCTGGAGAGGAGTCAAGGTCTCATTCATCCCTAAGGTAGGAAAGAGATCTAACTCAGATCCTAAATCCTTTCGACCGATAAGCTTATCATCATTTTTGCTCAAAGTAATGGAGAAAATATTAGACAGATACATAAGAGACACAGTATTTAGTGTAAGCCCACTCCATAAAACTCAATTTGCCTACCAGACAGGAAAATCAACGGAATCTTCTCTTAAGTCATCGAGTAAGAAGATCGAATCTGTTATGCGAGGCAAAGGCTACGCCTTAGGTGCCTTTCTGGACATTATGAGAGCTTTTGATCACACTGCATACGAATCAATTTGCCAAGCCTTAAATAGAAAGGGCATTGACATGGATACCTGCAACTGGGTACTCTCGATGCTTCGAGACAGAGAAGTCACAATGAGTTTAGGACACGAATCGATTAAGCTGAAACTTAATCGAGGCTGCCCACAAGGTGGAGTCTAATCACCTCTATTATGGTCTCTGGTCGTGGACGATCTATTGGTTGACTTAGAAAAGGCAAATCTATTTGCCCAAGGCTTTGCTGATGACATTGTGATACTAACTCATTCTCACTTCGACGACCCTAAGACGTATACCAAGAAGAAAAGATACAAGGGACCAATCAGAAGGATGAAAAATGGGCTTAGAATTGTTGAAGATTGGTGCAAAAAAACGGGACTCTCTGTGAATCCCGCCAAAACAAATTTGGTTATGTTTACACAAACCAGGACTCCGCTGGATGCATATGAAAAACCTAAATTTTTCAACAGAGAACTGAAATACACAAAGACAGTGAAATATCTTGGACTTACGTTCGACAGCAGACTACTTTGGAATAAACACCTCGAAAATGTCATAACGAAAGCAACAAATACCCTGTGGATCACCAGAAGACTCATAGGAAAGACTTGGGGGCTGAGACCTAAAATAGCTCACTGGGTCTACACAGCCATAGTGAGACCAATTGTTTCATACGCAGCTGTTGTGTGGTGGCACAAAACGACAATACCCATAGCTCAAGCCAGACTACAAAAGCTCCAAAGACTTGCCTGTTCAACTATTTTGTCAACTCAGAGAACAGCTCCAACCAATGCGCTGGAAGTTTTACTAGACCTTCCACCTCTGCATTTGTTTATACAATCAGAGGCTCTGAATGCTAATATGAGATTTTGCACTTCTCAAAAACCTGAGATCAAGATATTAAAGGATACTGGACTCATGGATGTCTTCGGGCAAAGTGCAGAGCTGTCAAATGCTATTGCTAACTCGGATGTGATAGACAAAAAATTTAACTTTGAACGCCCGTTTCAAGTTGAAATACCGGAGAGAAACGAATTTGAGTATCAAGGTCATGATCCGGATACTATTTACTGCTTTACAGATGGCTCATTGACAAGAAAAGGAACAGGATCTGGCATCTACATAGAACAATTCAACACAAGACTGCCTGTCCGCTTAGATGACCACGCTTCCGTGTTCCAGGCAGAAGTGTTTGCTGTACAGAAGTGCGCACAGATTTTGAAATCCAAGAACATCAAGGGCAGACAGATCTGTATACAGGGTGGGGACGAATTATCCGGAGTCAAATTTTTGGTCATAAAAACAAAACTAATAGTTTTTTTTAAATTTGTTTTTTGTACTTTAATTAATAGCATTTTAGCCTTTACATTTATTAATCGAATGCTCAAAGTGACCTCCGTGAGCTTTTCTGCATTCTTCGAGACGCTTCGGGAAATTGTCCACTATGGCCGCCAGCTCTTTGACAGTAATTTGGCTCCAAACTTCATTCAAACTCTTTTTCAGGCTCTCAACTGATGTGTGAGGCTTTGCACAGGCTCTGGCTTGAAGAATTGACTAAACGGAGTAATCCATTGGATTTAAATCTGGAGATTTTGATGGCCATTCGTCCTTGCTTAAAAACGAAGGAAAATTTTTTTCTATCAATTGAATGGTTTTTTTGGCGCCGTGAGACGGAGCCCAGTCTTGTTGGAAGACCCAAGGTTTTTTTTTTAAGTGTTGAGCTGCCCAAGGTCGTACATGGTCTTCAAGGACCTGCTGGTAAACGTACTGGTTAATTTTCACTCCCTTTTCGATAAAAATGAGGGGGGTCTTTCCAGAGGCGGTAATACCGGCCCAAACCATCACAGAAGCAGGAAAATGGCTTCTGGCGACAAATGTTTTACTCTCAGAAGGTGATTTGAGCAATTGCCTATCATTTTGGTGGTTGTGATGGCGTTCTACAGTAAAAACTTTCTCATCTGAGAACAAAATGTTGCGATGGCGGCCCTCTCCAAATTTTTCAATTGAAACTCGCACTTTCTTGTACCTGTTCGCTTTCATTTTTTCGCTTAAGAGGTTAAACTTGTTGACCTTGTAAGATTTGTATCCAAGATCTTCATGAACAATATTTCTGACCGATTTGGGGTCAATTTGGAGACATTTTGCCATTTTTCGCAAGGAAACCCCTGAAATCCGCTTTATTCGGCGTCGGATGGTCTCTTTCATCAGCGGTGTTTCAAGTCACTCGGAATCGCTTAACTGCATCGGAAACGGTAGAATCGCTAACTTGGAGTTGTTTAGAGATGGCTGCATTCTTCCAATTTTTTTTGTGCAATTCAATAATTGCTTCTCGAAGGGGATGTGGCTTCATTAATAAACTTTCTCGCAACTTTTTTGTAATTTCTGATTGATTTGAAGTTTAATTACACTAGTCAACAAAATTTAGGTCACTTTCTCCTCCCAAGCCCGAACTATTTTTCCCATGTAGGACATGATGAGTGTAGAAAAACCTCATATAACATTTTGGATTCCTATTCTCAGATTTCGAGATATAGCCCAAAAAGTGAAAATCACGGTTTTCACCATGTTCGGTCCTATAACTCAGCTATTAAAAGCTCGATTGAGCTGAGGTTTAGTTTTCTGAATTTGGCATTAGTTGTGCATTCAGAAAATGTGAACTTTGTTATACCCAAGTCTTAAGACAACTGAGCCAGGGGGCGCCAAAGTCGAAAATTTTGGAAATTTTCGAAAAAATTTCGTGTTCAAAAAATCAGCTCGCGGTCCTCGAGAGCTTTTTACTCTAGAGTTTTTTTATGTATGATGGTAAATTTAATGCCAATTCAGAAAAACCGCCAACCATGGCTCTAGCTCTTATGTCAAGCTAGATATAGGCATTCAAGTCATGGAAGTCGTGATGAAAAGTGCTCGAAAGTGATATTCAAACATCCCCCAAAAATTCAAAAATTTTGTCAGCGTAATGAAACAAACTTTAACAGAACCGCGCTAACATGCGAAGTCAGAAAAACTTTAGTTCACGGAGCTGTGACCTCGGGGGCCTTCAGGCCGAATTTTTTTCTGAAATTTTTGTTGAAATGGTTGATACCCCACAATATATGAAAATTTCAAAAACACTTCGAAATGGCCCAAAATGGCTTTCTTACTGTGAATTGGCCTACAAACAATAATTTTGGGACGTTTTGAACCACCAAAATTCAAATTTTCCGTTATTTTCAAAATTTCGGTTTTGTCACGGAAACGCCCAGAAAAGTCATAATTTCTTATTTTTTGAAGCAAAACTTATGTTTTAAGGTTTAAGCCTTAAAGCAACTTAAAAAGCCTTAAAACATAAGTTCTGCTTCAAAAAATAAGAAATTTTGACTTTTCTGGGCGTTTCCGTGACAAAACCGAAATTTTGAAAATAACGGAAAATTTGAATTTTGGTGGTTCAAAACGTCCCAAAATTATTGTTTTTAGGCCAATTCACAGTAAGAAAGCCATTTTGGGCCCTTTCGAAGTGTTTTTGAAATTTTCATATATTGTGGGGTATCAACCATTTCAACAAAAATTTCAGAAAAAAATTCGGCCTGAAGGCCCCCGAGGTCACAGCTCCGTGAACTAAAGTTTTTCTGACTTCGCATGTTGGCGCGGTTCTGTTTAAGTTTGTTTCATTACGCTGACAAAATTTTTGAATTTTTGGGGGATGTTTGAATATCACTTTCGAGCACTTTTCATCACGACTTCCATGACTTGAATGCCTATATCTAGCTTGACATAAGAGCTAGATCCATGGTTGGCGGTTTTTCTGAATTGGCATTAAATTTGCCATCATACATGGAAGAACTTTTGGTTCAAAAGCTCTCGAGAGCCGCGAGCTGATTTTTTGAACACAAAATTTTTTCGAAAATTTCCAAAATTTTCGACTTTGGCGCCCCCTGGCTCAGTTGTCTTAAGACTTGGGTATAACAAAGTTCACATTTTCTGAATGCACAACTAATGCCAAATTCAGAAAACTAAACCTCAGCTCAATCGAGCTTTTAATAGCTGAGTTATAGGACCGAACATGGTGAAAACCGTGATTTTCACTTTTTGGGCTATATCTCGAAATCTGAGAATAGGAATCCAAAATGTTATATGAGGTTTTTCTACACTCATCATGTCCTACATGGGAAAAATACTTCGAGTCCGGGAGATTTTTTCTGTTGACTAGTGTTATGTAAAAAAACCAAAGACCGTTAGAATAGAACACAAATCCGAAGTTTAAAGGCTGCCAGAAAACACTCCGGATAATTTTTCCCCACCCTGTATACTCAGACAGCCAAGCGGCTCTGAGAGCTTTGAATGGCAACATAATTACTTCTGCATTAGTAGACCAAACAATCACCGCTTTGAAGGAACTGGGCACAGAAAATGAACTGAAATTGAATTGGATACCAGCTCATGAAGGATACGATGGCAACGAAGTGGCCGACACTCTTGCTAAACTAGCTACTGGCCTTAAACGCACAAGATCAACTGTTGGAACCTCGAGAGCATTTGCTAAGAACTTGATAAAAGATAATCTTTTTAGGAAATCGCAAGAATATTGGCGCAATCAACCCAGGATGTTTCATTCAAAGGAATTCATTAAGGATTACAAGGCTCGCAGATCGAAAGAACTGCTCAACATGTCAAGGAAAGAAACCTACTTTGTCACAGGGTTCTTGACTGGTCACTACCCCGTCAACGCAAGAGTTCGCTGGTTCAATCAGGATGTGAGCGGGCTTTGCAGATTTTGCAATGCTGCAAGTGAGACCGTGAGGCATTTGCTGTGCTCATGTCTGCCTCTGATGCATAAGCGTCAGAAACACTTTGGAACTCATTTTCCTGACGCGAGGCATGTTGCAAACGGAACTTTGAGGAGTTTGTTGAGATTTTCACAGGACTTAGGGCTTTGAAACCCTGAGTCCGGGGCAATCCGTCTCTGACGGATGGGTCACAATAGGATCTTCGGGACCTGCGTGACCCTCTGCCCCACTCCAGATCTATCTATCTATCTATCGTCGATCTTCCCATAGCTGCCAGACTGAAGAAGGCCCTCAGCAAAGACCACACAAATGGGATCGGGACGTTGAGAAGACCCGACGGCAGCAGGACAGAAGATCAAGGTAAGACTCCTGAGCTACTAATGTGTACTCATTTTCCAGAGAGCCTCCTCCTGGGCAGTTTGGACTCCGAGGGCGTGGAAGACACTCGCGTCACACGGAGGCATAGAGAACTGTGGAAGCAATCCAGTGGAATGATCAACTACCAGAAGGTGAAATGGGCTTTGGGTTCGATGAAGCCCTACAAATCTCCTGGTAGGGATGGCATTAGGGCAGTCTTCCTGCAGAAGGGGCAAGATCTATTGATACCTCATCTGGTTCGAACGGAGTGGAGGAAGTTGAGGGTGGTCTTCATCCCGAAGGCTGGAGGAAGGGATGAGGAGCTGCCGAAGTCCTACAGACCTATCAGTCTGACTTCGGTGATCCTGAAGGCGATGGAGAAGCTCATAGATCTGCACGTGAAGACATGAGTCCTCGTTGAGAGGCCATTTCATCGAGGTCAATTTGCCTACCAGCCAGGGAAATCTACAATCGATGCACTACATCATGTGGTGAAACGAGTGGAGAATGCCTTGGAGCATAAGGAAGTGGCTTTGGCAGCATTCATCGACATCGAAGGCGCATTCGATAATGCCGACTGTGGCTCAATAAGGACCTCTTCAATAGAAAGAGGACTAGAGCCGGTATTGGTCGAATGGATGTCGAAGATGCTGGAGTGCAGGAGAATTACCTCCGACTTGTGGATCTTCACATCGATCGTAAGGCCGAAGATGACTCATTCATCTTTTGTGTGGTGACAGAGGGTCGAGGTGGATGTGGTCCAGAACTCACTGTCAAAAATTCAGCGCATGGCATCCCTGGCCATCACAGGATGTCGGAGGAGCACTCCTTCTATAGCCCTAGACACGCTGCTGGAGATGCCACCTCTCCACGTCCAAGTGGTGAAAGAAGCAGCTCTTACTGCGTATAGACTTCTCACTCATTTGAACCTGAGGCCTGGAGACCTCAGAGTTCATTTAAAGATATACGAGAAGTTTCCGAACATGACAGGCATGAAAGCAGTGTCAGACGTGGGCGTCAGAGAACTGACGTTCGAGAATAAGTTTGACACAGTCTTTCCTGAGAGGGCAGAATGGCAGCAAGAGATTTGCACTAGAGGATCACCACCGGATCGAGAGGACATATTTTTCTTCACCGATGGGTCCAGGAAGGACGGGAGGACAGGAGCTGGCGTGTATGGCCCTGGATATAGACTCCAAATCCCCATGGGGACCACGGAAACTATCTTTCAGGCAGAGGTAATTGTAATACTTGAATGTGCAAGAAGGTGCCTAGTGAGGAGAGACCTGAGGCGGAAGCACTTGGTGATAGCATCAGACAGCCAAGCAGCGTTGAGAGCCCTAGATGCCTCGACAATCAGATCCAGACTCGGATGCCGAAGGACTCTGGATGTGGGTGCCGGGACACGAGGGGGTACTTTATTTATTTATTTATTCATGTCAAATGAAGACAGCTGTTTTTGTCTGTATGTACACATAAATTCAGCCTGGGAAAAAATTCCCTCGTCGCTCAAGGTAGCGAGGGAGGGAACGGAAAAACCCAGTTGTCCAAAGGATTTTTTCAAAAACACAGAGAGACAGACTAGGGACGGACATGATAGGAGCCGCGCTCTGACTCTGGCTCCGGCAGGCTGGCATCCTTCCCTCATGGCTGGAGGCGACTGGCCCTCCTCTATGGGCATGTGTAGGTCTGTCGTCGGCCGAATGATACATTCCTACGAAAAAAATACAAGCTTGGGAATGAAGCAGCCGACATATTGGCAAAGGGGGGTTCGGGGAAGGACTTTATCGGCCCTGAACCCTTCTGTGGCTTCAGCCTGGGTTGTTTCAGGAGGGAGATGGACAGATGGGAGGGGAAGTGCATGGAGAAGTACTTCCATGGTCTGTCAATCGACTCCCACTCGAGAAAATTCCTCTGGGCAGGTGAGAAGAGAACTAAAGAGGCACTTGGACTGAACAGATCCGAACTTAGACTCTTGGTTGGCATTCTCACCGTGCACTGCGAATTGGGGCCCATGAAACCGGCCGTATCGGCTGACCCGGGGACCCCATGTGCAGGTTTTGTGGTATGAGCGGGGAGACCCCAGTTCTTATTTCATGTGAATGTGAACCGAAGATGAGGGCCAGATGGGACTTGTTGGGAAAGGGATTCCCCACCTTGTTTGACATTAGACAGATGAGCTTCCGCCTGATCTTGGACTTCTTTGCGAGACTTGGTCTAGGAACCATCTGCTCATGAACAGTGAATGGGTTTTTCATAAAAGATCTTTCAGGTTGAAGTGAAGAAGGAAGAGGTACATGTCTTATTGTGCGTCTTTCTTCACCCTACACAAAAAAAAAATAGGAGAAAGAAGAGAGAGTTCGAGGACAGGACGCTGTGCGAACTCGAGAGCCTCCGAAACGCAAACGAATCTCGCAAGTTCTATAAGAAAGTTCAACTCCCAGAGGAAGAGCTTCGACCCTCAAACGGCCATGTGCAGAGGTGCTGATGGCAGAGTGCTGACCAACAAGGACGAGGTCTTGGGTCATTTTGCCCAGCACTTTGGGACGCTGCTGAACGAGGGGCACGAGGAAGGTGATGCAGTGGACATCAACTTTTTTGGTGGGGTCAGTAACCCCACCAACACGTCAGGAAGTCTCCTCAGCCATTAACTCCTTGAAGAACATTAAAACCGCGGGTCCCGACAACATACCAGCTGAGATTTTCAAGTGCGGGGGAGAGGAGTTGGCTGGAGCCGTGCATGAGGTTATAGAGCAAGCCTGGGAGTGAGAAGTGCTCCCTGAGGAGTGGATGGAGGGATCGCTGATCCCTATCCACAAAAAGGGAGATAAACTGGAGTGCGCCAATTACCGAGGCATCTGCCACTTGGACGCAGCCTACAAGGTATTTGCACGTGTACTCTACAACAGGTTGCTCCCTCATGCGGAGACTTTGATTGGGGAGTATCAGTGCGGGTTCAGACGGAATAGATCGACAACCGACCAGATTTTCAATCTACATCTGATCCTGCAGAAAGGCAGAGAATTCAAAGTCCAGACGCACCACCTATTCATCGACTTCAAACAAGCCTACGACAGGACCAAACGTAAGACACTGTACGAAGTCATGAAGGAGCTGGGCTTTGAAACTAAACTTATCCGACTGGTGAAAGCGACACTGGATGGTACTAAGTGTCGGGTCAGAGTGCAGACTGACCTATCGGAACCTTTTGAAACTCGTAAGGAGCTCAGACAGGGCGACACGCTATCCTGCCTCCTCTTAAACGTGGTTTTGGAGGGTGCCATGAGACGCGTGGGCATCCAAACAGCAAGGACGCTGGCCACTCAGATAACTCAGATCCTGGGCTTTGCGGATGATCTTGACATCGTGGGAAGGCGTCACTTTTAGGTTTCCGATACTTTCATCAGGTTGAGAGACGAGGCTGAGCGGCTCGGCCTCGTCATCAACGTGGATAAGACCAAGTACATGAGGACGAGTAGCAACCAAGTCCCGGGCCCGACAGGAGATGTCGTGGAGATTGGAGGTCAAAGGTTCTAGATAGTCAACGAGTTTGTGTACCTAGGGGCGCTGGTCCGCGCTGATGGTGATAACTCAGCAGAGATCAAGCGCCGCGTCATGGCCGCAAACCGGTGCTATTTTGGCCTCCAACGGATACTGCGCTCAAAACTGCTGTCGAATAAGACAAAGTGCGCCATCTACAAGACCATCATCATTCCAGTGCTGATCTACGGATGCGAGTCATGGCCGATGCGACGCAGTGATGAACAGCAGCTGCGCTCCTTCGAGAACAAGGTCCTCCGAACCATCTTTGGACCGAGGAAGGAGGGAGACAGATGGCGCCGCAGGTATAATTTCGAGCTGCGGAGGGACTTTGGTGACGCAGACATAATTGCTACCGTCAAGACGCAAAGACTACCCTCTCTTGATAAAAATATATAAAACCACGACCGTTTTCGATACGTTTCGAAAACGCGAGCGGAAATAACTTAATTGTTTCTTCATCTAACTTTCATATAAACGTCTCCTTTTGTCTACTGGACAGTCCCCTCTGGAAATCCTAATAGACTCCATACAAACTTTTATATGGAGTCTACTGTAGTCCTCAATGCTCGAGAAGCCAGGGCAGCCGGCACGTGTGTCATAATATCTTTGTTTTGATCAGACCTGGTTTGCTGGGATGCCGATAGGGGCATTGTCACCACCAGTAAATAGTGCTCTACACGCTTCAGTTATCGCCGTTTTTACCAAGAACCTTACAAATGTCCTTGTAAAGTTACGGTTTTTGATCAGAATTTAAAATATGCCTATCAGTAAAAACTTCCACACAAAATATGCCTAACATAGGGTTCCCTCTGGCAAAAAATTTTCCCTGGAAGTTTATCAGGTATTTTAAAAATCATGCCTAAAATCCCGGATTACAGGGTTTATTTGACAACAGCAAAACTTATACAGTTGCGAAGATAGCGCTACTAGCCAAAAGTAGTCAGCACTTAACTTTTTACCGGCAATATATATAAATATACAAACATATATGAACTTTATATGTTTCTCGGATATATAAACATACAGTAACTCAGCCACGTCTAATACATTCTTGCTTTGCCACATCTTGAATTGATAGTTTTCAAGAATTATTCTCAATAACTTTTTCAATCGGATTAGTCGATATTGTGCGAAATATACTGTTAAAGCCATATAAATATTAAATATGAAATTGAAATCAGCCATATTTGCTACACTGCTATTGAGTTTTGTGTTAGCCGATGAAATCAAGGAGGAAGAAAATGTCCTTGTGCTGACGAAATCAAATTTTGAAGAAGCGATTGAAGCTAATGAATTTATCCTTGTTGAGTTTTGTAAGTATATACTTAAATAGACAAGAAAAATACCGGATTTTACATCCAATATACGTAAAGATTTAAGACATAGGTAAATCTATGTGATTTAGTCAAAATTAAACAGTTTTGCTTCTTATGTTCGTAAAGTTTAAGGTTGAGACAGCTCATCGGAGAAAGAATTCAAATTTTGATGCTCAGTGTAAAATATGACGTGGATTTTTTATGCCACCCAATGGGCATATATAAGTTAATATACCAATAATCTATCAATCTCATATCTTTTATAAAACATATGAAATATACCAAACGGAAAAATTAGTTTGAAGCTCAAAAAACTTAAAAATGAGATTTGGATATTTTTTTGTCCATTTTTACCGGTGATGCTTCTTACAGTGAATGACGTGGCGCATGTACAAACTCTAGTATAGGAATGCTGAGCAATTCTAATAATATACAGTAGAGTTCGCGTAATATCAATCTCAGGGGAGAAGATAAAATAATTGATATCACGCGAACCTAATATTAGACGAACTTTTAAAATATAACGAAAATGTGCATTTTATGTTAATTTATTAATCAAAATATTGAAGCAAAGAGGTTTGGGTACTGTTATTGTTGATTAGAATGTGCTTTTCAATCTCGCTTCTTAAGTTTTCAATTGCGAGGCCCCAATTATTATTTAGTCTCTGAAGTGCATACAAAAGATTCAAGCACTTTAATTGCTTCTAAGGCTTGTTTTGATGTTGGTTTTTCAATGTCTGTGGCTCCTTCTTCCTCATCAGAAGACAAATTAACGTCGACATTTCAAGCTAATTATTGTCAATGTGCACGAAATTCTCAAAATTATCATCAACTTCGATGAAAGTGTTTAAACGCCTAAGGTTTTCAGCAAGGTTTATAGTTTCAGGGATTTCTTCAACTCCTTAAAAATCTAGAGCATCTACACAAAAACCAGCTTTTTTAAACAATTGATAATCGTGTTTTTGGAAACTTCCTCCCACGAAGCCTTGATCAACTTCAAACCGCTGTCATAAGAAACCAGCATTCGGTTTATGAGTTTGCGTCTGTAATAGGCCTTCATAGCTGCTATCATGCCAGCATCCAGGGGTTGAAGTTTAGACGTAGTGTTGGGAGGCAGATAGAATATTTCGATGTTGTTAAGTTTCGAAATTTTGAAATGGGCTGAGCATCGATCCATATCTAAGGCTACTTTCTTGTGATTTCTTTTCAACTAAAAGTCCCACTTCAAAAAAAATTCACATTTATATTACGTGAACTAAATTTCTTCGCTGAGGTATAGATTTTTCATTTACATTACGCGAATATTGATACTACGCGAATTGATATCAGAAGAACTTAAGTTCATGTAAAATCGAAGAATTTGGCCGGGAGAATCAAAATTGGTTGATATTAGACGAAGTTGCTATTACGCGAATTTATATTACGCGAATTGTACTGTATGAATACTTTCTGCTTAATTTAATGATATCTTACATTTGGTTGAATTTCAGCTCAATTGGAGCTAAGAAATTAACCCCCGCCCTCTCCCTTGTTGGCCTCACCCTTCCCTCTTTAAAGTAGTCAAGAATTTTATGGGGTGACTTTCTTGCGTTTGATCTCAGTTTATAGGGCACGTAGAAAGACGAATTTTCTGCGGGTTCCCCTGGAGGCCTATCGAAATACCCGTTTTCCACTATTTCTCTTCGGACCCCCGGATTTTATATTTTTCTCAGATAGCCCGTAAAATATAAATAAGTTTGCCACGAAAAGCTCTAGCTTCGGGGATTCCTTTCTATTTCAAGTGCATTTTCAGCATTCAGCAAAAAAAGCACTTATGTGGCCACTTTGCCGTCTGTCTGTCTGAAATTTTATAACTCGAAAACGAGAAAAGGTAGAGAGCTACAAGTTTTTGCGTCGGTTAGAGCATAGTCTGTAGGGGTGCAGGCTAACAATTTTAGATCCCCATCCCCTCTTGGGGTGGAATGGGGGGTGTTTTAAGTTTGTATGAAAACTCCTTATATTACATCCGATTTAGCTGAAATTTTAGTATGTTGTAGGCTGTGCAAAATCTAGTAAATCATGGTCTCACATGTGACCCCTTCCATGTACAGAGACGGAGCTAGGGGCCCTTAAAGTTTGGTCTTCTCGAAATGTTTAAAAATGCACCCTTAAGCTTAATATCCAATTTGCTTGTTATATATTTTTTTCGATTTTTTCCTAATAAATTTCCATGCAACGTCACGGTAGCCATGAAATTTGATAATCGATTTTCGTGATTTGCGGGGTGTATTTTTCTCAACTATCGCTAAACCTAGCTAACTTAGCATCATCCAATTCGAAAAAAAAAATATTAAAGGGCAATTTCAAACAAAAGTGAAAACTTTTGAACCTTTGGATTTTTGATTTCGATGAAACTTTGCAAATTTGTTCAGTTTTAAAAAGGAAAATTTTCTGCGTTTTAGTTTTTTTAAATTCTATCTTGTTTGCCCTTGAGGTCACCTTGAAAATGCAAAATAATCGAAAATTTGTGGTTTTTTGCCCTCACATTTGGATTTGTTTTGCCTATCAAGGGATTTTTGCTCTCAGTAAATTTAACACATGCAGGGCTCAAAATGTATCTCCACAGAAAAATAAATTTCTCAGCTTAAAAGCCAGATAGAAAACTAAAACAACTTTTAATCTCTTACCCTAAAACTAAGTTTTAATCCAAACAAGAATTGAGGCCGCTAAGTCTTCCGGAGCTTGAGCTAGGTTCTCCTGAAAATGCTCAATTTTGCCCCAAATCACCCCTTTAAGTGCATATTTGAGTACAAACAAAGGGGTGCATTATAAAAGTTTCTTCATAAACGTTTAAATTTAACGTGACTTGTTGAGTTTTGAAGGTTTTTGGCTCAAAAAAATACATAACTCAAAAATCGAAAAATTTTTGTATGGAGAAATATGGACTTTCACCCTTTATTCTCCCATATCTCAAAAACCAAGATCTGAAAATTCATGAAATTTTGTGTGAATGTTTTCCCTCAAATAAGACACAAAATAACAAATTTTGAGGTTTTTCGAAAAATACCATTTTTTGATATTCAAAAAATAAATATTGTTTTTGATATATGTATATGAAGATATATTTTGGAAAAAACTTTTTTTACCCTCAGTTTGTTTGGAATTTAATGCAGTTTCTAAAAAATATTCATTTATTGAAATCGGTTCAGTGGTTCGGGAGAAACAAATCCAAATGTGAGGGCAAAAAACCACAAATTTTCGATTATTTTGCATTTTCAAGGTGACCTCAAGGGCAAACAAGATAGAATTTAAAAAAACTAAAAACGCAGAAAATTTTCCTTTTTAAAACTGAACAAATTTGCAAAGTTTCATCGAAATCAAAAATCCAAAGGTTCAAGAGTTTTCACTTTTGTTTGAAATTGCCCTAAAACATGTTTGAGAACACTTCTGTGTGTTTGGCCTGAGCTCTGCTTGAGGGGGCTAAAGATTTTAAGTTTTTGATTTTTGCGCCTAAACGGCTACCTACAGCTCTAAAAACTTATTTTATCTGAAAAAAGGCTAAATTCAGCCGTTTTGAAAAAAATTAAACCATATCAATAGGTGGTGCGGAAACGAAAAAAAAGATTTTTGAAAATTGAAGTTCTCGTTAAAGTTGCTTTTCCACCTCTAACTTAGTGTAGGGGTTTTTATGAAAACATGTTTAAAGCTTAGTCGGAGACGAACGCATTTGAGTGCATTTTCAATTCGCTTTGTTGCAAAAGTTGGGTCGAAGTGAAAATATTTTATTCCCAATTCCATCAGTGCAGAAACTTGTTGGACCCCTGACTTTAATCCCACAGGTCATAGAGCCTTAATGTAGGAGTATATTTAGCTTTAATATCATCTAACATTTGCCCAAGTTTAAGCTCAATTGGAGTTAAAAATTTTCGCCTCATACTACATTTGAAAGGCCTTAGCTCCTCAACCTTAGGTCATAGAGGCTTACTGTAGAACTGGTTTTTTACTGGATTTAAAATTATCTAACAGTTGCCAAAGTTTCAGCTCAATCGGTTGAATTTTGCCTATCATTTCGCCAGGGGAAGTCTTGGTTAGCCACTTCTTGGCCTCTAGAGTCCGTTATTTTACATTTTTGAGACTATGATCCGAAACAAAAGTTGCTTATTTTGTCATTTGACATGACCATTCTGAATTTCAGCTTAATCGGAGCAACTAAAATTTTTCCCCCCTTCGGGGGCCTCTCACCCCACCCCCTTAAGTGACAGGGGCAAACATGTGTTCTATTATTTGCTAGGTTGGACATGATGTATAACATATCCAAAATTCAGCTCAATCGGACGAAGTATATGGAACTTTCATACAACGGGAAAACCCCCTTAATTACCCCCCAGGCAGTTTTTCGGAAAAACCAAATCGTTTCGCCCACCCTCAGACCATACATGACAATATGCAAAAAACCGCAGGTCTCTAGCTCTTGTAGTTTCGGAGCCTTTGCGACTCGGACAGACGGACGGACGGACATATCGGACACATAAGAGCATTTTTTTTCAAAATTGATGATGACGTCCGTATGTCTGTCCAGGTCACAAAGTATCCGAAACTACAAGAACTAGAGACCTGAATTTTTTCATGATGTTATGTTTAGGGTGTTGTAAACACTTTGGTTGTACCGGAAAATCGCCTGGGGGTAACTTCTCCTGGCAAACAGCGGGGCAAAATTTCAAATCGATCCGATTGAATTAACACTAAATCAAGTTTTAGATGACATTGAAACAATCAAAAAATTAAATATTTGTATAAACATATATTTTCGTCGATGGTAACAGCGGTCCGATCGATAAATTTCCATAAAACTGTTAAGTGTTTGGGGAAAAACCGATATGTATTCAATTTGATGAACAAAAGCCAAAACCACCACAGTGACTCCTCCCTTGTTCCTTCCTGGCTCTTCCGAGGCTGCTCCTTAGCAACTTCCTGGCTCCTCTAAGGATTCCTCCCTGGCTTCTTCAAGGCTCCTTCCTGGCCCTCCAAGGGGTCCTCCCTTTCTCCTCTCTGGCTCGTTCGAGGGTCCTCCCTGGCTCTTTCGAGGGGTCCTCTTATGGCTCCTCCAAGTGGTCATCCCTGGCTCCTTCGAGAGGTCGGAGCACTACTTTTTTTTAAATGTGCTAAAAACTGTTGTACAAAAAGCGCCCACCTCTTGCAGGGACGAACTGGAAACACGCAAATTTGTTCCGATTGAGCTGAAAATTGAGTATGTAGATGAACTATAAAAACCTAGCATATAATTGTTCCACAGTTAACCCGTACCACTACCAAAGATGAAGATAGAAACCCCTGTTGTTCTTTTGAAAAATAGCACTTAACAACCCTAAAATGCTTTGAGTGGATCAGAAAAAAAATAAGTATCGAAAAAATGACCCCCTCAATGAATGTCCAAGTGGTCTAACTCGGCCAAAACAGCAGCTAACCGGCTTAAAACTTGCAGGCTATCTCAAAATCAAATGAATGTCAAGATTTGATACCCGCCGCGACAAGCAGATGGCTTATTTGGCGGTAGGACATCTAGACAGAATTTCAAGAGCTTCTGGACAGTCTGGACAAATTCTCCAGCTCAGCTATTTTAAGAGCTACGAACCTGGGAGGGGTATAACAAGAAGTGTCTTAACAGGGGCTACAACAATCATTTCACGCCGTGGTTCTTGCACTTAAGAGGGCAGAGCTAGAGCCGGTTGGACATTTTGTCCAAGTATGTGAATCGGCCTTTAAGTATTGGTAAATCGATTAAAAGGAAAAAAACGAGTTTAGGTAAAAGTCCTACCAACCACTGTCCTAGACGTAGGTATAAGGGAGACAAAACTTGTCATTCAAAACCAGCTTCTGGCTTTTAGTCTTTAATCAGAATCGAAATCTGACTCAAGTTGATTTATATTGCTCTGATATCTTTCAGGAGCTTTCAGAACTATAAACACTATCAAAAACTGTTCTCCAAAGGACCCTATCTCCTACAGAGACGAACCCCTTAAATATCTACAGAAACCGGGTTTAAGACAAATGATTTTCATTTGACCCAACCTTGCAACGTTGTCAACTTGCACTTAAATGCGTTCGTCCCCGATTTAGTTTAAATTATTTTTTGATTCGAGTAATAGAAAAACAATATATTTTTTCAGATGCTCCATGGTGCGGTCACTGTAAAGCTTTGGCTCCTGAATATGCAAAAGCAGCTAAACAGCTAGCTGAGCAAGAATCTGGCATCAAGTTGGGTAAAGTAGATGCTACCCTCGAAGGTGACTTAGCAGAGCAGTTTGGAGTACGTGGTTACCCAACGCTAAAATTTTTCCGGAATGGAAAACCTTCTGAGTATAATGGTGGCAGACAAGCCGATGATATAGTTAGCTGGTTGCTGAAAAAAACTGGACCTCCTGCAAAAGAAATAGAGTCCGTTGAGACGATTGAAAGTTTAGTTGAAGATACCCCCGTCGTTGTTCTAGGATTCTTTAAAAACCGTGATTCTGCTGATGCCAAAACCTTCTTAAACGTTGCCGCAACTATTGATGATTATCCATTTGCCATTACAAGCAATTCTGATGTCATTAGTAAATATGATGCAAATGATGGTCAAGTGGTGCTATTCAAACAGTTTGACGATGGAAAAGTTATATTTGAAGGCGAATTCACAGACGATAGTTTGCGTAAATTTGTCCTCAGCCAGTCACTGCCTTTGGTAATTGAATTCAACCATGATTCAGCTCAGAAGATTTTTGGTGGTGAAATAAAGTCACATCTTCTCTTTTTCCTCTCCAAAGAAGCTGGACATTTGGACAAATATTTAAATATTGCTAAGGAGGTTGCTAAAAATTTCAAGGAACAAGTCCTATTTGTCTCAATCAATTCAGATGAAGAAGATCATCAACGGATTTTGGAGTTCTTTGGTATGAAAAAGGAAGAAGTTCCGTCGATGCGATTGATTCGTTTGGAAGAGGATATGGCTAAATATAAACCGGAAAATAGTGACATTACTAAAGAAAACATTCAAAGCTTTGTGCAAAAATTCCTGAAGGGTGAACTTAAACAACATTTGCTTAGTCAAGAAGTACCGGATGACTGGGACAAAAACCCTGTAAAAACACTTGTAGCACTTAATTTTGATGAGGTTGTTTTCGACAAGGAAAAAGATGTCCTTGTTGAGTTTTATGCGCCATGGTATGACATTTAGCTGTTTTATCTATAACCAAGTACTAACTCATTATTTATTTGTTTATTTTTATAGGTGTGGGCATTGTAAGCAATTGGTTCCAATTTACGATGAATTGGGTGAAAAATACAAGGATTCAGAAACAGTCGTAATTGCCAAAATTGACGCCACTGCAAATGAGCTCGAGCATACAAAGTTAGTTTTATTAGCATTCTCTTATAATGTTTGTATTTCAATATTGTCATTTTTTCATTAGAATTTCAAGCTTTCCAACAATCAAATTCTATCCACGAGGTGAGAACAAACAAGGCATCGCTTACAATGGAGAAAGAACACTAGAAGCATTTGTAAAATACATTGAAGCAGGCGGTGTTGAAGCTACTCCATTAGTCCCAGATGTTGAAGAACTAAATATAGAAGAAGCTGATGAGGAAGAAAAGCTAACAAAGGATGAACTTTAAACTAGTGCTTTAACATTCTAAATTCATGATTGCATATTAACAACTCTTTATTGACTTAACCTAAAAAAGTGAAATATTAAGGCATTTCATTTTTAAAACTTTTATCTTAAGTATGTGTTCATAAGTATCTTGAATATTGGGAGAAAATTTGAAAAATTAAAGTTGAGTTAGTTTTAAACATTCCTATGTAGAGCACAAAGTACCGGGAAGTTGCTAAATGACGCGGGCCTCAGAATAAAAAGATTTTTAAATTAACAAAACAGTCGTAAGAAAATAAAACTGAAATAAATTTACGTCTTAATTTTGAAGAATGACGCATTATTCAAAAAAACATAAATGGTACTTAGGTAGGTATTCATCTAGAGAAAAACATGCGACACATCCCTGATTGCGAGTTTTGCATAACTCTTTTCTTTAATGATACATAAATAATGTGTAATTCACACCCTATTTTAGGAATTTTGTGACTAAAATTCAGAGCGAGTTTTTACGTATAAGTACACAGCGATGCGTATAGGACTTTTCATCACGCGATTAAGGAGAAAATAGTATTCCAGAGTCTCGCTACGCTCGGGCGTCAAAACCACTCTCGTGCAAATGACTCAATTTTAGCACTTACCAAAACAAGTACATTTACGCGAAATATTAAAATATATGTAGATAATTGAGTAAATAATACAATTTCGGCGCAAATTTTTCTCGATTACATTACATTTGTTTTCATTTTTTCAGCCCAGTGGATACGTAAATAATTTTATTTAGCTTTTATAGATAGATAGATTCGTGGGTGGAGCAAAGGGTCACGGAGGTTCCTGAGAACCTATTGTGGCCCACCAAAAGAAAACTTTTGGTTGCCCCAGACCTAGAACAGAAGCTCTAGGTCCTTTACAAAGTTAGATATGTTCTTAGGTGTTAGCTGGTTTATCTGTTCTGGAGTGGGAAAGAGATGCTTCAAGTGCTTTTTTCGTCTCCACATAAGACTGAGGCACCTACAGAGTAGGTGTTCCACAATTTCTCTAGCAGCATTGCAGAATCTACAGGTTGTATCAATGTTGTCATTATGTTATATTTCCTGAGTTCTGACATTACGGGGAATTTTCCTGTGAGAAAGCCTGTAACAAAGTAAGTTTCCCTCCGTTTTAGATTCAATAACTCTTTCTTTCTCCTGGTCTTATAGTTTATTATGAATTTCTTTGAGTGAGTCATGCCAGGATTGTCTCGCCACACTTCTTGAGCTTTTCTGACTAAAAGATTTTTAGCTATTTTCTTTATGTGGGCCTTTGAGGTTCCAACAGTAGGTCGTACTCGTTTAAGAGAGGTAGCTTTTTTTTTGCTAGTTTATCTGCAATTTCATTCCCAGTATAACCAGTATGGGCTGGTATCCATTTGAGCGTCACATCGTTGCCATTTCCCAGTTTTTGAAGCGTATTTGTGGTTTGGTGTACTAGAGATGAGGTAGTGCAATTTCCTTGGATAGCCTTTAGAGCAGCTTGACTGTCCGAGTATATGCATATGCTTTTCTTTTGGAGTTACCGACAGAGCAGTATTTCGGCACATTTTTTGATTCCAAACACTTCTGCTTGGAACACTGTAGCATGGTCGTCTAGTTTGATTGGAAGGTTGGTATTGAATTGGTTTATGAAAATTCCTGTTCCTGTGCCTTGATTTGAGAGGGAACCGTCAGTGAAGCAATATATTTTATCAGGATGGTCATCTTCATAAACAAACTGTTCTCTATCCCCGATGTCAATTTTATATGGGTGATCAAAGTTATAGGTTTTCTCAATTATGTCTGTATCTTCAAGGGCTTCAATTAGTTCTTCGCTGTATCCAAAAACCTCCATTTGATCTCTTGCATATAACTCTTTGATTTCAGGTTTTTGTGATGTTTTAAATCTGAAATTAGCATTAAGAGCTTCTGATTGAATAAAGAGGTGAAGTGGTGGTAAATCTAGTAAAACTTCCAGGGCGTTTGTCGGTGCAGTTTTCTGAGTTGCAATAATTGTAGTACATCCAAGTCTCTGTAGTTTGTTGAGTTTTATTTTAGCGGTGCGTTGGTTGGTGTTTTTCCACCATACGACTGAGGCATAGGAGTGTACAATAGTAGTGTAAACCCAATAGGCTATTTTTGGCTTGAGACCCCACATTTTTCCAACCAGTCTCCTAGTTATCCAGAGAGCGTTCGTTGCTTTTTTGATAGCGTGATCGAGATGTTCGTTCCACAACAGTTTATTATCAAAAATCAATTCTAGGTATTTTACAACCTTCGAGTATGCCAAATTTTTCCCAAAGAACTTGATTTTTTTGTACCCTTCTAATTTTGTGTGTTTGTTTGTAAACATTACCAAGGAGGTTTTTGATGGGTTAACTGATAAAAACTCCTTTGTTGCACCAGTTTTCTACAATCCTCAAGGCTTTTCCCATCCTCACAGTAGGTCTTTTATGTAGTTCATCTTCGCCGTAGGCTCTTATATCGTCAAAATGAGTCTCTGTAACAATTACAATATCATCAGCAAAACCTTGGGCAAAGATTAGTTTAGTTTAGTTTAGTTTCAGAGGTGGAGGCAGATGACCACGGCAGTTCCCTGTCGGAACTGATTGTAGTCCATCCCGTAACTGTTTACCGCTGCGAGAAGAGAAGAACTGAGAAGAGTCTCAGTGCTTGTCCTCAACCCGGCACAGAATTGGGATTGCCTCCGTTTAGGGTTTCAAAACCCTGCTTTTTTCAGAAATTTATATAAGTTAATTGGGGGAAGATCAAGAAAATGTATGGGTTCTGGTCTAACGTTATGGAAAAATTTGAGACGAAGCTGATCCAGAGCTTCGCAATCGCACAATATGTGTTCTGATGTTTCCGTTTCTGAGCCTCAGAGTCTACAAGATATGTCAGAATCGTACGGGATGGTTTTCCATTTCTTCTTTATGTAACGAACAGAGCAGTGGCTAGTGAGAAAGTCTGTTACCAATTTAATTTGTTTTTTGTGAAGTTTTATCAATCCTTTAAATCTCTTGGTTGAATAATCAGCGATGAATTTTTTTGAGTGTGCCATCTTCTCAGTTGAGTATCAAAACTCCCTGGATAAACTTCTAGAGGCCTCTGACACAAGTCTGTTGATTTCTGATTTTGGATAGTGGGTCAGAGGGGGAGCATCCGGCCTTCGTCTGATTCCTGAGTCAGCTGCCATCTTCGCCGCTTTGTCTGCCATTTCGTTGCCTTCGTAGCCCGAGTGTGCAGGTATCCACTTCAAAGTTACTGTGTTCGATTTTCCCAATAAATTAAGTGTTGATTTTGTATCTCTCACGGTTTTAGATGTGTAAGATTGTGATTTGGGCGCTCTCAGCGCAGCCTGGTTGTCTGAATAGATAACGATCGTCTTGTTTTCTACCTTATTTTGAATATCAAATAAAGCAGCTTTTTTAATACCTATTAATTCCGCCTGAAAAACCGTGGTGTGCTCATCCAATTTTATCTTCAGAGTTGTGTTGTCCCTTGGCCTGTACGCCCCACAACCAACTCCTTTACATGTTTTGGACCCATCAGTGTACCAGTGTAGCTGATTTTCTTCGTTTGGCTCAACGAAGCCGATCCATTTGTCTCTCTCGTTAATATCGATCTCGTATCTCTGGCTGAAATCAAATGATTTTCCCCAGATATCTGAGTGTTTAATTGCTTTTTCTAGATCTTTACTCATAAAGGGTTTTTTCATGAGCTCTTTCTCTTGCAGCTCATTTATTTCTTGTTTTTGCGATGTTATTTTCCTGCAATTTGTTTTGATCGCTTCAGTTTGAATGAAAATATGCAAAGGTTCCAGATTCAGTAGAACACTCAAGGGTGGGCCTGGAGATGATTTGGAAGCTCCCAATATTGTGCTGCAAGCTAGCCTTTGTAGGCCTGCCAATTTTTTACAGACTGATTTTAGTTTTGTTCTCTTCCACCAAACAAAAGAGCTATACGAGATTATAGGTCTTACAACTGCGGTATATAGCCAGAGTGCTAAATCGGGTTTCAGCCCCCACGTCCTGCCCATCATTTTTTTACAGACCCATAAAGCATTTGTGGCCTTCTGAATTTGTTTATTCACATGGCTTCTCCATTTTAATTTTCTATCTAGAATGACTCCCAAGTACTTGACTTCGTTTGCAAGGGGAATTTCCGTTTCGTAGAGCTTGACTGAATTTATATTTTCTAGTTTTCTAGCTCTAGTGAACATTACTGCGACGGATTTACTTGGATTAACTGCCAGATTGGTTGTCTCACACCAGCTTTCCACTGTTGACAGAGCTGTTTGCATTCTGTCAGTCACAATTTCACTCTTAGTTTTATTTCTGTTCAGTCTGAGTTGCGTGTCGTCACTGTTACAGAATATAGCTAGATCGTCAGCAAAACCTATAGCTTTTACACCAGGAATCTTATTAAGTTTGCTAAGCAGGCTATCTACCACAATAGTCGATAGAAGGGGAGATAAAACGCCACCTTGAGGACAGCCTCTTTCTACATCGAGATTGAGTCTAACTCCTCCGAGTTCAAGTGTAACATTCCTACTAAGTAGCATAGATTTAATAAGGTCACAAGTTCTTTGATCCACACCTCTTTCAATCAGAGATTCAATTATGGTACCAACTTTTGTGTTGTCAAAAGCACCCATGATGTCCAAAAATACCCCCAGACTGACTTGCTCCGATCCAATAGCCTTTTCAATTATCGTTGAAGCAGTTTTGAGGGCATCCTCTGTGGATTTGCCTGCTTGATAAGCAAATTGAAATTTGTGAATCGGTTTATTTTTGATTGCAGTGTCTCTGATATGTCGTTCTATGACCTTTTCCATAACTTTTAATAAAAATGACGAAAGGCTGATAGGTCTGAAAGATTTAGGATCGGAGTTAGGTCTAGTTCCAGCTTTTGGTATGAATAGAACATTGACTTTTCTCCATTTGCTTGGAATAAACCCAGAGCTGTGACAAAGAACAAATATTCTCTGTAATTCATATTTAAAATACTCGAGACCGTGTTGAAGTAGAGCTGGAAAGATCATATCTGCCCCTGCAGATTTGTATGGTGAGAAGTCTTCAATTGCCCAGGTGATTGCCTCTAGAGAAAAAATTTTATATGATTCTTTGGTGTTGAAATTGAGTCTGCGAGGTGTTGGTTCGTTTGTAGATTCAGAGGAGCTTTCAGATGAGCCCGGAAAGTGGACTTCCGATAGAACCTTGAGGGTTTCCCGCTCATTTCTGGTGAAGGAACCGCCAGAGTTCTTTTTAAGGAAACCAATTTGCAAAGCTTTGTTTTTCGATAGGAGTTTCTTGAACCTAGAAGTATCTTTTATACAGTTAAGTTCCTCCATGGTTTTTCTCCAGTGCTCGAATTCGGCCTTTGAACTTTCTTTATTGTATTTGTTTTTGAGATCCTTGTATGCTTGTACTAAGGCAGGATTCTTGGAGTTTTTCATTTTATTCCAGGCTTTTCGAACTTTTGATTTTAGTTCCCTTAGAGTTTTAGGTTGCTTGAAAATTATTTTATTGTTTACTTTTCTCTCCTTGTTTGCTTTAAAATATGACTCAGTTATGTGACTTGTAATGGTATTCACAGCCGTATCTAAGTCTTTGGTACTGTAAGTAAAGGGACCAACGTATCCCAGCATCTTTGCTTTTAGCTCTTTGCAGTAGATGTCCCAGTTAGTAGCTTTTGGGTTTCTATATGTTTTTTCTATCGTATAGTAATTTTTAATTGAGAAGAATAAATGCTTGTGGTCAGATCCTGAATGCTCTTTCGAAACATGCCAGTCTTGTATCATATTGACAAGCCTAGGAGAGCAGATTGTGAGGTGAATAAAGCTCTCAATAGTATTTGAGGTTGTTAGATTACTAGTGTTTAAAATTCCAGATGTCGAACTATTGATCGGTTTTTGATTTATCTGCTTCACTGTTTGATAGGTTGGGATATCGGAGGAATTTAATAACTCTAAATTGTCCCCAAGCAGGAATTCGTGTAGATGATGATAAAAGAAATGATGTGCATTTGCATCGCATCCGTAAATAAGATGCTTATTTTCTTGAGCGCAAAAGTTGCTTAATAGTTTAAATTTTTCTGGAACTGCTTGTTTTTTTATATCGTGGTACGCGGAACTGATAACGATACTGATTCTTTTGTTGCTTGATTGTAAATTTACTAATATAGCTACCACGTCTGGTGAACAAAATTCATAAAGCGGAATGTAGTTAAGATCCCTTCTGAGCATAATACAGGCTCTAGGGTTTTCATTTTGATCTCCAACATAAAATAATCTTCCAGATTTAAGCGAGCTTATTTTACCTCCCCTTATGTTCGGTTCTTGAATCAATGCAATGTCTAGATTTTTCTTGATAAAAATCTCGTCCAAAATATTAGACGCCATAGGGGATTTGTTAAGATTAATTTGTATAAAGTTTAACATAAAATTTCCAAAAAGAAGAAATTAATTAATCTATTTTAAGACTTCCATCAAACTTAAAAATCCCACAAGGCTTATTATTTTGACAGTTTTTCATGCGGTATGGATTGTTTCTCAGTTTAAAACCATTCCTGTACAGCAATGAAGAGTTATCATTGATCAGATTCAGAGTAGTGGAAAGACTCAGTAAATATAGTAAGAATTCAGGGAAGAGCACAACAATTTTGTTTTGTCCTTGAAAAGAGTTTATTCTCATTTTAATGCCTTTCTCTGAATTAGAGAATAAATTACTTTGTCTTTTGAATTTAACGAAGAGTTTAAACGTTGAAGTCAAGATGTAAAACGTCTTAGGTCTCATATATTTTATTTGAATAATAATTTTATAACACTTCAGATATTCATAATTAACTTCATAAAATGATAGCAAAATGAGTTGATGCAAATAAATATAAATGAAAATAAATGTGAGAAAGAGTGTGTATAAATGTATAGAAATATTAAATGTTGAATGTTGATTGGAGATTAAAGTGGCGCCAAAGATTTTGCTTCCAGCTGTATTCCACCTGTGATTGAGCTTAAATTGAGACGCGATGACCTTTAGTTTATCCTGTGAAGTGAATTTGTTTAATAGAAAATTTATTATAAGTGGAAAAGTCTTACTACGAGCACGGTCCAGCGTCTTGACAGTGATGAATCTGGAGTTGTAACGAATCACGCCTCTCATCTCCTTCGTGATGCGTTCGTGGGACTGCTCATCAACACTAATGATTGCGAGGATTGAATAGGGGTCATCAATACGTTGGAAATCCCTCCAAATCCAGTTTGTGGTGTCTAGCCCCGTGTTGCTATTCTTTACTCTGGCAAACAGAAGTTGGCGAGAAATATTTGCCATTGGAACCCTTAAAGAGATGCGGACCCTGGGAGTATCATTCAGGACAACTAATTTAATTGAAGGCTGCCCAATCTCTTCTTGGATGTCGGAGAAGATTGATTGAAGCCACTCCAGGCCAGACTGCGCGTTGAATCCAAGCTCAATTGTCCCTGAATCTTTAGTTTTGGGGTTGTGAGCAATTGGCAGAAGAGCCGCTTGCTCCCCCAAGATATCAATTTGCCTGTCGTAGGCAGCCAAGATGACAGACATCTCTAATTTTGTGAGAGGCCGATTATCTTGCTCCGCGATGTCCACTCGATGTGCGGCCCGGACTGAGATATCCCTAATCACCACCTCTGGCTCTGGCTCTTGGGGCTGTTCCGCCATCCTCCGAAGTGTTTGATTTCCACTCACTGATACAGCACGTGTTTCCTCCGGAGGTGATAGCACAATATGGCCGAACGTGGAGTTCAGTATTTTGGGCGGCGATAGACTACCTCTCAATTGCTCCGGGCTGTCGAAACCGCTGAGATGGATTACACTTGCACTTGGATTTTGCACTGGCGCCACAGATTTTTTTCCCGATTTTTTACTTTTACGTGGCATCGAGGTTGAGTGAGAAATGAATAGTTGTTCGGTGAAGATCGATATGTGCACCAGGTCTTTACACACACCCTTAAGTAAGATATTCATTTTGGGACTGTTATTAATATGTGCGGAGTCTTTGTAATTTCTGCTAAAGATGATAAGATTATCACACTTTGTGTTTGAGTGGTAAATTTTTATGCAATAATATGGGCTGTAAAAGTGTTTAAGAGCTTCAAAAGTGACTCTTAGAGTAAAGTAATTGATAAAAAGAGCATGATTAGAACATTTTTCATATCTCCGAGCTGAGAGCTCGCGCCTTGAGAGAGATGCCGCAGCCGAGCCATCACAGGCATGAGTAAGTGTTTCGCCAGTGTGAACTTCGGATGAACTATCATACCGAACTGTACTCAGACACCTTGCACGACCGGCTGTTAGCCGACACCAAGACCATTGCATGTTTGCAACGACACCACTACAGTTTACATATCTCCAGCCAAGTCAACAAAAAGTCGCCTTTGGCTGCGCCAAAAAGCCCCCAGGGCTCCCAAAAACGGCCCTCAGAAGGGCGTACCCACTACAAACCCAAGAGAGCAGCTCAGGAACACTCCGTCGGCCTGTTGAAAGCCCTCACACCTGAACAAAAACCAGGTAAAATTCCAAAAACCTTATAGCACTCAAAAGCACGTCTGTACAGCTCAGCTGCTCACATAAAGATTTTTGCCTTTTCCAGTTCTACCAATAAACGACTAATGACCATAGCAACGGTGATAGCACTCCTCCTTGTGGGCATCCTTTAGTGACTCTCAATAAGATTGATTCGTTTCCAAGTTTCAACTGAACTTCTCTATCTCTTAGCATAGATAGAATCCACCCACTCGTATCGGTGTCAATGCCCTTTCTCAGAAGTGCTTGGTAGATTGATTCATAAGATGTATGATCAAAAGCTCCCATTATGTCCAGAAATGATCCCAGAGCAAAACCTGTTTTTTGAAAGGCAGATTCAATTTTCCTAGTCAGGGACTTGAGAGTTGACTCAGTAGATTTTCCACTTTGATATGCAAATTGCAATTTGTGGAGAGGTTTAGTTTTAAGAATAGAATCTCTTATATATCTGTCTATTATCTTTTCCATCGCCTTCAAAAGGAAAGAAGTCAAGCTAATTGGTCTAAAAGATTTTGGATCGTTGCTTGGTCGTCGTCCAGCTTTTGGTATAAATGTCACTTTCACACCTCTCCATGCTCTGGGTACATAGTTGAGCGCATGACTTTGCATTAAGATCAATTTCAGATGGTTTTTTATATATTTGAAACTCTGTTGTATCAGCCAGGGAAATATACCCATCAGGTCCAGCCGATTTGAAGGGCTTGAAGTCTTTAACAGCCCACTCAATTCGTTCTTCTGTAAAAATGTCTCTGGTTTTTTGGGAAATAAGCGATTCAATTGAACTCGACGAGTTTTGAAAATTATCTAGAATTTCGGATTCAGGAAAATTTGTTCTTGCTAGCTCAAGAAGAGTTTCTCTCTCATTGCTGGTTTGGGTATTATCGCTCTTTTTAACACTCATCTTCCGTTCAGAAAAAGTTACAAAAGTTTCGTTCCCAGCGAGCAGAACATTTGCAACTTTTTTTGTTGGGGGTCACACACAAATCATATAACAAATTGATTTATAAATTCTTTATATATAACACAAATCAGTCAGTGAGCCAAAAATTCAGCTAATTTGGACAAATATATCATATAAAAAAATCTATTTGAAATCCGAAATTGGGTCAATTTGACCCAACCAGAAGATGAGTGTTAAGGGTTTCAATTCGGGTTTCATGACCTTTTGCCAGTAACCAGTGTAATTTCGAAGTGGCTGTTATGCTATCGAGTTCCTCTACCGTTTTAATCCACCCATCACTACTATGTTTCTCTAAGCTTTTTTTATATTCTGTTCTCGCTTTCTTCCAACTACTTATTTCGGAATCGGTTGGTATTCTACCCTTGCGTTTAACGTGATGTATTCTATTCTCACATTTCCTAAGTTTTCTTTGTTTTTTCTTAATGAAATGCGGTAGAGCTGCTCTGTCTCTAGTGCTGGTCATTGTTCTCTCCTTATTTGCAGCATAATAAGCAGTCATGAGCTTATCAGTGAGGTTTTGAGCTGCCCAATCTAAGTCCCTTGTATTTCCAATTTCAAACTGTACTGAACTCATTTCAGCCTTTATGCTGTGAGTAAAAACTTCTAACTTTGTTTTCTTAGGATTTCTAAACGTTATGTTTTGACAATGAACATTTTCCAGACTGAATAGTATGAGTCTGTGGTCTGATAGCGTTGCTTTTTTTGATATCTTCCAATCGTGTATTCTATCGAATATAAAAGGAGTTGTAATCGTTAAATCAATAATTGATTCTAGAAATGTTGGCTGTGGTAGCGCTTGTTTGCGGTGTTTTGTAACATATCTCATAAAGGTGGGTTCTACTCCTCTATTTGCAATGTATTAATTGTTCAGGAAGAGACATTCTAGAAGATCCTCGCCTCTCTTGTCCGTGCTCTTGTCTCCCCAGTTAATATGGTGGGCATTAGAGTCGCAACAATAAATAAGCTGCCGATTTTCTGAGTTGCATTTTGCGATAACTTTGCTAAATTCCGATGGTACGGTATTTCCATTATGGGCGTGATATGCCGAGCAGATTATCAATTTTTGAGTAACATTTGATATTGATATGTTGACTGAAGCAGCGACAAAGTCAGGAGAGCAAAGTTCATATAAAGGCAGATAATCAATATCATTCCTAAACAAGATACAGGCTCTTGGAATTAGCTCACCATCAGTCTTGTAAAGAATATTTGTGTTGCGTGTTTTAAGATTTTTTAAGATAGATCTTAAGTCTGCATTAGATTCTTGAATGCAGGCAATCCCTATATTTTCTTCATTAGGGCTTGTTCACATATTACGTAACGGTGAAAATCGAGATTTTCGACCCCCACCCCCCCCCCCCTCTGTCACGGTTTGTCCTATACAACAGTACTTGAGTTTGTACTGACTGTCACGGAGCGGCCAACACCCCCCCCCCCTTGGACCGTGACGTAATATGTGAACAGCTCCTTAAAAATAGATTTGAAATTTAATGACGCAGCGGGAGATTTATTTAAATTAATTTGGGCAAAAACTAATTTAATTTACATTTTAAGTTATAGTTAAGGAATACTAAAAGGATCATCTTTTTGATCTTCAATTGACAGAGAGAAGCTTGGGGGAAGCAGTCCAGTGTACAGAATTTTAAACCAAAGTGGTATTTAGGAGACTGGAAGAAGACAAGCGTTTTTATTTGGAGAGTACAGGTTATATAGCGATAATAAGGTCCTTGTGTTAGCATGGGGGTTCCATTTGAGTGAAAGATGATTGAAGTGGAGTTAGAGTGGGAGGAGCTGTCTGATGCGGAAAACTTATGGTGAAACACGTTTCGATATATTTTAATTGCTTTATTTACTTTTGCTTTGTTTTTATTTTTAATTATACATTTGTGAGATGTCCTGGCATATACATGTAGGTAATATAGGGATAATGAGTAATTAATTATTTGATGGGAAAACTTAAAATATTCAGAGTTCAATATTGAAAGAAGAGATTAATTATGTCAATAAGGAAGTGGTAAGAGAGATAAATAAATAATTGAATCCATTCGAGACTCCAGCAGGGAGCATAAAATAATAGTAGCGGATTAGAGTACAGGTAAGTAGGCTATCTTGAGAATCAGCCTTAGATCTTCCGTTTTTTTTGCCTCCACCAATTTTGGTTGCATTAGCCGTTCCGTAGACAGGGGGTGGCAAGTATTTACCAGCGTCCGTGATCATAATGTCGCCCGTGAAGTCGAACAGCTTTCTGACAACGTAGTTCTTGCTTTTTTCGTCCCATTTCCTCTCGTCTACAGTGAAAATCTTATCAAATTCTTCCTCTGGGATGAAGTACGTTATGATGAAGTTTAGTGTGTTGTTAGTCGGCCGTTTTCCCACGATCTTCCAGTATTCTGGTTTAATGTCCTTCCACAGTCTCTTGAGCCGGTTGTAGTGGCGTTTTAAGTCGTGTTCGTTGTTGGGAAGTATAGCGTTGATCTTGCGCGTTGTTTCGTTTATCCCAAGGAGCGATTTAACCGTCAGTTTGACTTTCATTTCTTTATTGTAAGCTTTTACTGTTGTTTTAAGCCATTCAGCTTTTATTCAAGTTACAATACATTCCTCAACTGGGCCCTGCATCCTCGTTCCGCCATTAAAGAGCGCTCCGATCAAAATTGTTACAATTTTGAAATTCTGTTACGGCTGTATCTCTTATCCAAATCAATATATCAAATTATCAGAATATAAGTTTTAGTTTTAAAAACAATAGTCCGGAGTAACAGTTCTTTAGCTTCAGCCGTTTTTTGTAGGTCAAAAATAAAAGCCAAAAAGTGCCGAAAAAATTTGCACAAATCCGAAAAAAAATCAGCTCTCTGTGTACACAGTAATGCTCTTAAACAACTGGTACCTTTAGAAATACGGTCTTGAGGGTTATTATTTGTTACGAGGAGACCTTGAGCCTTGAGTAGAAACCAGCAAAATGTCACTAGACTGATCCCTACAATTTGAAAGGTGGATCAGAGCAAATTCTGTCAACCACGTTCCGGGTTTGGAGATAAATATTGAGTATCGAATGGCACCTCGAACCGATTGAAGCAAACACATGGCTTAAATGGGAGTTATTTAGTTCATAAAGTTCCGAACCGGACCTCGAAAAAGCGAAAAATTATCAAAACGAGAGCAAGGAAGCTTATGACCATTTTTCTTGACGAAAAAAAGAGGCTTTTCAGTTATTTTACCAAGGGAGGTGGGACCTCCAAATTGCCCGAATTTTCGTCCCATTCAACTTCGGTGAGAGAGAAGGTAAAAACAAAACATAAAACCAGCAAAACTTTACCAGGGTTCAAACAGATCAGTGGAAAATACTAGTGATTGCTCCGAAAGCAGTTGTGCAAGATTTTTTGGCCTCAGTAAACTACCGTGTTAGAACTTTTTTTAGAGTTTGAACATTTAAACCTAAAGTTCAGCCGAAATATAATAAAGAATAAACACAAATCACATCTTCATACTTGTTGTTTAGAAATATTCATACTTGCGTCTTTTATAACAAAAATAAATTGTAAAAATTTTGATCGGAAGGCTCTTTATATAATAGGTTCTCTGGATGTTCGCCCACGTCCTGATTCCAAAAACGGCTATTAAATTGCCGTAGTCGTGGTTTTTATCAAGAGGGATTCAGTGAACATTCATTTTTTTTAATAAAAACTTGGATTTTTCCCGTCATATGTGATATCGTTGTAATAAACATTACATTTCCCGTCTTTCAATACCAAGTTGGCAACGAGGCGATGCCTGATTAAAGCATGTTTAAAGCTTAGTCGGGGACGAACGCATTTGAGTGCATTTTCAATTCGCTTTGTTGCAAAAGTTGGGTCAAAGTAAAAATATTTTGTCTCACATTTTGTCACTGAATCCCTTACTTTGATCCCAAAGGCCAAAGAGTCTTAACGAAGAAGGATTTTTTGCCAATTTTAATGTCATCCAACATTTGCCTAAGTTTCAGCTAAATTGGATATGACAAATTTACGTCTCATACGGACTTTTGGAGCCCTCAGCTCCACATCCTTAGGTCATAGACAGGGCCGTCGAGAGAAAATCTGGGCCCGGTACTATCAAAGGGATATGTTCGAGATTCTAGGGGCCCGGACGCCGGCCCTCTTACACTCTTTCCCCCCCCCCCCCCACTTTCGTCGGGCCTGGTCATAGAGACTTACTGTGGAACTGTTTTTTGATGGATTTAATGCCATCTAACAGTTGCCAAAGTTTCAGCTCAATCAGTTGAAATGGAAATTTTGCCCTACTGTTCACCAGGGGAAGACTTGGGTGGCCACTTATTGACCCCCAAGGTCAATTATTTTACATTTTTGAGACCATTACCCGAAACAAAAGTTGTTTAATTTGTCATTTTACATGACCGTTCTGAATTTCGGCTCAATCGGAGCAACTAAATTTTTCCCCCTTTAGGGGTCACTCACCCCACCCCTTTAAGTGATAGAGGCAAACATGTGTTCTATGATTTGCTAGATTTGGTGCGATTTATAACATATCCAAAATTCAGCTTAATCGAATAAAGTATAATAAAGTTTCAAACAACACGAAAACCCCCCTGGTTACGCCCCTGGGGGGTTATTTGGGAAATCAACAAAAATGGCCCACCCTCTAGACCATACCTTACATCATGCAAAAAACCGCAGGTCGCGAAACTTTTCAGTACTTAATTCAAAGTTCGAAGTCCGATAAACTGTATTTTGAGTCCCGATCAAATTTGTTTGGGACTAATATTGATCCGATATCGCAATTGCTTTGCGAATATTGATCAGAGAACCCTGATTTTCGCAGGACGAGGTTTTCTGAGGCTGGAGCATCCAGCGAAAATCAAAACCCTGACTTTTGAGGACCTCTGGGACCCTTTTTGAGAGAGTGGACTAAAAAAAATCCCCAACAAATTTGTTTGGGACTAATTCCAGCCATTGCTGCGTTTACATATGGGCAAATTGAGACCCAGGGGCCAATTTCAAATATTTTTCAAAAACGTCTGTCAGAATGGAACCGAAGGGGCCCCACAGTCATGGCTGTAGGGGCCCCACATTCATGGCTGCAGAGGCCCCATTTTAATAAGCAAAGGGCTCCACATTCATGTCTGTGGGGCCCCATTCCAATGAGCAGGGGGCCCCAAATTCATGGCTGTAGGGGACCCCTGAAAATTCTAGGGGCCCCTAAAAATTTCTGAGGCCCCTTTTAAATTCCAGAAATTCTGGAGAGCCCTCTTAATCTTCACCGGGCCCACAATGGTCATTTGTTGTCATTTCACGCGAAAAATATCTGTATTTTTCCTCTTTGAGTACAAAGATATCTCAAAAAGATATCGTTAGAACGAGCAAACTTTTACAAGTTCACAGCACTTAGGCCCGTATTGTTCACGATTGGGTATCGCAACCCAACTGTTAATTCCAGTTGGGTAGTGATTTTGCTATTGTTCACGTTTAGATAGTGTTTTTACCCAGCGATTCATTGGTTTTCGAAACAGTTAGATAGAGATATCCAGCCAAAATTTAACCAGCCGATTTTGTTTGGGTAAAAACTTATCAGTGTTTTAGAACAGTCAAATCTTGTATATTTTTCTTGTGTTTACTTGTTATGTTGAAAACTATTCGCGTTAAAAGGTGAAATAAAATGTCTTGTGAACACATTTAGGATCGTTGGAGCTCGGAAGATGAGGATTAAGACCTTTTTGTTGCTCAACGCCGTCAATACAAAATTTGAGAGCGCCTCCTAAGAACCCCCGGAGCAAGAATCTCATCCGATGGGGACTCCAGCCATCGACCTTGGAAAAATAAAATCTCCCTTATGGAAGATTTTTTTCCAGGGTCGATGACTCCAGCTCGTTGCCCTGCTCATGATCTTCTACTCCAGCCACGTCCAGGAGGCCACAGTAGACATCAACATCCTGGTTTGCCTCATTTTCCACTTCCCCCGCCGCTTCAACGTCAGAGGTAAGACCTTTGGCGTCGCATATTCCCCCCCAACAGACGCTCTTCTATGAGCAGGGTGTCCACGAAACGACAAAAGCTCTCGTAGAGCTTCGCGAATTTTGCTCAAGTCCGGAGCCCAAGCCGTGGAGAACGAGACTCAAGCTTCGGGACCGTCGCGCTTCGCGAGTTTCCTGGAGGGCGACTCCCATCAGCGCGACGAGGAAATGCTCGACTACGAAACGACGCGTGACATTCTGGACGAGAGCAATAGCGATAATGACGATATTTCAGACGACATAATAATACGAGGTCTAAATTACATATTGAATGTCTTGGTTACTAAATGAATAAATTTTACAAAAAATAAGAAGAAAAGTCATTGAATCATTGATCAAAGTATTTTAATTAAAAGATCAAGAACCTCCTCTCTAAAACACGGT